>CAOLHI010003218.1:0-192240 GCA_948474755.1 Ctenosaura bakeri | reverse complement strand
TAAATATGAGTGTTTTATTTTTATTTTTAAAACTGTATCATCAAGTTTTCATTTCTTTTAAAAACTGCCTTGTGTCCCACTCTGGGAGAAAGGTGGCATACAAAAAGAGAAACAAACAAAGTTTGTTTAATAATTTTTTAATAATTTTTATAGTTATTAAATAATTATTAAATAATTATTAAATAATTATTTAATAATTTTTCTGAACTTCATCCATTTCTATCTTTTCTAATTCATCTCTTTTTGCTTGTAATACTATAAATTTCTGTTTTGTTCTATCTATTATATAATCATTCTCTAATTGTTTTATTTCTTCTTCTAATTTCAATTTTTTTTCTCCTAATTGTCTCTTTAATTGAAAAGGGAATTTTTTGAATATAGTAATAAAAATTCTAAAATGCTGGCTAAATCAGTACAATCAAAAAAAACTAGAAATATGATTGGCGTAGTAAAAGATAAATTTGGTAAAGAAAAAAGGCTGATGAAAGAGAAATTAAAAATATTTGAAGAATTTTATCGAGAATTGTATTCAGCAGAGGAAAAATTTGTAGGGAATATAGAGGAGTATATTGATAAAAATTGGAAAGAAAGGCTAACAGAACAAGATAAAAGGTTGATGGAAGAAATGATATCTGAAGAGGAAATTGAAGAAGTAATAAATAATTTAAAAGGAGGAAAATCACCAGGATTGGATGGACTAGGTCCAGAATATTATAAAACATTTAAAAAATGTTTAATTCCTAAATTAAAAGTGTTATACAATAGTATATTAAAGGGTGAAAAAATTCCAATATCATGGAAGCAATCATTAATAATATTAATTTTAAAACCAAATAAGGATTCTACTGAACCAGGTTCTTATAGACCAATATCTTTAATAAACCAAGATGCAAAAATTTTGACAGCAATAATGGCAAAGAGGTTAAATAAATTTATTTATAAGTATAAACATAAAGATCAATGTGGTTTTATTCAAGGAAGACAGATGGCAAACTTAATAGGGAAAACGATAAATAAAATAAATATAATGGAGAGAGATAAACAAAAAGCTGGAATTTTAGCGTTAGATATATTTAAAGCCTTTGATTGCGTGGAATGGCTGGCGTTAAAAACAATATTAAATAAATTAGGAATAGGAGAGAGATTTAAAGGATTAATAAATCAATTATATTCACATAATACATCTGTAGTGATGGTAAATGATGGATTTACAGAGCAGATTCAAATAACAAGAGGAACGAGACAAGGATGTCCATTATCTCCAGTTTTATTTGCAATAGTTATAGAAATATTAGCGAATGTGATAAGAAATAATGAGAATTTGGATGGAATTGGAGTTAAGGAGAAAAATAAAATAAGCTTATTTGCAGATGATACATTGCTAACAATTAAAGATCCGGTTGAAAAGATAGATAGGATAGATAAACATTTAAAAGAGTTTGGGGAGAAGACAGGATTAGAAATAAATTGGGCCAAATCAGAAATAATGTTGTTTAATTATACTAAAGAAGAAATACAAAAATTTATAAGTAACAAAAAAAGGTTACTTAAAGTAAAAGAATCAATTAAATATTTAGGAATAGATATTACAAAAAATTTACAAGGACTTCAGGAAAAATTTTTTAAGAAATTGAGATTAGAAATTAAACGGAAATTAGAGGATTACAAAAATATAAAGCTATCGTGGTTTGGTAGAATAGCAGTGGTAAAAATGAAAATATTACCTAAAATCAATTTTTTGTTTAGAATGTTACCAATAAAAGTATCAGAGGAAGAATTAAAGGAGTGCCAAAAGATATTAAATAATTTTTGTAATGGTAATAAGAAACCGAGGATTAACAAGAAATATTGGTATAAAAGTCAAAAAGAAGGTGGCCTGGGACTTCCAAATTTAAAATGGTATTATTATGCAAATCAATTGAGATATATTATAGATGGAGTTTCAGGAAAGGGTGATTTAGATTGGTTAGTGACAGAAGATAAGAATATTGAGATGAAATTAGAAAATATATTTTTTAGGAATTTTTCAAAGAAAGAAATGGAAAAGATAGAAAATCCTTTTATAAAAAATATAATAGAAATATGGAAGAAAAATAAAAGAAAATTGATACCGAATATATCAACATTAACTCCGATAGTAATGATGGAAAAATTTCCAATGAATTTGAGAGAAATAATAGAGAAAGAAATAAAAAAACAAAAAATATATAGATTAAAAGATTGGATGAAAATAATGATAAATAAAGATAGAATGAAAGAGAGATTGCAGGAAACTAAAATATCCTGGTTAAATTACATACAATTAGAGCAATGGACAAAGAGTATGAAAAGATATTTTAAGGATTTTAAAGAACATACTAAATTTGAACAAATTATTATTCAAAGAGAAAATATGCAAGAAAATGAAATACTAAAAGGTACAACAAGTGAAATATATAAAATATTAGCAAAAGAACAAGAAGAGGATTATCTTAGAAAAATCTGGGAGGAAGAGACAGTACAAAATACAGATATACAAGAATGGAGAAAAATCTGGAAACAACGTCATTTAAAAAAATTATCAATAAGAATAAAAGAGAATTATTATAAAATAGTTTGGAAATGGTATTTGACTCCAGTGAAATTAAATCAAATAGATGAGAAATATACAAGATTATGCTGGAGAGGATGTCAAGAAATTGGTACATATATGCATATGTGGTGGAATTGTAAAAAGATAATGGAATTTTGGCAAAAGGTTTTTAAAGAGATAAAAGAGATTACAGGAGTAGCAATACCAGTATGTCCAAATATAGCGTTGTTGTCTATATATAATAAAGTTGAGTGTACTCAGGTAAGAAAAGAATTAATAACAAATTTGTTGATTGCAGCGAGATTAATAATAGCAAAAAAATGGAAAACAAATGAAAAATTTCAAATAGAGGAATGGTATAAAGAAGTGTGGAAAATTGCAATTAATGATAAATTAACATGTAGAATTAGATTTATGAAAGGTTTAACAAAAGGGAATGATTTTGAGGAAATTTGGAAAATATTTTTGGAAAAAGCTTTGATAAGAGATGGTAAAGCTACCCTATTACAAGAAGAATGGCAATTTTGGAAAGTGGATTAAATAAAAAGTTGGCTCTGGGGGGTGGGTATATATATATATTTTTTTCTTTTGTTTGGTTTGGTTTTGTATTCTTTATTTTTTATTTTTATTTTATATTACGCGTGTGTGTTAAACTTGTGATTTATTGATGAAATTGGATATTTTAAAAGGAAAAAAAAGTTAAAAGTTAACTGGCTTTGAAGTAATAAGATTATAATTAATAATAGAACAAAAATGTATAAGCTGTATGATGTGGACTAAGCTGAATAAGGTTATGATTTCAAGTGTAAAAGAGAAAAAAAAATAATGCAAGTTTATGATGTTTAAAGGAAAAAATTTTTTTTCCTTTTTTTTCACTATTATGTATAACACATGGTGTTTAATTTTTTGCTTTTGTTTTCTAGTTATATAATTAATAAAAAAATTAAAAAAAAAAAGAATATTGACAAGATGACGCAGTGAGAAATTCCTCAAAGGTGGAATAACAATATGGCAAAAACATTTCCAAACTTAAAATTACTGGGGTTCCTATGAAAAGGAGGAAGAAGAAAGAAGGGAAAAAGAAATGTGGCAGCAAAAATAAAAAATAGTTAGACTTAAAGGTACCACCACATATCCTAATCCATTCCCTAATCCATTCTCCTTTTATGCTGCAAGAGATTATTTCTTTCAAAGCTATCACAATGGGGTTCTCATCAGTCTCAAAGCTTTGGTGGACATTTCCTATGAAGGGCAACAAAGTCCATATAGCCACAGGTAAGGACATAATTAAGGCCCTTTCCGCACGCTATTATTAAGGCAGGCCAATGTGTCTTGCCACGGAGGTCTTCTGCATGTTAGAGTGGACTAGGTTCAGTTTATTTACCTTCGTTCTGCACATAATTTCAACTAAATGTGCCCCCATGCGGTGGTAAAGCGCACTATTTGATAACCAGAAGAAATTGGTTTTCCAATTTTCCAGATCCATCCAATTCATACTTTCACAGTGGTGCAGACATGCACATTCGCGCCAATGAGAATTGGCGATCAGGAGAGGGCTCATGGGAGGGGACAGGGGGTAGTATGGACTTATGCATATGCACGTATGCATGTATGCAATGCCAAACTAAACCATGCCAAAAAAAAAATAAAAAAAATAAAAGGGCCAATCACAGCCGGTGGGGCTGGGTGAGGGGAATAGCGGGAGTGGCCACAGTGGAGGCAGTGTGGATTCATGAACTTGCACTCCTCCAAATCAGAATGGAACATACACAGTGGCTGTGCAGAAGGAAATGAGGGAAAGTCTGCCTTGTTTCAAGCCCAGAAAATCTGGTAAGAAACAGCATGAACCGATTCACCAGCCTCGTGTGGAAAGGGCCATAGAAAACTGAGAATACAAATGAACTGCAAGCTCCACAAAGAATAATATTCCTTTAAATTTGTTTTAAAATGTAATGGATTAATTATTCCTTTTTTCATTCAAAGAGGTGCCAAAAAATATTTTTAGATGATAAAATATGGAAACTGCTATGAGGTGTGTCAGTGTCAGGAAGGTTCTCAGCAAGATGAAAATGTCCTCTTTTCAATGGGGATGGAAAAAATATTCCAAAATATTCATAAAATTATGGGAAAACATGTTTTTGAGTATTGAGAAACCCTGACAAGGAGAATCTGTTGGCTGTCTGCCTAACAAGCCTGAAAACTGGGATACTTGTTTAAGCAAACAAGGACCTCCAAAATACCTCTTGGCATAAACTACAACCTGGAGAAAGCAGTCACTTCACACCGCAATAAGGAAAAAACAAATAGGTTTATTGAGGATAACAATTAAGGCATGTAGCAAAAGCATGTCATAAAGTTTAGCAATAAAAACAGCAGAGCAACATACAAACCAGCGTGGCAAGAAGACAAGAGAGAGAGAGCAAACACAGGCAAGAGGGAGTGCTTTCCAAACAGCTTATATACATTTCACACAGCTGTACATTATTAGGTACTTTACATGTGCCTGAGTCAAACACATAAATTACAACTTAAACATTTAACATACAGCTGCATAGCCTTATCTCAGTCTGCACCTTGTGCTTAAAGGGCTAGGTCAGAAGAAGCAGCGCAGCATCAAGTCAGATTAACCCTTTACATATCGTGACAGAATCCTGGACTGCCAAGATTCTTTGCAATTTTGGATTTATTCTGTGCAAAATTCACATATGGTTGTTTTATGCAGAAAATCTTATTTTCTGTTCAGGAATTGAAATATTTTGCAAGCAGAAAATGCTGTAATTCAGGATTTCTTTGAGTAAAATTAACACATGATGGAGTTACATGGAAAGCAAAATTTTCTCTGCAGAAATTAATATTATTTTCCATGCAGAAAAATTTTGCTTTCTGAGAAAACGAAGTGGAATCTTGTTCAAATAGCAAATAACCTTCAAAAACTGCATGGTTTTCGAAGACCCTCGCAGCAGACAGAAAATTGCTGAAATTATTTATCATTACTTTTGTGAAGAAACTTTGTGAAGAATTATTTCCTTACTCATCTTTGACAACAGGGAAGTTCACAAAGAAGTGAGACAAGAGCTGAGGACAGGAAGAAACTCTTCTCTCCTCCTGCTCATGGCTTATCCACTGAGAACCCTAATTACCCTACTTTTCCAAAGGAGCAGCATGTGAAACCTAGTGGTAGTGGAATATGGAACTCCATCACAAGGAAAGACATGGTACTGCATTTGAGAATGCTATCTTTTAGGAAGGTCCAGATTGACATAGTAGCAGTCTTGGACATCCTTGCTGGAGGTCTTGTGAGTTGGAGGTGCTAGGCATCAATATGTGAGCCATCATTTATCACTAACCCATGATCTGCCACCACTACCTGTCCTCTCCCACTGGGCAGTGAGGAGGAATGGTCTTCTCTGTGAAGACTGGGTTCTATAGTTGACTCCACTGACAGTAGCTCCTTTTGCACCTGTACCTTGGTGGGGGCAAAAGTGAGGCTGGGAGTAAAGTACATGCAACTCACAGACTGCATTTTCCCCACCTCTCGGCTAAATCATGGAGCTGACTCTTATAGCAATGGCACTGTAGCAAGGATCTTGAAACCATTCATCTTAAAACCACACATACAATCTGCATAACAGAAGATGCTCTCACAGGAATGAGGGCTTTGCCAGAAGGTATGAGCACAGCCATAGTATCGGGGAGTTAGGTCATATTCTCTGAAATAATCCACCCTGCTCCATATCAGTAACTGTGGGAAGGTAAACCAGTACTCCAACCATTGTATTATGGATATTCAATAATCAGTATCTTGAACTGCACCCAGAAGCTTACTAAGAAGTAGCAACCAGCGTAGCTTGTTCTTGCATGACAGGGGATTGGACTGGATGGCCCCTGTGGTTTCTTCCACCTCTACTATTCTGTGATTCTACATCAAATGTTTAAGAAGGAGAATGCATTCAAAAAACCCAAATAAAATGTCTTACGACATAAGAAGTCTTTGAATTCTCTCCTCTTTTCCTGAATGGCTCAGCAAATTTAGCTCATCTTGCTACATGAGGCAAAATGTTTGGCCATATGTCATTGACAGGAAGATAATCACAGGGTGTCAGGAAAACACAAAAGTAAGCAAATAGGAGGGAAATGAATTTTAAACATAATTATTTACATAATTACAGCTATTAAGTGGACATCATAAGAAGACATGAATCGCCTGGGTGAATTAGATCAAAGATTTATCTAGGCTGCCACTCTCTCTCTGGTAGTGGTCCCTCAGGGGCTCAGAAGCATGCAGTTCTCACTGGTTGCCTGCCAGCATTTAGAAAGCAAATGAATACAGGATATGGGATAAAGGCTTCCATTTCAGTATCAAAATGAAAGCTATTGTGAGGCTTATTCCGGATGAATTTGTCTTGTCTGTTATTTCATCCTAACTTAGCACATTCACCTAACCAGGAAATTTGATGGGGTGAGGGAATGCTTCTAAAATGAAACCCAATTTAAGAAAGCTTGGATGACCCAGCTGCTGTTCAGGAGCCACAAGCAACAGTGGCAGACTTAGTCCACTTTCCCTTGTTCCTGGTGCAGCTTCTATTCAATACAATATGATTTTCAGCCATAAATTATGTTTATGATGACATAGAAAATTCACTGAATGGTAAGTGGTTATTAATTGTTAGTTATAAGTACAGTGGTTTCATCAGTTCTCTAGTTACTGAAGTGATAATCTGCTAAGCTATGCTTATCAAAGTGGGTAGTGCAAGGGGCTCCTCGAGCAGTGACTGAGGATTAAACTAGATAACACATTTTTAGAAGTGGTAGGCTTTCTCAAATATCAAAAGGTGTCTACTTGTCACAGGACATGATTAACCCCACCTATGTAACTTAGATTTAGTGTGTTGTAACTATTCACTGGGATGTAAACACAAGCTTAATTTGCAAGTGTGACTGACAAGACTCACATCTCTGAGAGACTTCTACTATAGGAAAGAAAACAGGATAATCAGAGGGAATATACATTCTTCTTAACATCCAATTTGACAGTGAAATTAAAACAAGCCTGACTATGATAATTACTGCAACAGTTTCCTGCTGTTTTGAGTAATTGGAGCAATAACAGGTCCAGGATTCTCAGAGAGGCTCTCAGACAACAGCTCCTTATAAGGATCTCTTTGTGTGCAGAAAGCATAAGACAAAAGTGGCTGATTTTCCTAGGTGCTCCATTCAACCTGTGCGCAATAGTTTGTTGTCAGGAGAGTGGGCTATGAAAGATAAATACAACATCACTGTGGTAAATATGTTGGCTTTCTCATTAGGCCAGTCCACAGAACAGTTGACTGTTTGCCAATTTGACGGAATTGTTGACTGAAGGAGACAATCAATTCACAGGTGGTTTCTTTAGGGGCAAATACACCTGTATTTAATGAAGCCCAGCAATACATATGAACATTTAATTTTAAAAAGTAGAGAACTAATGGACTGGCACTTGATCCCTTTCTTGTCAGCTATAGTTCTGCTTTGGTGTTCTTCCACTGACTCCAGCAAGTTTCCCAATGGAAAGTGCGGAGTTATTCCAAATGTGGAAATCAAGAGTGGGGGTACTGACAAGCATCAACTTCCCAGTTCTATTCCTCCTCCAATGCAATTATAGCTTTTCATTTTAAATGTTGGGGCTTCCTTATTTGCACATAAACTTGTGGTCCATTCTTTAGCTGGGGTTTAAACCTCCTCTCATTTTGCCATACATGTCAGATTCAGGAAATTGAATTCTGTCCCAACACTTTTTTTTTTTCTGCTCCTCATTCAGAGAAATTCAGATATGCTTTCTGCTCAGGTGATGGTATAGTTAGAAAAATACAGGAAATCTCTGAAGAGCTGTTCTGTTCATTGTAGCTTGTTGCTGTTTGACCCTTCTCCTCATACTGCATTCTGGAGTATATGGAACATGAGAAATTAATTACAGACACTTAGAGAAGCAGATCTTTCTTCATCTTTGTGTGCCTTTGTGTGAGTCTCAGCATCCTCTTAGACATCAGTAAGGATGTCATCTATCATCTATGTTTCAGTGATTCTTACTTCCCAGAGAACCTATTAATGAATGTTCCAGCCGTGTAGGATTATGTTGCTCTGCACTGTATGTCCAAAGAGTTATAACATAAAGTTAAGCTCCTTAAGTGTTATTGGGCCACTTGATAGGGTAATTGCATGACAATTCAAATCCCTGAAAACAAATACTTCTTTCCAAGGGGCAATGAGTAGCATATATGTCAGGAGATTCAAAATGCTTAGTGCAGTTTATTCTAGGGAAAATGTGACTGACAGTAATGATCATCAGACCAAAATAAATCAGAAATGTGCACAGTGCTTCATGATACTAGACCCTTGCAACTATTCCAGGCCATCTGAAAACAGTAACAAGAGGACATTTATTTCATTCTCCCATGACTGGCAAGATTAAACAGTACTTTTGTTGGGGGCAATGCTGTTTACAAATGATCAGAGTATCCCAAGCATCTCTCAAGTGAACAGTTGATTGCTATGCACTTATATGGGGGATCAAAGCTAGCTGTTTACTTTATCTCAATAAATAAGAGGATGTCAGACAACAAGAAATTGAAGCAATTGTTCTTCAGTCTTTAATTCTGCCAAGAAGAAGGGTCAATTCCTTAACTGAGGAGTTTCTTACTAGTATAAGAATTGTAATGGGAACCTAAACAAACATCTTTGACCTATTTTGACCTCACCAACTAATTGTATAACTAGGGTTCTTTTATAGAGGACATCCAACCTGCTCCTGACCAGATACACAAATGCTCCCAGTAGCATTTCTACTGCTGAGTCAATGCACAATTGATGGCAAGATTGCATGCTCAAATGGTAAAAGCAGAGGAGGCACCTTGACTCATAATCATCTTGCTTGGAGAAAATGTCAACCTCAATAAACATATTGAATCTAAATCACATTGTAACAGGAAGCCTTATTTTTCTAGCCTTTATCTGAATGTGCAGTTGCAGACCCTTCTTCTATTCTTTCACATACACACATAAGCTTTCTAGCAGAAAATAATGGTTGGTCCCTATGGTCGGGGGAAAAATGTGTGAACTCTTGCAATATATATCTTATCCCTGCAGAATTCTATTCCGCTCTCAGTATTGTTCACTCACAATAAGGATCAGATAATCCCTCTCTCACATCTTTTTTAATTAGCCACCTAAACTTTATAGAGGGCTTTCTTGTCACTGTTTAAAAAATGTTCTTGTCCTCAATGTGAACTCATTTACTTCAGTGGCCTTTAGACTAAATTTTTTAGTGCTGACAGCATATGCCAACAGCAATTCAACCATTGTTTCAAATAGAAATGTCATAATTATTGAAGACAGAAAATGAATAAATAGAAATATTTGTGATAGATAGATAGATAGATAGATAGATAGATAGATAGATCGATCATGTATACGAACTTAAGTATACAAAAAACAGTTAAAGAGGACAACTTTTATTTCATAGGACACTGGTCTTCAAAATCCAGGAGAAGCATTAAAAAAATTATGGATATAATTATTCACTAAGTTTCTTTTCAGAGGTATTAATGAGGGGGGTCTGGTTTCCAGTTACAGCGATGATAGACATGATCTAGCAAACATCACTAGATTCTGGTCTCCAGAAATGTTGTGCCTGACGGGAGGGTCTCCCCCTGTTGAGCTAGTGGATCCCCTGATCTACATGGGATCTGAAGACTTCACAGAGCTACAGTTGGGATTTGTGCAGTGTCCACTCGGAAACGGAGCAGACGTAGCAGATCTGGAGGCTCCAGAGACATCACATGCTTTGGTGGAGCTGGGGGTGAAGATTTTCCCCATATAAACACTACATTGTCAGTATGACTGGACCCTTTGTTAAGTATTAACTTTTTAAATATATTTACTTGTTTGCATTACTACTGAATTTGCCTATATGACTTATAACCTTTTGGCTCAGTTTTTAAAGGGACATTATTTTTCTTTTGGTTGTTCTCTGAATTGCCTATTGGATTTGAGAAACTACATCTAAATTGTTAATTCTCTTTATTTTTCTCTGCGGTTTACTTTTGATCTCTCTTTCTTCTTTGGAGTGGGACATTTTATTTTAAATGTATTTAAACTTTGATTAAGATTTTGAACATTTCCTCCTTTTTTGGATACGGATAAGGTTTAATAGCTTAGTTACGGTACTCTGACAGACGAAATTGTTTGGACTCAAGATTGTTTTCTCTTTTGATTAATGGAAAATGTACTTTCAAAATGGTTAGATTTGACTTTAATTAATAAGACTATATAACTTTTCATTCAGTGAGTTTCCCGTTGTTGTTCTTTTTTCTTTTGTTGATGTTGATACTCTGGGAAACTCTGGATATTATTTCATTTTATTAGCTGTTGTGAAAACAGACTTTGTTGTTTTTGAGATACTGAATAGACATAATGGCTTCAATTATGGACTCCTGCACTCAATGACTTAAATAATTCTTAAGACATACCAAATTATTTTATACATTTCTGGATACAATTTAGGCAATTTACTGCATCCACAGAAGGAAAAATTGATACATTTATTATAAAATGGTGGCCACAGAAATGTGAGATGAGTGCTAATGAAACTGAGGAGGAAGTTTTTAAAAAATAAGAAATGAGGATGTGATAGTCCAGTAAGAAAGAGATGACAGTGCAACAAAAGAGATTGCTTCATATCTGGAAATTATGTCAGCACAAGAAGGCACAAGTTATGGCTGGACAACACAGACCATTAATACATTTGAGAGGCAAAACGTGAAGAATGCCGGAGGTTATGATAAAACCTTTAACCTTTAAGCTAAAAGGCCAAACCCTTGTTGGGGAGATGACATCATTTAAGGAAATCTGTGAGAGCTGTATGCTGAATTCACAAGAAGTTTTCTCAGGAAAGCAGGAAGGTGACAAGCCTAAGTCACATTTGTTATTAGACAAAATCTAGGAAGTAGATGGTGTTCTTTACTGGGATAACAGAGTAATTTGGATTTTTACCAATAAGGATGCAAGACACTGTGGATTCTTGGTTATGTTAAACAGAGGTTTCCAAACTCTTGTTTAAACAGGATTTAATATTGGAAAAATGGAATTATAAACATTAATAATAGGTTAATGTGCTTATATGTTTCTTTTTCTGATCTAAGGTTTGGGAGAATGTTTTTAAAGACTGTTTAACAAGGATTTAACTATGAAAATAAGAACTTCTTTTTTGACTTATATTTTAGGAGAATTGAGAATTAAGAGGTGATAACAGACCAGGACTATATTGATTAAATGTGTCTTTATATTTTATTCATGGTATATGATTATTTTTATGTAAAAGATTTATAAAATGTTTTTTTAGTATATGGTTTCTGAGACTGGTTCCAAATTAGGAGCAAATATTCGTTCTGAATTATGGTGGAATAATGTGTTTTTCTTTAAAACCTATGGGTATGAAATAACAGAAGGAAAAGGGTATAGATGATGTTTGATAGTATTTTCTTTTTCTTTTTTTGTTATAGTTGGATAATAGTTTGCTTTAATTTGTTGCCTTTTTAGGATATAACAATGTAGTTTTAATGAAATATTAATATTGCTATTGATGATTTTAAAGTGATTAAGTATGTTTTTCAACAGTTAAGTTAGAATTATTATGCAGTTATTTAGTATTTAATAGTATTATTGATTACCAATTATTTTATTAGGTTTCATATTAAGCAGCAAATTTTAAATTTAACTTTACTTTGGAATGTAGTAGTTAGTAGTTACAATCAGATGTGTATTCACTATCTGCAACAACAGGGGGAACCACTTTTAATTATGTGTATTCTAGTATAGTTTAATAATAGTGTACTCCTTTGTTCAGTTTATTTTGATTGCTTTTTGTTGTTTATATGATTTGTTTATTGTTTTATAGTTTTTGTTTGGTGTTTTGTATTTGTCTTGTGTGGATATTATTATTTTTTTTAAAGGTAGCAATGAGTAGTTTCAGCAATTTTCTTCTCACTTTGACAAAGGCAATTTCCACACAACAACACTCTTCCGCTTCATCTCACTGCAGCCCCGCGTCCAGAAAGGAGCAAGTCAGTAACGCTCCCCTCTGTACCTGCTTAGTCCATCCAGAGGAGAATGCAATGGCTCCATGTCTTCCTTCCACAGCGCACCTGGGCTTTTTCCATTGCTGTGCTACGGAAGGATTGTCAATGTGCTTCCACCGCTTCCGCATGGCCAGAAGTGACAACAGTGCCACACGATCGCAGACGCAAAACAAATTTTTTTCATTTTGTGAAAACTGCGAGCATGACGATCTGTGACAGGATGGCAGTGGGATGGTGACGACATCATACGAAAGCACGACCTGCCAAGTGCTGTCATCCCATGACAGAAACAAGACAGCGATGTTATGTGGAAAGGGACAAAGTCTCTGAAAACCACGCAATTTTGGAAGGTTACTTGCAATTCAGGATTTATGCTGCAGAAAATTTGCATGTGGTTGTGTTGTGCAAAAAAAAAAATTATATGCAGGAAGGAGTATTTTCTGCATGGAAAATAATATTTAAATGAAAAAATATTAATTCTTGCATGGAAAATTCTATTTTCTATGAAAAGCAACCGTATGAAAATGTTTTGCAGAGCTACTGCACAGAAATCAATATTTCTACATTGATGTAATATTGTCCAAACAGAAAACTTCTGTTTCCTGCACAGAAAATTCTGTTTTCTGGACAAAACAAACACATATGACTTTTGTGCACAATAAATCCCAAACTGTGAAGATTCTCTTCAGTCCAGGATTTGTCTCATCAGGGCTTCTTAAGACTTGTTTTTGACAATTTTTCAAATATTTTATATTATTCTTTCCATCCCTAAAAAAGTGAAAAAGTAGGCTACCATAGCTTCAGCTTGCCATGCTTAAAAGGACCTCAATTTCTTGTTATTATTATTTATTATTATCTTTATTTTTATCCAGTTTTTCTCCCCAAGGGGACTCGGGGAGTTAGCTTTTCTTGCTGATACAGATGTACATAGATTTACTTGAGTGTAAGTCTCAGTGTCTGTTTACAGTCTGCAGGCACCAAGGACGCAGGAAACCACTATCTTACGACTTCCACAAGTGTGTCTCCTTCCGAGGAGGTCATCCAGTACTGATGGATCCAGAAGTCCCTGAACAATTTGGGGGCTGGGTGGGCAATGAAGGAGAGTGGGTCTTCTTCCAAGAGGCAGGCTTTATTCTAGCCTGCTTGCAGGATGTATAATAATAGCCTCCAAATGTCTCAAAAAGCAATACAACAACTGGTGCCCACACACCTCTTTGGATGACAGGTGGATTATTCAAACTTTGGATTCAAGTCTCATGCCAAACTTTATCTATATAGCTATAAATGATAAAGAACTGGCATTTATTGTGTCCTCCATGGTGGGGACAGTAGAGGGGGTCAGTCAGTGCTTCTTTTAGGCTTTCCCTTTAGTCTATCCTGAGAACCTAACAGAAGCACTGACCTCCCATACTCTCCCCACTGTGGCACTGCTTCTACCCTAGGTGGGAAAATGGCAGCAACAGCAGCAGCAACAGCTCCACTTTGAAATACACCCCACCTCCTCAAACACAAGACCTTATCACTACATGCCAGCTCAGAAGCAATACGGAGAACCTAATTTCAAATTCCCTCATTAAAGGACCCACCATGCTCACCATCCGTCTCCATCTCCCTTCTTCATTAGTCCATCCCAGGAGAACTTAAAAGAAGCACTAATTCCTTCTACTCTCCCTGCTGCACTGCTGCTTCTGGCCCAAGCTAGAAAATTTAATTTTAAATTAATACTACTATAGTAGCAGAAGTCATTTTTCCTGCATGTTTTACTTCACTCGCTTCTACAAAATGAGTTCTGAAAAGTTTCAACTTTGATTTATCCATGGGTCATTCCAAAGCTATAATTTTCACCACAAAACCTGCCCTCAACTTGTACATAAGATTGACTTATGCATGCTTATATATGGTAGCAGCTTTCTCCAATCTGGTGCACTGTTAAAGTGCTGAACTCAACATATACCTATGCTGTGTGAAATGTCTGGGGGCTGTAATCCAACACACTGGGGGAGGGGGGTACAATACAACACAGGACCATTTGATGTGTATTCCTACAACATATAATTATACATACTTCCAAAATTATCTGTATCTAAATATAACTTAAGATCTAGAAATTAAGAAACTCAACTTACACATTAAGAACCCCCCAGTGCTTTCACTATTTTCCTTTTTAACAGAGATATGCAAGTGCAATGTCTTTTCTATAGGAGCTACCAGTGTAATGATGAATCTATATCAGAAAGTTCCTGTTAGTGTTAGTTGTTGGGGACTAAAAACCACAGAATTCCCATTGTCCTCACAAGCTAGGATATTGTGGAAACTATATTCAAGAGATGTTTTAGAATTATTATTATACACAGGTCATGCTATCTGGGAAATTCTGGGAGTTAGGAGCCCTACCCCTTTCATCAAATTCATCCATTCCTGGACTGGGTCTTAAAATAACAGGCCACTTGGATAGACCTGGCCTTCTGAAGAAATTATGAATAGACAATGCCATTTTTAGTTAATATCAGAAGTAACTTCTGATCTATATACACAGTCACATTGACATAGAAACAAAAGGAAGTGCCATGCTATCAAAAGCACTATCAGATCAAGATTGTCTCCCCCACACTTTTTTAACAGTGGGAACATAGAGATGAAAAAGATGGATATTAATTGAAGGAACTGAAAGCTATAGCAAACTGAATATGTTACAGTTTTTGGCATTAGGAATTCTTCTTATTAAACTAGACTTAAGGAGGAATGGAATGGAATGCAAAGCACAATCTGCAAGAATAATGGAACAAGATGGAAGAAATTTGCTTATCCCTAGTCATAAGTTAAGGTGTCGGGGTTTTTTAATCTACTCTGCATGTACTGGTGTCAGGAGGCAGTATAATTTAGAATAGAAGGGTATTTCTTGCAGCTAAACACAGCATAGCTCAGGCCTGTACAACATGTGTCCTAAACAAGCTAAACACACAGAAACAGCTGTTTACTGAGTCCTAGTTGATATCTGACTCTGATTTTACAGATCTGAGCAGACAACAAAACCCAGGGGCTCCTAGCAAGCTTTCACATATGGGCAATGAGCTATGTATTTGCTTTGTTAGGCCAGAAATTGAGCAGACTAGAAATACTGCAAAATATAGGGTTGGCTCTTTACAACTACCTTCCCCTACAAGTTGCAAAGTATTTGAAACCAAAACATTACAGGTAGAGTGCCAGTTTACAGACTACATCTAAGTAAAGCAGACACCACCTGGTCAAGGATCAGGACTGATGAGAGTTCAGAATAATGATGTCTGGAAAATCACAGGCTTCTTACCTGTGCACTAGAGTTTTCTTCATTAATGTGCTGGTCTTATGTATAAAGGGAATCATCTACCTATGGAAGCAGCATCCCAGCATTTGCCATCTAAAACAGCAAGGTTTAAGAAAAGTTTCATTGTGATTCTACTGCATCTATAGAATGGTTCTTATTACCCAGGACATTGGTGTCACATATGAGCAGGATAGTCTAACCCAAAATCTGGTTCTACAGATACCCTCAGTGTGCACTTCATCCCCCCAGGGGAAAACACATGGAATGACTGCCTGCAATCCTGTTGTTGCATTTTGCTGGCATAAACACCACTGTGCTTGTTAGGTCAATTGTACAAAGGCAATACTTCAATCAAAAGAGTGCAAGTAATGTTATGCTAGTTTAACTGCTATACAATCCTCTCTTTTGCTTAGGGTATTGCACAAGGGTTGTCCCTAGCATCGACAACAACCTACAACTGCAAGCACCTGCCAAAGTTTTACATAACAGTGCAATGTAGGATCACTATGATTTTATGCCACACAAATCATGAACAAGGTCTTGGCCACTGTGCATACCAGATGGCTAAAGAATGGTACGCCAGCACAGAACACTATGAGGACTATGTGGCACTCTCAGCATGGTGACAGTGAGAAGAGATGAATCTTGTTCACCATGTGAAAACCTGATTAAATGTCTGAGAACCATGAAGTGAGGTGAAATGAAAATCAAGTATATGGAAATCAAGTAACTGGTCTGGTACAGAATGCACATCACAGGCAGGTATACATCTATATCCTTACTTCTACAATACAGATCTGCTTATGAAATATAATTTCCATGAAAGGCACCTGGTATGGCACAGAACAGCAAACAACAACAACGACGGCAGCATCAATAACAACAACACATTCCTTATAAGGAACAAGAATCCATGACATTTTCCTTTCTACATGAAACTGCTGAAGTACAAGCAGTTTATAGGCAGCCTATTCTTCCGTCACAATATGCTATTGGCTATCTATCTGAGCTGCATTATTAACAGATAGTTTCTTCTTTGTGATCAAAAAGAACAGGACAGATATGCTACCAACATAGTCAGCACAATCATTCTCCTTTAAAGCATCTTAAATCCAGACGTTCACAATTCAATTACTGAACAGACAGTATATTACATTAATCAGAATGCATTCGTCATAAACCCCACACAGATGAATAATCCTGTTAAATAGTTTTCTAACGTACGCCTTTGTGGGCTTTTATACCAGGCAGGAGCAAGTGCTTTTCATGGCTGTCCTCTCTCTTAGACAAGCAGTTGGTTATTTAACGTTACAGTCAGCTCATTAAATTCTAACTCTTCACTGTTTATCCACATCCTGTCTATCATGGTGACCCAGAGGTTCCACAGAAGTCTTTTGCAATTATGCCTGTACTGGTTAACTCAACAGTTAATAGGAAAGGAAGAAGCTCTCTTGCAATTTTCTCAAGTGCATTTGAGGTCAAATCAGACTTTACAGAGTTATCTATCATTTTCTTATCAGGATGTTTTTTTTGGGGGGAGTGCTTTCACAAGCAAGATGAAAACTACTCCCAGCCCAGACCGTTACATTAACAAACACCATATAGTGTTGTTCCTTACAGAATGCAGAGAACTCACCCCTCTTTTCCCCAGTAGGAAACAGGAAACAATATCAAAAGACTGGCACTTTGTCATGCTCACTGATCCAAGGGCAGGAAAGTACCCTGTGTGGTAGGACAAAAGACACAGAAACTCCTGGTGTGTATGCAGCAATAAAGTGAATCAAAGAAGTGGGTTTGGTAGCTTCATATCGCCCTTATAGGTGTTCTTGCTGTTGTTCTTTTGAATATAAATACTGCACCAATTTCTAGGGTGACAATCAGATCCAACCAAAACATAAACATCACAAAATAATATGGAAAGTATTGGCATCATAGGAACTCTTCTACAGTGCGTATTTTAAGCCACAACAAAAATAACAAATAAGTGTTCAGAGCATGTGAAAACAAGCCCAAGATGGCAGCAACTTGACCGTATTGAAATGGATTTCAGCAAAGCAATTTCAGATGTTCAACATGTAAGCATGTTCAGTGAAATCCAAAATGATAGCCTCAGGCCTGGAAGATTTGATTTTTTTAATTTTTATTTCCTCTATTGTTTCTGTAACTGATAGAGCATTGGACAGAGGCAGGTGAAACACACCTGTTTAGGCAGTGTTCCACATGGCCTGGCATCTTATTGAAAAGAGTCTTAGGCCATGCAGCAGTTATTTTCATCACAAATGTTAACAGAGGCAAGTTGTTATGGATGTAAGCAACACATCAGAGGCAAAATGTGGATTAAGATTCCTTTAAAGTGAATTATGTGTGAGTAATTGTATTGTGTGTGCCCTTGTATAAATCACTCTTCTTAAAATATTTTCTACCAAATCCCGTGTACAAATGTAATAGAATACTTACTGATGATATACCTTAGCACCAGGAACAAAATCACTCATTGGTCATGCCATAATTTTCCCCATGTCTCAACCAATTAATGAGCTCAGTTACATAATGCAGTTGTGTAACACAGGTCATCATCTGAGTCAAAACTAGTAATTCTTGCCAAAGTTACAAACAGTTAAGGATGTTTTCTTCTCCCCTCTGCCCCTGAATATTCAACTTCAAATTTGCACATGTTGACAGCTAACTTCCAGTTCACTTAATTTACTTTGACAATCTTGACCTGGATTAACTTGCTTCAAGAACTTCAGCTAGAATTGTTTCCTTCGCTATGGCAGCACAGTGAGCACATGGCCCACCAGGTACAAGTTATAAGCAGCTGACACAGAGCCCCTCATTCAAACTAGTATGAATTTAGTGATTCACATCAAACTATCGACTCTGATTTCCATTTGAAGGCTATAGAACAACAGTCTGAGTAGGATGATATGTCACATACAGATTTCTTAAGATACTTCTTTCATTTGTCTAGCTGTCTGCTTTGAATAGGCAAAACAGGATTTTGAAAAGGGATGTACAGAGAATTCACTCAACTGATCTTTTTTGAGGACTTCATTCAGTCCATAAATTGACGGATGCAGTAGGCTTCAGAATCAGCACACTGATATGTGGCTGTGGATGACACCAAAAACATTTGTATATTTGACAAGTGCACAGAGATATATGTGTTCAAAGCACTGCTTATGCACATGTTAGTAACTGAGAGGATGCATGCAAGTAATAGAAATTATACACCAAAATATAAACACATTTGAAAAAATAAAAGCAAAACAGAGAGTCTGGATTCCAGCACATTTTAAGGAAATCAACCACCACCATCAAACAACAACAACAAGAATGGAACTGGGCATGGACCTGATGTGAAGCTGAGAAGAGAGGAAGCCCACACCTGCAGATATTGTTAATATGCATATTTCTAATTTTGAAAAAGAAAACCAGAAACTTTCCAATTTATTAAAAAAGAGAAAAAGAATATTATACGAAAGGGGAAAAGAAAAACAAGAAAGTAAAAAGAGAGAGAGAAAAGGAAGAGAGAACAGAAAAAAAGGAAGAAGGAAATGTACCTTGATCTGAACTTCGTAATGACGGCTATACATTTTAATATATAAAATAATTTATCTGGCTAAAATTCTATTAATGCACTTCTTCAGCTCAGCCAGACCTACTAATTATCAAAGACTACAGTTAACACATTATTCTCATTTTTCTGCCAAGAGACAACCAAAACTTCCTAGTCTTTCAAAAATGACACTAATGATTTTTCCTTAATCATGGTTGATAATTTGTCCATTTCAGCTAGGTCTGTCAATTTCAGCAGCCCAGTCCTTGTTCATTGGAATTACTGTGTTTTCCCATTTCCATGCATACATTAATCTTCCTGTCATGGCCACTTACAATTATCTTCCACATTTCTTTTCCACTTGGTCACCACTCAGCCTCAGTAAAAACAATTCAGGTTTCAATTGAATATTGACCCTCAAAATCTTCTGTATCAGACTATATATTTGTTTCCAAGAATTGCTGGCCTTCTCTTAAGTCCACCACACATGGTAAAATTTCCCTACTTGTTGCTCACATTTCCAATATACATTAGGAACCCCTTTCAGCATTTTTCTGAAGTCAGATACCAAGAACCCATCATTTAATAGAAATTCTCCTTAAGACTATAGCACAATTTATATTTTATTCCCTTTGACCACATTTTCCCATTTTTCCATTTGTATATTATGTCCCAAGTTGACAGCCCAATTTATTACACAATCTTTAACTTGTTCTTCTTCAAACTCAGTTTTTAACAAAGATTTATACATCTTACCAATCAAAATGTTCATCATTCATACATAACTGCACCTCAAATTCAGATTTATTCTTTTTAAAACCACACATTTCCGTATCCATTTTAAACATTTTAAATATTTGTCTATAAGAATATAATCGAAAACTGTAACCCTCTGCCAGTAATTCTTCATTTGACATTTTTCTATATTGTTCTCTCTCAATTTCTGAAAGATCTTGGTAAGTTACCCACTTTTCTTTTGCTGATGTTGCCTTCCTTCCATTGAAACCCACAAAGATATCTTAGCACATAATCTTGGTTTGCATGCATCTCAACAAGGCAAATTTCACAAAATGATCAATAAAATCTGCACTCACTTCATTTTAAGTTTATCATATCATTATAAAAAAAATGCCACTTTAATCTTAGGACATGACCTTCTATGTCCAATAATCTTTTATTAGTCAACACAATCCAATTTTTCAACCAAACCGAACGGTATGTAGAAAATTGCAATTTCAAATCTGCTAATCCCACTCCCCCTCTTGTTTTGTGTCCTGCAAAACTTTATATTTATCTCTCAGTTTCTCCCCTTTGCATATGAATTTCAGTAAGCCTTTCTGCCATTGCTTAAACATGACATCATTAGTCAAAATGAGTATTGCCTGGGGAAAAAAACAACATTCTTGGCAAAATATTCATTTTCATCACTGAAATCCTCCCCAAGAGTAGAGTTCCTCCCATCTTTGTAAATCTTTCTTAAGATTGTTCCATATCTTAACACAATTTTTGTTCAATTGAGAATACCAGATTGAAAGTCAGGTGCAGCAATCAAAGACATGTCACCAAGGAAATACAAGTAAAGAAAGGACTCAGACAGGGATGCGTACTGGCTCCACTTTTCTTCAATTACTATATAAACTCACTGATTCCTTACTTAAGTAACTCTTCTTTTCATCCTCCTAAACTAGCCCATAGACATATTAACCTGTTATTATATGCCAACGATACAGTAATTTTGTCACTGACCCCCGTCGGCCTTAAGAGAGCCCTAAGGTCACTCATTCAGTACTGTGCTGAAGAGGAACTAATAATAACTTACACCAAGACTAAGATCCTCACCTTCTCAAAATACCCCAAGCAAAGAAGTTGGATCTTAGGAGAGCAATCAATTCAGCATGTTAAGATCTTTAAATATCTGGGGATAGTTTTCCAAGCCTTAGGAAGCAGAAATGCCCATTTAGATTATGTGTCTCGTAATGCACAGAGAACTGCTACAGCCATCCAAAATTATTACTTCACTAAAGGAGCACAGTACATTCCAGCTGCAATCAAATTGTTTACAGTAAAGCTTGGGCTCAACTGTCATATGAGGCTCAGCTGGGGTTATGTAATAATACAACCTCTCTAGAAAGAGTTCAAACAAAATTTTTGAGAAGCATATTTCAGGTTGCCCAACGTGCTGCAAATGCAGTACTCCAAAGGGAGGCAGGAATTAGTAAACTGGAATCAAGCATTTGGCTGAACATCTTTACCTATTGGTTAAAGCTACATAATAATCCTGGTGGACTGACCCAGTTAATATTGGCTGATAATTACAAATCCACATGGGAAACAGCTGTACTTCAGAAACTGAGCCTTTGTGGACTTTCAAGTGATACTATTCTAAGGTTAGGATTAGATCAAGCAAAATCTATTGTAAGACAAAGGATCTTAGATATAGAAGGTCAAACTGAAATTGCTGCCTTTACTAACTACACATTTGCCAACAGGCAAATGTTGATTTCTAAACTGACCACATAATTACACCATGTTACTATACTCAAATTTAGGAGAGCTTTATCATTGGCTAGATTCAATGTTCTTCTTACAGTGGTATATGAAGGGAAATATGGGAAAATTCACTATGAGATCCAATTTTGCAATTGCAACACTGGTGCTATAGAAACTATAGCCCATGTACTCTTGTACTGTCAGTTTTACAGGGATATTTGCCAACAGCTGATTACTCCCCTGTTAACCCAATTCCCAGGACATTCCAATGTTTTCTACTTACATTATCTGCTGGATAACCAGGAAAAAACTGTCATACTTAAAGTTACAAAAATGTTTTATATTATGTGCACGATATGCCCTCAAATTGTGAATAGTCGTTGATATGAGTTATCAAAATTATCTGAGTTGTCTGTTTTGTTACCATTTTCTATGACCGTATTTATTATTTTATTGGTCAATGAACAAAATAAAGTGTCTGTCTGTCTATTGTTCAATAACATAACATTCATATTTCTCATAGTAATACCTAAATATTTCACCTTTTTTTTCCATTTCAAAACCTGCCTTACCTACCAATAGGATCTGATCCTCTTTTCTCATATTTTGTTAACATCACCAAATTTTATTGATCTTCAATCCAGCCAACTCTCCAAATTCTTTTAACATTTCCAGCAGAGCTTCTATACTCTCCAAAGGATTTTCCAACATAATCACTAAGTCATATGCAAATGCCTTTAATCTAAATGTTTCTCTTTTTTTTATTTGTAGTCCTTTAATTCATTCTTGTCATATTGACCTATTCAGAACCTCATGGGTGAAAACCAATAGAAAGGAAGAGAGTCTTGTACCTTTCTGTAAAACAGATGGTTTTGTTTACTCACAAAATTTGATTTTTCTGTGTATCATAAATCACTTTAATACAGATAATAAAATAAAAATATTGAAAAAATCAGAAAGTGTGTAAGATCAATTGTAATTTTAGTGGAGAGGAACTTGTTACAAGAAGCCCACACCTTTTGATGCCCCATTCTGTGACGACATTCTTTTGACACTTCCAAATTTAAGACAAATTCCATTAATTCCACTCCACTCCTTTGTCAGTTCTTCCTGCCTACTGAGATATGCTTGGAACTGCTCACACTAATGTGCTGCTTGCAAAGCAAACTGAGGTGGGAGGTGTTAAGCTAGTTGAGAGGCTTTGCAAACAGCATGTGTGTGATCAGTCCCTAGTGAGTCTCTACGAGTCTTTCATGCTCCCTACTGTGGCTACATGGGCTCCACTTTTCAACTAATTCCATTTTCTGATAGTGGTATGGTCCTTAACCTGTCAGATAAGCTGGAGAGGCCTGTGTATGCTAGAAAGAAATAAGCAAAGATTTATCTCTCTACTAACATGCCACCTCTGCAGCAACATATGATGAAAAAACCATGGTAAATATACTGCGAAACCTCAGTGATGACATTTCTCTGAAAATCCTTACATATGTAGCAGAGAAGGAAATGCCTTATTTATTTATTTATTTTTGTGGGATGACAATGCAGAGATTTGCTGACTTTAAACTCACCTCTTCCAAGAAAGTAACCTTCATTAAAAGTAATTGGCTTCCTTGTGAATCGTATGTGTCACTTAGTTCAAAAGATGCTATAGCAGAAATGTCGGTAGAAATACTAACTTAAGATGCCGTAGCCAAAGCATAAAATATCTAATCTGTTAAAAGAAGCACAACATACTAGCCATATAGGACAATCTAGAAAATGTTAATAATGCCTCTTGTTTTTTCCCCCACATAACTAACTGCAAAAAAATCTCTCTTAACCATCTCAAATGCCCTGATACTTAGCTATCATTTTTCATTTTATCCTCCATCAATCTGTGATTTCACCTCCTGATGGATGCAGGATGGTTGGAGTTGCATGTTTCTCTGAACATGCTCAGACCATATGCCACTCCCGCAATGATTCACCAGATCACCAGTACCCACACATTTATCACTTTATCTCACAGAAGTGTGGTTTCCAGGCAGATTGGAGAACATGTACTACTACATATTCTACTGGCTTTACTTGTTAGCGAAGGGCAACAAAATCACTTCCCTGGCAATGTAACAGGGAAGGAGTGGTCGTCTGTGGCAGGCGGGTGGGTGGGTGGGTGGTAATCACTACAGGAATAAATGTGCCAAATTTCTCCAGCATTTAAACACAGAGCACATCAGGTGCTGAAAGATGTATGCATTTCTCTTGGGCATACCATAGGCTAATAAAGGGAGAGTAGCATGGAACTTTTAATATGACCCTTAGCTAGTGTGAGTGCAATTAATTTCAAGCTCCACCAAAGTAAGAAGCACTAATGAGATGGGGCACTTTTGCTATTACAAAGCTTTTGTTTTATGGCTGAAAGTTTTGCCTCAAGCTCCTTTTGAGTCAATTTCTACAAATCTCCATCCATCTGTCTGAACACTTCTTACTGCATGATGCCAGGAATACAGAGACACTGACCGCTAGTGTGTACAACTCAATATGAGACTTGCTTGAAGCTGGAATTACAGAGATAGAGTACACACAAAAGAATGCAATGTTTCAAAATGAACTATGCTATTAACCAGTATCAGCACATCTAGAAATGAAGGAATTATTTTTATCTTCTTTATGAATGAAAAAATAGGGGGAGGAGGAATCTTCACTGTTAGACCTTGAAAAAAAGAATGGAAAGATGTCTTTAAGCAATATGATTTGAAACTGGGGGCTTTTAAAAAAAAAAATCTATGTGAGTAGAGCTTAAGAAAAAATAACAAGAGTCTCACAACCCCTAAAAACTTACAGACTTATTACTGCATGAACATTTATGTATCACAGCCTACTGGGTTTTGAATACTGTCATGTCTGATGTTGGATTCATCTCCATTTATTTTTTTGTGTAAAAAGTCTGGGGGATTGCTTGTTGTCTTCAAACTACAAAAGGACCATCTGTATGCAAATGAATAAATGCAGAAAACATTCTTGATACCCTCAAAGGCAGGTGGGATTTATTTTAGTCATTGTTTGATTGATCAAGAAGTAGTTTCAGAACGTTCTGAAAGTAAATTTCAGTGGCAACTTTAAGCAAGTCTGAATACCAGCTTCCTAACTCTGTAGAAAATTTCACAAGTCTTATTATAAAACAAAACCAATCTGTTGTTGTTATTGTTTCATTCAGAATTTCACATACTCAGTTACATCTGTAGTGAATCTACACTTCACCTTTAAAATGGTTAGATAACATTTTAACTACCATGTGTGTATCCTATTGCATCTTAGATTTGTAGCTTGGTGAGAAAGTCCGCATGGAAATCTCCAGCCCACACTACAGTTCGCTGGCAGGTAATTCTAAGTACCTCACAAAACTACAAATCCCTTGATTTCTTTAATGTGGTGTCATGACAGTGAAAGTGGTGTCAAATTGCTATAACTCTGAAGTGTAAATACAGACCTTGCCTTAGAGAAAAGAGGCAAGTGCATGCTACTGTGATAAGAACTCTATGGGTTTAACAGAGTAACCCTAACCTTAAAGGCAACCCATTGAGCTTCACATTTCTCTAGGAATCTGAACTGCTATTCTCATAGGCCCTTTCCACATGAGGCAGTTAAAACGGGCCAATGCGTCCTGGCACAGAGGTCGTCCGCACCTTTGATCGGACTAGGTGTGGACTATTTAACTTAGTTCCATACCTCAGTCTGATCCAACCTGCCCCCAAGTGGTCCTCCCCCGTGCTAAGTAAAGACTGGAAAAATCAGGTCTTTACATTTTCTGGAATGCGCCATTGCGTTCCTATGCACCAATGCAAGCCTGCGATCAGCGGAAGGTGGGCTGTGGGCGTGGCCAGCCTCAGTGGTTGGTCCACTTCCACCAAGACACCGGAAGCTGCCATTTTGAGCCAGAAGCCACAGGAAGCCACCATTTTGAGCCGGAGGAGTGCGGATCTACACACCTCGCACTGCTCCAGTTCACCCTGCACTAATGGAGGAGACCTGTGGGAGGGCTCAAGGGAAAGTCTGCTTTACTTCAGACCCAAGAAGAGCTGGTAAGTAATGGCATGGAGAGATTCACTTGCCTCGTGTGGAAAGGGCCATAGTCTGACTCAAAGATTATCCAGAAGCTATCATAATTACAATGGGTAGCTTTGGAGGGCCAAAGACCAATCACATGCTCTCATGCTTCATCAGATGCTACCTCCTATACTTACCTAATCTCTTGCTCTCCAAGAGTTGTTTAAAAGGAGCAGGTATTGTATACACAGCAGAAGCTGCGTGCCTACATGCAAACCCAGCATCAATTAATGATCTCACTGTCATTTTAGTTCATGTTCAGAACTCTCAGTCTGCTCTCCCAAAAAGCAATCCAGGCATCTCAAAAAGAGAGATTTAGATTTCTTATAACACTGTTCAAGTTCAAGGAGCTATAAGCAAAACACACTGAACATTCTGCACTCATGACTTTCTTTGAGTCTTCCATGGTAATGGTATTCTTCTCACATCCTGGCAAAATCTATTCTGTGCTGTGCAGAGGTGTGGAACCAAACTAACCTGAAGATTAACTCATGCTCAGCCTCCAAGGAGAGAACAGAAGCAGGAGGAGGTGGAGGTATTTCCTAAATGCACTATCAGAACTGCAGGTGAAACAACACACAGAGGGATTACAAATGCCAAAAGACATTCAAGAGTTAGTGAAAGCCAACATTGTATTCATTCTCAGTGAAACTCCAACAAGCGAAGGGAATCCAACTGAAGAACTTAAAGCAAGGAGACAGATACCCCTGAAGGATTCTCAGAAAGTTTAAAAAAGAAAAGTGGATATATCTTCTTCCTTTGCTCCAAACGAACAAACCAAATAAAGAAAGAAAGCAACACTTGCAACAAAATAATAGTGAAGCAGATATCATGAATAAGGGAAAGGGTGAGAGGCTTTACCCACAGTGACAGAGAACAGTCTTCAAGCAGCTAAAACATTGCTTAGGATACCACCATATATTCTATCACAGTATCTTTCAAACCTGGGTCTCCACTTATTGCTGGACAGTACAATCCACCCTGACTGGCTGGGCTGCTGGGAGCTGAAGGCCAAACAACTGAAGACTCACCTTTGGGGACCTAACTATTGGGAGGGTTATGTTTTATTACTGATTGTAGGAATGTGACCCAAAAGTGAGGGTCAATTCGTAGTTTTATCGGGCCTAGAACAGTTGCTTCATGGTGAACAGAGAAGCTGTATGCACTTCTCCATGTCAAACATGCAAAAGCCAAACTGCATACCAAACTATACCGACTAGAGGTGTCATTCTTTGCTAATTTTGTACTTGAAAGAAGCAATGATTAATTTTAGCAATTTTCTTTCTGTTTGCTGCTTCTGCACAAAAGTCGTGCAAATTTTGTGCAAGATAAATCTTGAACTATGATGATTCTCATCAGTCCAGGATTCTTTTCATCAGGGTTTCCCAATACTTGAGAAACACATTTTTCAATATTATTTTTTAAAATACTTTCAAATATTTTTCCACCCTTAATAAACACACACACACACACACCCTCTGAATGCAAATAGCCAATGAATAATTTTTATCGGTGTCACAGTGGTGGAAGGACATATTAAATACTCACTGCAGCTTCAATCCTGATTCTTCCTCCAGCATTTTTTAAAAGTTACATTAAATAGTTACATTATTTATTAGTTACATTAAATAGCGAAAAAGAATTTTATTATTTGTAACATTTGCTTCCAAGATACAGGGTTAGTTGGGTAGTCCATATGCATGACACAGGCTCAGTGGAGTGGGTTACACATAATTTGCTGAATCTTTCTACCAAAAAGCTAGAGAAAGACAGCATGTTTGAAGAAGGTTTAATGCCCCTTAAAAACTGATAAGGAAAATGTTTAAAGAGGGAAAGAAAAATAACTTTGAACAGGAGCTTAAAAGCTCAAACAAAATTAGAACCTTTTTTTCCTGAAGAATCATATTAGTTTTTCTTATGTCAGTACTAGGGATTTCTCTCTTTTATTTTTTTTTCCATAATCAAACTAGACAAATCACTATTCTAATTCATCACAGAAAGTTTGTTCCAAACCTCTGGAGTGCTAAAGAAGTAGGCTACTCCATTTGTTTTTTCAATGCAAAGTTTAAAACATACAAACTGGAATTGTATTTTATTTCAAAATTATAGCAGTGGCTTTACAGATGCACACACACTCTGCATTCCAGATCACAGAATGGAAAAACCTGTTCTCTTCTACACAGAGCTGCATCTGCATAGCTTAATCACTGCACGTGCACCAGATGGTTATTATCCTGGTCACTGTACCAATAGATAACTTATTTATTTATCTTCAAGCAACAAGAAGCCTGCTTCCAAGCAATGACAAGGTTAACCAGAGGCAAGTGGGTTAAAGTGATTTAAATCACTGATAAAGAAAGAACACATCAAGGCATATATGAAGAAATTGTAGAAGATTCTGGGAATCATGGGGATTCCTGAGACCCTGGAAAGAGAATGTAAGAATACATTCCGCTGACATGGAGTGATCAAATCCATTATCTCTCTATGTTACTTCATATGAATGTAGTCAGTCATTATTGTTAATAATGACTGACTACAGCTCTCCATGATTTCAGGCAGAATTTTCTTCCAGATCCCTAGTACTGCATTGTGGTGTCCTAGCCAAGTACTAACCTTGCAAAATCAGGCATGAGAGTGATATTGTGGTACTCATGTTCCTTCACTTTATGAGTACATTCTTTTTCTCCAAGTTCCATAATTAATGCTACTTTTATTTTTCCTGCCAGGAGGCATAGAAAGCCAGCCTCCATAATTCACAATTCACCTTTTTTTTTTTTTTTTACAAAACAGTGATACTATGACAATATTACAGGGCTTCCTATTCTCTACAATCCAACTCCCCACCCATTCAACTCCCTCTTTTCATACAAGCCTCCTGAATCAACATGTTCAACATCAATCAAGCCATCATGGTAACCATAATACTTATAATCTTTTATTCCATCTGAAAGGCATCATCTTCTCCCACCAAACTTCATCAATTGATAGATTCTCAATGAAGATATATTCAATCTGCACTAGAATGGAGAAGCACCATGCTAAGGCCATTTCCGCACTACACTGTTATAGTGGTATTATTACACTTTCTAGAGCCTGTGGAATTCTGTGGTTTGTAGTTTACAGACACCAAAGAGCTCTCTGGCTGAGAATCCTAAATGCCCCTTCCTGAACTGCAAACCCCAGGATTCCATAGGAGGTTGAAAGTGGAATAATAGCACTACAATGGTGTAGTGTGGAAAGGCCCTAAGAGTGGTTGATAGTGTATTGGACATGGACTGGGGAGACACAAGTTTAAATACCTGCATGGTCTCAAAATTCTGTCTTTGCCTAACAAATCTCCCAGAGTTTTTGAGGAAGAAGAAAACCACCTTTTATTAAGGTGACACTGTGTTGCTTGCAGGAAGGTTTGCTCCCGCTGGCATTTTAGATCTGTAAACCTCTAATCCACTGAATTTCAGATTTGTTTTTAGCAATGATATATAACATATTATACTTTTATTTCTTGCTGCTGCATATTTATGCGGCTTTTCATTGGGGTTTTTTGGACACATTATTTTTGCATTATTTCGAAAGTTTTCTTGTTGTAATCTGCCAACAGAACACTATAATTGGGTGACATACAAACAACTATAATGCCTTCCAACAGCCACTAGTGGCCTAGTCCTATTTGACAATACTCCTGAAATGTTAAATATTTCTCTATCTAAATGTTTGGTGAGTCATTAGTAAATATGGAAACTCCTTATTGTCACTGTGTATTAGCAGGATTGTTGTTCTATTTTTCCCCTGGTAAAATTATGATGAAACCACTGGGGTGCAGCAAAACAGCAAGGCTCTTCCATGAATAAATCCCTCACCAACAACTTCTGTCCCTTATTGCCTTTCCAATTTTATAGTAATTAAAAAACAGTATAAGTGTCCTTGAACATAAGCGGATGCATTTCTGAACACTTTACATAATTCTGATAGAACAACTGAAAGAAGCCATGCATGCTAAAGGATCTAATGAGGTGAGGAAGCAATTACAGAGAAGACAAGATGTTCCAGATCTGGCTCATGAATCACTACCTTCCATATAGTTTAAAATAATCAAGCTTCTCAGAGGAACATAGGAGAAATATGATATTTATCAACACATATCTTTCTACTCAAGAGTAATAATGGTTCCATGACCTAATACAAAAATAAGTATGGCAGGCTCATTGTGCATATTTGTACTCCCATAATTCATTCCTGGCCATTTGCTGCCAAGTCAGTTCAGCATGAGATTCTGCCCTTTTCTTAGCTCTGTGTGTGTGTGTGTGTGTGTGTGCATGCGCGCGCGCTGGTTGCTGTGCATGATAGGCCTGTGGGGAAAGTGAGAGAGAGAGAGACTATTGATTTCACAAAGGAATATTAAAAAATACTCCCTTGTCACCTTCTTACAATGAGAAGGATTTTAAGGTCTTCCACAGTTAAGAAATTGTAGGTTTCTGAAAGCTACACCTCCCCCCACCTCCATTTAGCTCATAGGAGTCACTGTCCTCAATGCCACTGGTACAGTAGTTCAGTAGAGAAGTTAGTAGGAATGGGTGAGAAGGAGGAAGATCACACGTTAATTTAAGAATTCAGCCTTTCCTGACATAATTTATGGTCAGAAATTCCAACCCAGAAATTTCAACAATGCAACTCACATAAAAGTTGTGTTCAGACTCTGCATGTTTGAAAAATTAACACTGACATATGTGAGCACTTTAAAAGCACATAAGAAACACACCTTCGCTAATGGGAGCTTGCATGGCAGAAATACATGAACAGTAATTGTACATGCACGACTTCATTACGTATTTACCTTATTTGTATAGCTAGGTACTTCACCAAGCATCAGGGGCATGGCAAGAAGTGATTCCATTCCGTTGGCAATTGGAGCATAAGCAGATGATGTTTTCACTAATCAGCCAGTGAGGTTATGACAAGGAAGTGTGACAAGGGCCCTGCTTCTGATCATTGCACGCTCACCAACTACCAAAAGGGGGGTTGGAAACACCATCTATGCCCAATCAGCAGAAGGATGGACATCCTTCTTCTCCATGCAGTTGATGTCTTATAATGAATGTCAGAGAAGACAGTTACGACCACGGTAATAGTGTCATGACCATGTCTACACAGGGACTATGAATACAGATCTACTGCAGATGCTTAACTTCAAGTTACACATCTGTAAGTCTGATCTTGGCCATCCATTTCAAAAAATGAATACAAAAACATATCTATTTTGAAAATTGTGCATGGAAATGCTTTTAAATTTCCATGTTGGGGATGGGGCAGTCTATTTGTATGAACTTGAATTTGGCACACTGGAAAATGTTAACAATTCTCAGTGTCATCCCTAGAATTAGCTGGTTTTATTTACATATCCAGTTTGGATGCAAAATATATTCAGCCTCTCTAACAACTGCCAGCACAAAGACTACTGCCCTCAAAATTCACTTTAGCTAGAAAGAATAGAAGGTGCTAACTGGGATCAAAACATGTTAACATGCAATTTGGAAATTCACCGTATGAAAATGAGAGTGTTGCTTCCCTAAGAAATGTTCTAAACATTTGATATGGCTAGTGAGTGATGACAGAGACACCCAGCTGGGGAAGTCTGAGAGGTGCAGTTTGTATCCAGTTCACTGACTCTGATAACGATGTGGCCCAGGCCTATTCCCCAAGGGAAGGGCAATCAGGATCCTCTCCACCAGACGGCCATTTCCACACTACACTGTTATAGTGCTATTATTCCACTTTCAACATCCTATGGAATCCTGGAATTTGTAGTTTAATATGGGACATTTAGAATTTAGACATTTAGAATTCTCAACCAGAGAATTCTTTGGCCTCTGTAAATTACAAACCCCAAAATTCCACAGGATGTTAAAAGTGGAATAATAGCACTATAACAGTATAGTGTGGAAATGGCCTTAGCTCTGCTATCTAAAAAAAACAAGCTCTTGACAAAAGCCCCATATCCTCACACTTGCAGAAACTTCATATTGCACCCTCAAGACAGAGTTCTTTAACAGCCTGGTCAGCATTTCTAGGGGAAACAAAGGTAACAGGTCTCCCTCAGGCTCTTGTTAAGTTTTCAACCAGCAGAGCTCCCTTGGAGCTGTCCAAAGTCCTAGAATTACCCACTTATATTTGAATACCCAGTTTGTGTACCAAAGATATTCATCCTCTATAGTGATTATCTATCTGCACAAAGACTGTAATGTTCTCAAATTCCACTCTCAAATTTCCTCTATATCAAAGGGCTTCTGTTTTGACTTTGATTTTTCTTACTTGCTGTTGCTTACTTGCCCACTATAGCTTGATTATTCCTTCCTTCATTGGACTTCGCAAACTGAATCTAACCTTCTATACATAACATGAATTTACCTGTCTCAATTTGATTCTGCATTGGTTAGACCTCATTTGGAATACTGTGTCCAGTTCTGGGCACCACAATTCAAGAAGGATATCGACAAGCTGGAATGTGTCCAGAGGACGGCAACCAAAATGGTGAAGGGTCTGGAAGCCATGCCCTATGAGGAATGGCTTAGGGAGCTGGGTATGTTTAGTCTGCAGAAGAGAAGGTTAAGAGGGGACATGATAGCCATGTTTAAATATTTGAAGGGATGTCATGTCGAGGAGGGAGTGGGCTTGTTTTCTGCTCTTCCAGAGATTAGGACAAGGAGCAATGGATTCAAGCTGCAGGAAAGGAGATTCCACCTGAACCTCAGAAAGAACTTCCTGACTGTCAGAGCTGTCTGGCAGTGGAATATGCTGTCTCGGAGTGTGGTAGAGTCTCCTTCTTTGGAGGTTTTTAAGCAGAGGCTTGATGGCCATCTATTGGGAATGCTTTAATGTGAGTTTCTGCGTAGCAGGGGGTCAGACTCGATGGCCCCTATGGTCTCTTCCAACTCTATGATTCTATGATTCTGTGATTTCACCTGCCTTTCCTTGACTCAGGTGCTACTGGCTTCCCCCACATACTTCAAGCACGTACAAAGAGATTATTTATTTGTTGTAACTTACAGCCACTCAGTTCTCCCAATATGGGACACAAAGTAATTCACAACTTAATTTAGAATGAAGTACAACCAAAAGATCAATCATTGTGATAAAAAGGATTTTCTGATAAAATAATCTATCCTATCAAAACCAGCACTGATTCAGAAGCATTTAAACCATAACAGAGAGAATAAAAGTATAGTACCTTCCCTCATTTAAAGACCCTTTTCCAAAGACCATTTAAAGCAGTGGTTCTCAACCTTCCTAATGCTGTGACCCCTTAATACAGTTCCTCATGTTGTGGTGACCCCCAACCATAAAATCACTTTCGTTATTTATTTATTTATTTATTTAGTTGGCTATTTCCAACATCAAATAGATTGGAAACACTGCCCTAAATCACTGCTCTGGATAGACTTCTAATGCCTAAAAACTGGTAACCCTTCCCCCCTTTTTAAGCACAGAAAATGTCCATCAATGCCAGAATTAAGGCAGTAGTTCTAGTTCTGAATGTTGGGTTTCCGCAGTTCAAAAAGCCAGTCACTCCCAAAGGCAATGCCAAAATAGCCCACATTTTACACGAGGCACAGGGAGGAAAGGACAGGGAGAGAGGAAAGATGACGGCGGCATAAGCAGAGACGTTTTGTTTCCCTCCCTCTCTCCCTCCCTTAAAGGGAGTGCGGACGCTGAACATACAAAAAGCGAGGAATGCAAGACAGTCAGGGCGAAGTACACAACGTGTGCGTGTTGCAAGCGCCAAGAGTCCACGCACAACAAAAGCGAGAGGAGAAAGTCATCCTGGCTATTTCTGCACTAGACCGTTATAGCGCTATTATTCCACTTTCACCATCCTATGGAATCCTGGAGTTTGCAGTTTGAACCCCAGCGCAGGGGTCTCAGAAGCACTGCTCCCATTGGCTGTGAGGCCACCTTCTTTTAAAAGGGGGGGCAGGATTAAGGAGCGGCGACCCCTGTAAAATGGTCGTTCGACCCCCAAAGGGGTCCCGACCCCCAGGTTGAGAACCACTGATTTAAAAGATTTTCTGGATAAAAAGGTCAATGTCTGTCAGTGGAAGGAGAGAAGAGAATGGGCCACACTAGTCTGCTATAGGAGGGAATTCCACAGCCTGGAAGCAACCACTGAGAAGGCTCTTTAAGGTGTTCTCACAAAACATGCTTGTGATGCTGGTGGGATTGAAAGGATCTTAAAACTCAGGCAGGATCATACAGGGAAATGTTGTCTTTCAGGCAGTCTAGGTCCATGCTGCCCAAACACAAACACAAATACACACAGAACATAAACACCACAGAAAGAATAAATATACTGCTCTGTTCTACTTAATGGCTACATACGAGCTGTCTGAAAGAAGAGAAGAAAAGATATAACTGGAATAATAAAAATCAGGTACACAATATATTAAGAAATTAGTGTCACTTTTTTTAGTAGTGTTTACTACAAGCTAAGGTATAGGACTGTGCTAGGGCTGAATCGGTTTCTAGAGGGACAAGGAGTCCTTTTTGGAGACATGTTGTGTGGCAAGCAAACTATTCAGTCAGCACAGACAAACTGAATGTAGAACACTACCACTCAACAAGCTGCATGACATCTGCTTTTATGCAAAGTTTTATGCATATTGAAACAATGGTTTCTCTTGCCCCCACTTACTCCCACAGAACTTGAATAAAAACACAAAATAAACAGAAATTGAAGAAGAAAGAATGTTAACATACAGGTACTTTGGTGTTACTTCTAGGGAATTAATATACAACTCCCTCTCCCTCCCTCTCATTCTTGAATGTGAATGCTGCTGCAAATTTTGCTCAGCTGTCTACCAAGAAAAGCAGGCATGCAGATATATCTAATTGACAGGAAGATCAGTTAGTTAATCTTTAAAACTTTCTTCCAAAATTCGAAGTCACTTTAGGGAGCTGCATGATGCATTCAAAGCAAGGCTGGGCACAGTGCCACAAAAAAGTGGTTTGATTCAATATGCTCCCCAATACCCTCTAGGGGTGTAGAGGGCATTTCTACTATGTTTGGACAGGCTTTTTTTTTTTTTAAACAGGATACAATTCCTGCTGTTAAAGAAAGCTTCTTCTAGGCCAACAAGGCCCAGGAAGGCCGCAAAACAAGGTAAAATGTCCACTTGTCCCCTACTGTGCATCTGGGGATCAAAAAATATCTCTCACCTGTAGGTGCAGTGGGGCTGCAGCTTTCCAAGGTTGCTTAGCTCTGCTTTAAAGACATTGTTGTGTAAGAAGTTGCCCTGAAATCCATTAGTCTTTCCTATAGAAATCAGTGTCACTACTACTCTCTGTCCCTTTCTGTCTTACATTGCAATCCTATACAAGTCTACTGAGAAGTAGGCCCCACTGAACTCAGTGAGAAATTCCCTTTGGTAAGTGGGCACAGGATTGTTGCTTTAGTTTCATGGGTTGCACTGTTCCTTCCACCTGTCGTTAAAAAGCCTAGGAGCTCACCTAATGAGCTTCTTGTTGACTATTTATGGATCCCAGTCCATTAATTAGGAACAACTAAATCATGTCACTGAGATTTCATGATTCAGTAAAGGCGGAACTTTATCCAGATTTTCTGTTATTTGCTCTGCTTTCTTATATGGTAATACTGTTCAGTTTCTGACAAGCTCTATTTAGAAATACATTTGCCTCCTGATCAAAGAACACTCCCTCAGGAAACAAGATAAGCATTATTCATTAATCTTCCATTATCAGTGCAACTTGATGTCTGCAACTGTTTGCAATTGTCAAATACTGTAAAATGTAGTATCTCTGAACTTATTGTTTTTGGAGCATTGTTTGAAAACTCAGTACGTGTCTTATGTTAATTACTGTCTAAACAGCAGCTTCTAAAACTCAACCCACTATTAAAATGGGAACCTCTTCTTTGATAATTGCCAAATCAAAACTACTGTCTAAAAAGCCTCATTTGAACAGTTCAGCAGATCACATTTCAGGAAAAGATACTTCCACACTATCAGCCCCTGCACTCCCAGGTTTTATAATGGGGCAAATTCTTGTGGATATTACATATCAACAGATCCACCTATGACATCTGTGTTACAATGAAAAAAGAAACATGTTCTGAAGCCTATTTGACTTTTTTGATTCCCAATTAAGGAGCATTGCAGAACTATGTTGTTGTTGCTGTGTGCCTTCAAACCTTTTCCAATTTATGGCAAACCTATCGTGGGGTTTGAACTAGTTCTAGAAAGGGGGTAGGATTCTCTCACAAGGGTGTCCCCACGTAATTAATTGCTGAGTGCAATAATGAGAGGAAACAAGACCACCTGCACTGACCTGTATGTATAATATAGATATATTCCACCAAAGGGCATATTAGAAAAAGGAACAAGAAGCAAGCAAAGTAATATAATAGAAAAAGGATAAACTACTTGCAGCCTAACATGCTCTGACTCATCCCATACCTGCCGCCAAAGACTACTTCCCACGTCCTGTCAATATCACACAGATTATCTCCTGCTCCATGGTGTAGCAGTAAATTTGGAACTAGAGATCCTCACTGTGACTGTCCCCATAGCAAACCCTCCAAGGGGAATCCGAAAAGAGCAGGTGTCTCTGTTATGTCTGTTGAAAAGAGAACCTATTTCTAATAGATTCTGGATGCCTGTGTTAATCTATCTTGTTAAAAAAAAATGACCAGGTGTTTTCATCTCAAGACCATTTCATTCCAAAATCAATTGGACTGCAACAGAGTAACTATTCATTGTTAGTGGCAGAATCCATTTACTCTCTAGCCATTGTGGGAACTGCAGATAAACTGAGGGAAAACAGAGAAGACTGAAGGGGTGGGAAATGATGTCATAGTCCCTGCCAATCCCAAAACCCAGTGGCTTCCATGCAGGGAGTCTAGATCTATTTACATTATTGTTCCTACTAGTGGTGAGAAAACTGGCATCTCTTTCAGGTGAATGAGGACAGGGTGTAGAGAGAAGATGATTACATGTATGACACTCCAACTCTTAAACCAGCATTTCACATGGTTCCAAAAAGACCATGAACCCCTATCCTTGCTTGTTTCTTAAAAGTAAACTGCTGCCCATGTAATTCCTTCCTTTTTAATTCTGCATCTTGAAATAGTATGAAAAATTACCAGAAGGTGTTCTCATCTCAACATCTTCTTTAAACAGCAAATTTATTCCTGAAAATTCCGAACTGAATTTTATTCTAAGTGGGTTTGTCAAAGTATCTTTCAGGGATTCCAAGACTTAACCTGAAACAAAAACAGCATCAACAACAATCACCCAGTTTCTAGAGCCATGACCTTGTCTAATGAGCTACTGAGAAATGCCTGTCTTCAGGGTCTAGAAACCAATTTAGGAGCAGAAGACAACAACAATTTCTTATACTGGCCCCTGCAACTGACAGGCAGTGTGAAGACTTTGCATTAGGTAGGCTTGGTATAAATATTAGGAGCCTGGTCTGTGTTTGCTTGGTCAATAGAAAAGTGTTTGCCCCATGCCTCTTGCATATTACATGCCTGCTTTTAGCTTCCAACTCTAGTCCCAGACATCAGGGGCCTTGAGTTGGAAACAGTCCAGGTTAACATTCGGATATAGTTTAGCATGACCTCAGCCTGACCCTGACAGGATTCATACTTAGATGGCTGCAGTTTAAAGTTTTGTTCTTAGCCATTTAAGAACACTTCAGTACACCACTCATACGCACTATGAATACAAGATATGGGTGAAAAACAGCCAGCCAATTCCCAACCATTTCTTAACTTGTCTAACATGAAGGAGCAAGTTCTTTCTGACCCTTATAATGAGGTGTTCTGTTTCCTCAGAAGTCACCCAACAAGATCCAAGCTTAAGATGTGACTGGCAGCTTGCAGTCAAAGGTCTTGACTTTCCTTTTATTTAGTAGAGGAAATTCTTCATAGTTTATCATAAGCATCTATACCGTGAATGAAGAGTAGTGAAAGAAAAATACAGAGACACACCCTGTAAAGCCCTGACAGAGCATTTGTGCTATTTAATTCATTCAAGCACATGAGAACAAAGAATTTCAAAAGCTGTCCCCTCCCCACTGTGTAAGATTACATGAGGTTTTGCACATTCTTCAGGGGTTGATGGAGCAATTTGAGGGTTTTCGGAAAAAAGAAAGCATGTTATACAATTTTATAAAATGTCTGCTGCTTTGTACAATGGGCCATTCTCTTGTTTCTAACTGAGTTTTGTTTTGTTTTTTTCATAGAATCATAGAGTTGGAATAGACCACAAGGCCCACTGACCTCAACCCGCTGCCATGCAGCAATATACAATCAAAGCACTCCTAACAGATGCCCACTCAGCCTCTGTATAAAATCCTTGAAAAGAGCCTGCACCACACTCAGAGGCAGTATATTCCATTGTTGAATTGTTCTCACTGTCAGGAAGCTATTCTTAATGTTTAGGTCGAATCTTTTTCCTGTAGTTTGAAGCCACTACTTTATGTCCAAGTTTCTGGAGCAGCAGAAAAGAAGCATGTTTCCTCTTCTATACAGTATCACTTCAAATATTTTAACATGACTCTTTTGTCACTTCTTAACTAAACAAACCCTACTTCTTAACACACTCCTCATAGAGCATGGTTTGCAGGCTTTTTACCATTCTGATCACCCTGCCCTGGAAACAATCCAGCTTGTCAACATCCTTATTGAATTATGGTGTGCTGAACTTGACACAATATTCAAGGTGGGGTCTGACCAAAACAGAACAGAGTGTTACTATTACTTTCCTCTTCCTAGACATTATATTCCTATTGATGCAGCCCAGAACCACACTGGCTTTTTTTAGCTGCCACATCACACTGCTGACTCATGTTCAGCTGGTGGTTTACTAAGATTCTTAGGGCTTTTCCACACTATACTGTTATAGTGTTATTACTCCGCTTTCAACATCCTATGGAATCCTGAGGTTTACACTTTAGAGAGGAGCCTTTAGAATTCTCAGCCAGAGAGCTCTTTGGCCTCAGTAAACTACAAACCCCAGAATTCCACAGCATGTTGAAAGTGGAATAATAGCACTATAACAGTGTAGTGCAGAAAGGTTCTTAGATTCTTTTTCACATGTACTGTGGTCAAGCCAGGTACCATCTATCGTATATCTGTGCCTTTTTAAAATAATCATATATCTACCAGTATATCTATCTCGTATATCTGTGCCTTTTTAAAATCATTATTAAGGCACAGATATATGAGACAGCTATAGATATATATTTGCTCAAGTGTAGTACCTTGCAGTTCTCCGTGTTGAAATTCATTTTGTTAGTTTTGGCCCAGCTCCCTAATCTGTTAGGATCATTTTGAATTCTGATCCTTTCCTCTGGAATGTTAGCTACCCTCTTCTAATTTGGTGTCCTCTGAACACCCTCTATTCCATCATCCAAGTCAATGATAAAACACCGAGCCCAAGACAGAACCCTATTGCATCCCACTAGTCACTTCTCTCCAGGATGAAAAGAAGCCATTGAGGAGCAGCCTTTGGTTTGGTCTGTCCACCAATTACAAATCCCACTAAGACTAGCACTGCCTAGTCCACATTTTACTAGTTTGTTTGCAAAAATATCATGAGAGATCTTGTCAAAGGCCTTACTGAAATCAAGATATGCTACACCACAGCATTCTCTTCATCTACCGAGCTTGTAACTCTATCCAAAAAAAAAGGGGGGGCAGGGAGAAGATCAGTCTGGCATGACTTGTTTTTGAGAAACCCATGTTGACTTTTTAGTGATCACAGCATCCCCTTGTAAGTGCTTATAAACCATCTGTTTAATGACCTGCTATAGAATCTTTCCTGCTATTGATGTCAGGCTGCGTGGCAATAATTGTTTGGGTCTGGTCCCCCCACCTTTTTGAAAACAGAGGTAACATTTGCCCTCCTATGCTCTGCTTGGACTTCTTCTGTTCTCCAGAAATACTGCAAGATTATATGGAGATTATTTCTGCCAGTTCTTCTAATACTGTTCAACTGATTTAGACTAGACAAGTACTCCTGTACTACTTGTTTACCTATACTGTGCTGCGTTTTCCCTAACACATCATTTGCTCCCTTTTCCCCAGGTCAAGTATCATTCTCCTTTTGTGAGAAGACCAAGGCAAAGAAGGTGTTCCATTGTTCTGCCTTTTCTTTGTCCCCTGTTAGCATTTTGCTGTCTTCTCCACATATTTTTTTTGCTGTCTTCTCCACATATTGGTCCTTGTTATTTTTTTTGCTTTGGACATAACCAAAAAGGCTTCCCACCAGACTTCAGCGATGCCGATTATGTCATATTTGCTTTGTTGTGTTAAGAATTCAAATTCATCTTGTTTATTTCCCATGCTCTGTGCATTAGTTTAGAGACATCTAATACCATGGGTCATTATCCCTAGCTGCTTGTTTAAGGGTCTTTTCCTTCCACTGTTGGATTTTTGTACTGTTCACCCAGTTCTTCCTACAACATTCAGGCTATTATCTCCGGTACTTGATGGACTCCTGCCCTCAAGAATACAGCTTCCACATAATTCAGTTTCAAATCTTCCTGGGTAGGTTTATGAGATTCTTAGCAAAAACATTCCTGTGTAACATATCACTTGGCAGAAGTCCATCATTATGAAACTGTGGACCATGGTTCAAGAAGCCAAACTATTCTTGGTGGCACCATCAGTGGAGCCAGTTGTTCACCTGCCCTATTTTTCTCTCTCTTTCTGGGCCATGGCCTTCAACTGGGAGAACAGATGAAATGACAACCTTTTCATTAAAGCGCTTTAGCTTCCTACCCAAAGACTCATAATCCCTTGTGATCTCCTGAAGGCTGTGCCTTGCAGTGTCCCTTCCTTTTTGCTTCCCTGTGAACAAAAAGGAAGGGATAACAGTGGGCTTGACAAGTTCTGTTAGTCATTCTGTTACATCATAGATTTTGTTTTTGAGAGGGAGACAGCACACCTCTCAATAAATTCTGTCACATCAACAAACCACTGCTTCTGTTCCCTCAGCAGGGAATCCCCTACCACCACCAGGCATCTCCTCTGGGATTTAGTAGGGGCCAATCCATGCACTATAATTTCCAAGCTCACCCATGTGTTCTATGAGAACTGACACTATTGCTCTTGTTCCTGTTCTACATTCTCACTTGTAAGGGAAAGAGCTTCAAATTGATTCTGTAGCTCCAAGCTCAAAGAATGATCCCTGTTCTTTCTCCTTCTATTTTCTACAGCCCTGCTAGCTGCCTTACATTTTTATTTCCTTATATACAGAAAATGCTGGACTTTACAGGTACAATGTGATAACAGCCTTCTGTTATATTTAGCATGACTTAGATAAAAGGTCACTTTTCTGTTGTGACCAATCATTCTAAACAGTAATTCAGTATGAAGTGCAAGGATGCTAAAGAAGGAGGTGAGGAAAACTAGCATTAAGTGGTAAAAGGGATGTTAAGTGATAAAGCTTCTAAAATCTGACAATGGATATGATGAGAGTGGTGAAACTATAAGCCCAAATGCTTACAATGCTAGAAAATGCTAGAAGTACATTTGGTGTGAGTTCTCTTGTTCTGAGTTAGTAATTTCTAACACACACGCACACACACACCACCCAGGTCATTACTACTATTCTTACAAGCAGTGAGATTAACACAATACAAAGGAGGAATTATTGCTGGTCTATACGAATAACATGTAGTGGAACTATTCCTGGATTGTAGAATGTCTAAGATGCAGCATCATACATCATATACTAAGAAGCAGCATCTGGCTCCCTCCAGATCCTGAAGCAGTTCAAAATAAAAACAGAAGCTAAAGAATAAAAGTGAGAAAAGAACAAAAAGTAAAATCCACAAAATCATTCATTTAAAACCCAAGGATGACTGAGTACTCTTTTCCTGATCTGCTACTTTTTTGTGTGTGTATTTTATGTGACCATATGTTTCTGTGTACGTTAGATAAAAATTCAATCACACTAAATACACTCTAGGAATGCAATAGTATAGGTATATCTGTAACCACATGATAAGCAGTTTGTTTTAGACCAGACCAACTAAATAACTCATAAAGTTTCTTCCACGTAGCTACTTTACTATGAATGTATCTAAACTTTAGATTTTAAAGTGTCATCTGCTTCTTCCAGGTTATGTCTCCTTTTAGAGCAAGCACAGGACTTGCTCTGGAGGCTTATGATGCAGTAATAATGATAAAAATAAGTAGGCCTGAATTTGATGAGTTCCAGATAGGAAAGTACTTTGAACCAGAAATATACAAGCTATGAATGTGCTAACAGAAATGTGTAAATATAAACCCTTACTTGTGTCTCAATAAAACACAATACCTGGCACTAACCAAACCTACATTTGAATTGTATGTTCTCTAGTTCAAGAGTTGCTGACAAAAATCACTCTAGAAAGTAGAGTTGTAGGACTGAGATATCATACAGAAACAGTTTACTAAACAATGGTGGAAGGTTACTTGCCTTCCTGCTGCACACTTTTCTGCCATCTTATATCTAAGGACAGTTCTGACATTTTGACAGATTGCTAGGATATGTCCTTGTTAAATGTTACAGTCCCTCACACAGACTGTAATCTCAATCCCATTTTAAAGGAAATAAACTTTGTTCTTTCAGAAAGTTAAAACATTCTTGTGTCATCAAGGTTTTAGAATCTGAATAGGATGGACTTTTTAATGATGTGCTGTGCTGTTTTATTATTTGCATAGCCTTTTAACCAATTTTAATGTTTTTTATTTTTATAAATTGTTTAAATGCCTTTTGAATAACTTTTATATTTTTACATTTGTTGCACAATTTTTTTAAAAAAAAAAATCTGCATTGTTTTAAATGATGCTGTTGAGTCCCATTATTGGGAGAAAGGCAGAATATAAATTCATAAAACAAACAACAACAATTTAAATGAAATTATTCTAGGGATGGGAAGAATCCAGAATTTTCCGGATCTGAATCCTTGGAAGGTTCTGGGAATCCACAAATCTCACGAATCTCGAATCTTTCAAATCCTTTAAAAAAAAAAGAGTTTAAAAAGCAAGGGAAAGAAGGATAATCTTGGGCAAGACACACTTTCTCAGCCTTAGCAAAAGCCTAGGCAAAGGCAAACCTCCCTCTCAAGAAATTTGGCCAAGACAATTGTCATAGTTTTGCCTCAGGATCTCCCCAGATTGAAAATGACATGAAGGTCCTTTCTACACAGGCAGGAAAATGTGGATTAATCCCACATTTTTCTGCCTTTGTAAACAGGGCCACATACTACAGAACAGAGCTAATCCAGGTCAAAACTGGCTTTTCTTTGCATAGCTCCTTCTGGCATCGTGGAGTTTGTAGTTTGATGATTCACCAGTACAGTTTGGCAGAGAAGGCTGTGACACCTTGTACAACTACAAACCCCAGAATTGTGTCTGAAAGAGGTTTGCAAGGAAGCTATGCAAAGGAATGTTTCAGCTGTCCTTGAAATCTCAAGCCTATAGCTTCCAGTCAAGTACTGAATTTAAATATTAAATGTTCAATTTAAATATCTTAGAATACAACCCCAGATGTAATTTGTGAAATTGTTAGCAAAGGCCATTATTACTCAAAGGGAAAACCTCGCCTACTTCTATATATGGTCTCCCACGTTTGCATCCTGGTCTCTCTGGTTTTCAGGCATCTGGGTCTCTAACAATCTATTTAGTTGGCAGATTCGAAAGATTCAATTTTCCTATTCTGGCATGGGGATTCGGATTTGGGAATCTCAAATCCTTACCCAGGATTCAAGGATTCGAGGATTCAGTTGGCCCATCCCTAAATTATTCATATTCCTCAGTACTTGATATCACATGTACTTTGGTACTCAGGAGGAAAATGACTGAAATGCACACATGATCAGGTATATGCACAACAATGGTATTTATTCATTAAAAGAGAGGAAAAAAACATGTTAATCTCTCCCTCCTAATGCAGCTGTTACTGCTAACAATGTATCAAAAGTGCTCACTTTCTCACTTCTTTCTACGTTTGGAAATTTCCCTAGAATGTATATTGGATTGAGGTAGATTGCTGGGATTAGCCCCTTTTCTTGGAAAGATACAGCACAGTTCAATTAAGAATCAGACTCCTTTGGTAGACTACATAAGTCAAAGTGCTGAACCTCTTGGGTCTCTCTGGTACTAGCTTCACCAAAATAAAGTAAACAGGTAATAAAGGAACTGCTTAAATTAAAAAAAAAATCCTTTCCTAGCTAATTAAAATACACATTAAGAACATATATACATACATTGCCTAAGGCTTGACTAATTAACACAAAGTATCAAGTAATGAAGGGGGGAAGAGAGAAATGAGTCTTTTATGTGGCCACAGACCCACTGAGAAGTTTCTGTGGTCACATGGAGTGGTTGCTAAGATGCATGGACACACTGGTAACCATCCATTACAACTGGTAGTTAAGCATGTGGAGAAAGTTTTAGACAGACACTACACATAGGTACAGGAACACAGGAGACTCATACTATCTGAAGCCTCATTGCTCTAAAAGCAAAGGGGCGAAGAGGATCTAAAGAGAATGCTTGGTTGAGAAACCACTATGGAATGAAGCCAAAATGCAGTGCTTCAGCTAATACATAAACTATTTTGGGTCAAATAAGAAGTTTCTGGTTCAAATCTTGGAGTAACTGACTGACACAAAAAGAAACAAAATATTAAGGAGAACAGTAACAACATTTTCTCAGGTTTGTGATGCCATCTGCAGAACAGGGCCATTTCTATATAGATAGAAAAAGCCACCTTATACCACTGAAGTCAAATAGTCACTTAACTCATCATTTTCTTTACTTTGAGTTAAAATAACAGCCTTTTACAAAGCCTGGCATTCCTGGCTACCTTTTTAGGAACCAATTTGCCCATTAAACAATTATTGCAACCTTCTATATTACTGCACTATGACACTGAAAAGCAATTAGGTTGAGTCAAGCACCAAAGAAGTTCGCTTACATTTATTACTCAATTAACCCTCCGGAATGGCTCAGGTGTATTGTAAACTAGCAGTGAATGCCCTGGCTATGACTATTACAAGGAATAGGCCTTGCAATAAGTGCTCAGAATAATGCTGCCAAAGTAATAAACTGGAATGGCCATATTAGAGCCAGACAAATTAGCCCATTAATATTTGTTCTACTCTACATTGGCCAGCACTTTTCATGGCACTAGGAAATTGCTGTTTACTACTCTAATACAACAGCTAAGAGTGCAATATACCAACATAACCTTGCTTGTTTCTCTCTCTTGTTTAATGGTAGCAACTGTAAACAAGAATAGACATGTTTTTATGTGCCTCAAACTACTAAAAACTTATTTTATCAAAATACATTTTTTCTTCTCTGAATATGGATGTCTCAGGCATGCTAAGACATCCATGCTGCAGTAGTTACAGGTCCTTGAAGGGTAAATAAAAGTGATTTCTCAGTCTCCAACCACAGAGTGACATGGTGAGAATAAAATATTCTCTCAGATCATTCCCTGCAAGTTGACTTTAGCTGTTACAAAGCCATGAAAACTAATTATATACTAAATGCTTGGTTAGTTCTGTTCTGCCCCTTCACCTTCAAAAACAAACTACTTACTACTTAGATCAAACACCTTTAGCTTCCATGCAAAATGCCACTCTCCATTCATATGTGGCTGCCAGGGAGCATATGAACTGATAGGTCATACAAGTAATGAAAATTAGCATTACAGACTATCATGGTGTTCCTCACAATTAGATCTTCAGAACTGCAAACTAGATTCTGCCTCCTTTCAACTTGATCATTACTGCATGTACATGGATATCCACACAAGATTAAACCTTTTCTGTAAATTGGTTCCTACCCTGCACTGACTGAGGTACTTCTTCGAAATTCTCTCACAAAGTCAGCATTCATTCAAAGTAAAACAAGAAGAGAAGTTCAGTACAAGAGAGTGTCAAGGTGGTGTAATGGTTAGGAGTGGTTGGATAGTGCTGAATAATGTAATTGGACCAGTCATTTTTTTTTCAGCCTGGCCCACCTCACAAGCTCATTGTGAGGACGAAGTGGAGAAGAGATCCATATAGGCTGTCTTGAACTCATTAGAGGAAAGGTGGGATAACTATAATCAATAGTAACAAAGTCTCATATTTAAAAGTATCTTAAATTGCTGCAGTGAAGTTACATCTGCTTCCCAGGTTACAATAATTGACAGCTTGTTCCCCAATGTGATCTCAGAGGACAAGTATGAACTCATTTTCTGAGCATATATACATCTGTGAGGGGTTTTCAGATTTTGTCCACATTGCGCCTCAGACACAGTAGATCCAAGAACCCACATAAAGTTGCCTAATAAGTAAAACTGTATTAAACACAGAATTTAAAAATATACTCAAACATAAACATAAAGTGTTAAAAGTTTCATAAATAGCGCCTCTTAAGAGGAAAACACAGGTAATTAGCTAATAAAGCATATCTGCTTTAGAAAGAGGAAATATTAAATCAAATCTTAAATTTTAAATCAAAAAAGCAAAGCCACCAGCCTAAGATGTTCTATGATTCAAAGTGCAAGGTGTAGGGGGGTGCTGTAGAGGGCAGGGTTCACACTGAAGGAGCTGGTGGGGTTAACACAAAGTGATTTGAGGTGTGGAGTTTGCTAAGAAGAGAAGGGGAAAGGGGGGGGGGTCAAGGCTCAATCGAGATCTTTCCCAAAGCCATACTGAAAAGGGGAAAATACATAAGTAGAGCCCATAAATGGGCCTTAGCCGCAAACAATCATCTGTTTTGGATTCATATCACTGTGAAGTGGTGCTGGAGAGGACTATACTTCTAACCTGAGCGGTGGAAGTAAAAGATGTTTGGCACAACCCTAAAGAGTGGAGAGGTTGGACGAGGTCCTGTGGATGGGTAATGATTTCAGTTCAAACTGAGCTAGGCTTGGCCTCAGGTTTAGCTATTGATTTCAACAAGGTAAGGTGTGTTGGATAAAAAAAATGTGGTGACATTTGCCCCAGTGGAAAATACATTTGATGAGCATGTGGAACACCTGGGGAATGACTTAGCAAGTGATGACATATTCCCTAGGGGACATGTAGTAAGGGCTGAGTCATGATACTGAAATCATAGCAAGGGGTTGCATCATGCTAATGGCCCTGACTGATGATCTGTGAGTAGGTGTGAATGCTTGCTCTCTCTCTGACTCCGAATCTCTGTCTGCATGAACCTCTGCCTGTGGATCTGCGTATCCTGTAAATAGATGTACATATTGCAATTGTGAAGATTAAAGTCTCCAGGTATTTTGGATGACAAACTCTGTGTCTGAGTAACCAGTGGGTAGAGGGGTCACAGCAATAATGTACCTGTTGCTGTAGTTGTACTCTGCTGAACACACTTTTTCTGTTTGAAACTCTACTATGTTTATGATTGCCTCTGAGGCACTGTGTCAGAGAGCATCGGTTCAGGAGATAATTTTGTGCTAGTGCTGTAAATTATCGCCCGTCAAGGTGGGCATTTTTCACAGGAACCAGAATATCCTTCAGAGAAATGGAAGCATCATGCAGACACTTTTTGAAGTTGGAGGCATCAAGTAGGCCAGACCTGCTCTTCAGCCGAACAGCTCCCAAAAGAAGTCCCAGAACTCTGAATTACTGGAACTTTTACCCCAAAGTTGGGTACAAAACTGTTGTGTGCTTTCAAGCTACTTGTCAACTTATAGTGACCTTATGAATTTCACAGAGTCCCCAAATAATAAAGTTAGTACACCAGGCTGTTCTGGGAGCCCTTGAAAGGTCATGATTTAACATAAGGGTTGACGTCTGAGACAAACCTTCACTTGGTTGAGTAAGAAAACATGTTAGAGCCATTCTTAAGTAACAGAAGGGAATAATGTGTTGAGTTTATCAACCCGTCACATAGGTGATTCAATAATAAGGCAGTGTTTTCTAAGCACACAGTTCTTTGCTGAAAGATACGGTCCTTTGTCTAGAGGCATGTCTGCAGCATATCTGATTGGCTGCTATTTATGCCTTTGGAGCATCTAGGAGATATTTATTATTAAGGCCCTGAGCTTTCAAGGCCTGAGTAGCGCTGTTGATGACTGGCCTCATGGAGGTCTCTCATTTATACGGTCACAATAAGTCAAAGATGACTTGAAGTGTCAGCAAATAACAACAATAAATTGTCTTAATTCTGTGACCCTCCCAGCAAGAAGCTTCGGTGACTGGAAGGATTTCATCTCAGCCACTATGTTTTGGTTGATCCCTTCTTTCTCCAGAGCCAGTCAGACACCCATTTAACCAGAACCTTCCACGGAAAACACATGCACATATACAGATCCTGGCATGAATGTTAGAAATTACAATGTTACAAATGTTACAAATACCTATAAACTGTAAAGAGGGGCCAAGATCTTACATCAAGTTTATGCAGTGTAAATCTACACATGTAGAATTACATGTTGATTGTGCTGTGTGACCCCCTTTAATGGAATAGCAATGCTGTGCAATGGAATACACAATCAGATGTATAACCAAATGCACAACCAAATGTTCAACCCAAGGAGTATTAACCATCAATTTTAGCAACAGCAGAAGAAATATGTGTTAACTCACAAGGTGCATTTATTTGTGAAACACCACCATATGCACAACTCTTCTTTTAAGACCTTAAGCTGAATGTGGACATTTCGCACCTCACAAAAATGTATCATTGCTTCTGGAAGGGAACTTATGCACACATAAAACACCAACAGGATTCTAAGCAAGCTGTCCAAAAGATCACCTGGGCAACATGACTTGAAGCCCAGGATACTGGTGTTTGGATAATACTTCTCATAATTCAGTGTCCTCAGTCCTGTTACAAATAAAGCCTCCAATGAATTTGTATGAGGGGAAGAAAGTCATATATAGAATATATAATTAAAGAAGAATATTAGATTCTAAAATAAAAAAAGGCAATTCCACCTCTATACCCACAAAATTCTAAATTAAATGCATGGTCATAGAGAAGTCTAACATGCTACGAAACCATTTAAACTGTCTTAGACACATTGAGGTCAAGGGCTCCTAAGCCAATTTAGCACTGGTCTAAGTGGGTCATGATAAAGGACTTCATTTTCTGTGCATTTTGAAATAAGCTACAGACAAAAATGTCACAGACTGCCAACTGCGAGAACTAAAGTTTTGGTTTCCAGAGCCTAGATAAAAAGGTTATGAGACAGCTGAATATTGGCGGACGAAAATCTTCATGGTAGAGGAAAGAAAGAAAAGGAAATCTCTCTCTCTCTCTCTCTCTCTCTCTCTTCCTTTGCCTACACAGGCACAGAAACACACACACACACACACACACACACACATATGTAAATGTGTGTGTTTAGGCACACAAATGTACAGATTATATGTGAAATATGCACAGACATAGACACCCACACACTAATATAAAACTGTTTACTTGCTTAAATCAAGTACATTAAGCAAAGGGTAAATCAGGTCATCTAGGAGCTAAAGTATGTGCTCTCATTTTTCTATTTTCATTTTTGAAAACAAACAATACTGTGGAGAGCACCATTGACAAAATAATTTACCTTATTTGATATTTCATTTTGTGCAGAAGCATCTCACCTACCTAAAACCTTACCCCCACCATACCTTTAAAAAAAACAAAAAACACAATTATTTATTTATATGCACACTCCACTAGACTTTTGGACAAATCCTATATTCCAGACTGAATCAGGCCAATTCAAGTAAAAAACAAAGCAGGTCTGATCAACCTCATTCAGACCTGGAACAGACTGACTCATTCCAGACAGACAGAGACTCACTTGGACCAATCTAGAAGCATATGAGGAGTGGCAGCCAGACAGTGGGCAATGTTATGTCAGATACTGGCAGAGTGTAAGTTGATCAATGTATTTCCATCACTTCTCTGGATAGCTACATGACTCCCAACCCTATCTTAGGCACTCTAGCACATTTGTACATACCCACTATACACATATAGGCTCCTACTGTGCAAGCAGCAGATATTTTTCAGAAATATTAGAGTGCAGAAAGCAGCCTGAACTGGCAGGACAGACTACTTAGCTAAGTACATAGGCTTTAAAAAGGAATTAAATATTTTTTAGGGAAAAATTGGTGGCTAGAAAACACACAAACACATATGTGGAGCCACATGCCTATAAATTGGCAGGGATTACCTATCCTGGAGGTACCACCATGTGTCTTAATTTTACATACCTGTGTTTAACAACAACAACAAAAGTTACAGCTGTTTCTGATTTGAAGAAGGATGAAAATTATGATGCTTGTACTGAGAAGTAATAGTACAGTTGTCCCTTCACATTTACGGGTTTGACCATCATGAATGTGATTATTTGTGAGGTGCGCATGTGCCTCCCTGCCTCATTCTCCTCCTCCCATCTCTTTGCATTTTGCCAGGCATGGAGAAGGAAGGCAAGCGCCCAGACAAAAGGCAAGGAAATGGGGGGTGGCATGTGTGCACCTGCCTTCTCCCCTCTGCAGCTCCCATTCCCATTCCCTTGCCTCTGGCCCTGACACTGAGAAGTCACCAAGGCAATAGGCAAAGGAAAGGGAGGGGCAAGTTCACACAAACCTTCCTTCTTCCCTCTGGAACCCCCCCCTCATTCTCTTACCTTTGGCCCTGGCATACAAAAGGGCAAGGGAATGGGAGTGGAGAGCCCCAGAAGGGAATGGGAAGTAGATTGTGGGAGCAGAGAGAGTTATTCACCAATTTTCCACTTTTGTGAGGGTTCTGTGCCCCAAGCCATTGTGAAAGTGGAGGGGCCACTGTAATAGTAACATTGATTGTTTCTCAAAGAAGGTAAATAGAAGACCCAAAGATTTAGATCTCATCTTGGGCTGCATCAGCATAATGGTGGTTCTGAATGCACCAGTTGTATCTTTAAGACTATATAAACGTACTACTCTTTTATCATATTAATTAATTGCGTCTGCATTTGATTATTAATGGTTTTAGTAATAACTAGCTCTGAAACTACAAGTCTAGGAAAAAATGGTGACAAGCAGATACTCAACTGTATAACTATTGTACAATTTATTGAAAAATGAGTTTTGAAAACAGAAAGTTTTTTTGTAATTATCAGACAAATATCACCAAGCACTGTTTCTTACATTAACTTTATTTAACTTGTTTGGTCACAATTATGATCCTCTCTGTGCTTCTTTCTGCCCCTCAGCCCCTCTCTGTGCCTTTTTCTGCCCCTCCTTATCCTTTCCGTGCCTCTTTCTGCTCCTCCTCCCTTTTTCCTCTTTCTGTCCCCCCACCCCCTCTGTATCTGGTGAGCCTGATCCCCACATTGCAGCCCCCCTCTGTCCAACTCTTGTGAGCATAGAATCATAGAATCATAGAAATGTAGAGTTGGAAGAGACCACACAGGCCATCCAGTCCAACCCCCTGCCATGCAGGAACACCCTCAAATCAATCCCGACAGATGGCCATCAAGCCTCTGCTTAAAAACCTCCAAGGAAGGAGACTCCACTATACTCCAAGGCAGCAGATTCCATTGCCGGACAGCCCTGACTGTCAGGAAGTTCTTCCTGAGGTTCAGGTGGAATCTCCTTTCCTGCAGCTTGAATCCATTGCTCCTTGTCCTGGTCTCTGGAGCAGCAGAAAACAAGCCCCCTCCTTCCTCTACGTGGCATCCCTTCAAATATTTAAACATGGCTATCATGTCCCCTCTTAACCTCCTCTTCTGCAGACTAAACATTCCCAGCTCTCTAAGTCTATCCTCATAGGGCATGGCTATCAGGCCTCTCACCATTTTGGTTGCCCTCCTCAGGACTTGCTCCAGCTTGTCAATATCCTTCTTGAATTGGGGTGCCCAGAACTGGACACAGTATTCAAGATGGGATCTAACCAAAGCAGAGTAGAGTGGTACCAGTACCTCCCTCCATCTAGACACCATACTCCTATTGATGCAGCCGAGAATTGCATTGGCTTTCTTGGTTGCCGCATCACACTGCTGACTCATGTTCAGCTTGTGGTCTATGAAGACTCCTAGATCCCTTTCACACGTACTGCTATCCAGCCACGTGTCCCCCATCTTATATTTCTGTATTCCATTTTTTCTACCTAAGTGTTGCCATGGTAACTCACGGCAATGCTCTGATGATGAGACTTGGACAGAGGAGCAGTCAGAAGTAGAAGTAGATAATGAATTCTGGCTGCTGGGCCCCTCTTCAGAATACTGACAGCTGGGGCCTGCAATGTGGGGATCAGGCTTGCCAGGCAATGGGAGTTCTACAGCTGCAGGACAGGTGTGAGGGCCACATGAAATGGCCTGGCAGGTGGCCCAGATTCAGCCCAAGGGCCTCGTGCTTGATACATATGATTTAGATTCAAGATTGGCTTATGTCTGAGTAGGACTGAATCAAACTGAGATCGAATCCAAACTGCTACATTGTTATACAACCCAAATCCTGCTCTCGCAGCACAGCCCTACATACTATTATTTTTTTTATAAGCAACATACATTTCACACGATGGGTGTTAAACTCAGACTGTGATAAATCATAGTCAAATGATCTTCAGGACTTATCATTGTTCCACATTTCTTATGTGTTACAAAGCTATCACATAAACAGAAAGTACATGCCCCGTGAAGTAAAAATGGTCCTTTTTTAAAAAAATATTATGACATCCATGTTGTTCATTTGCATTCTAATCTGCAATAATTTTCATCCAGAGTTTAAGAAAGAGTCAACACAGCATTTCATTTGAAGTGCCACTACCATGACTCTTATTCAAGTAAAGCACTCCAAGAACTTGAGTAGGAAGAGTTTAGATAAGGCTGGCAAAGTAGCATTAATGCAGGTTTATTGATGAACCTGTGCAATGGAAGCTAGGGATGGAAAATATGTTGGTTTAATTTTCTTTCATAATTTACTTTAGTGAGTAATGTTATGATAAAAAAAAAGTTCATCTTGGTCTATTTCAACATCAAGAACAGGTAAACAAAGCACTTGTCAGTGCCCACGAATACACACTGATTTTACTTTTAACTTAGGTATACCCTTCCTACACTTTCATTTGATGCCCAGGAATGCTTTCCACCAAAGGATTAGTTTTCTGATGTAACTGGATTCTTGTGCTTAGTGATCAGAAAATATCCCAGTTTCTCGTTTTGTCATATTTAAAGTTTTAGAAAATCAAGTTATTTCTAATCGGACTATGAAAAAATTGATGAATTTTTGTAAATTCATCAAAAAGCACTGAAATCGAATATGTCCCCAGCCCCACTCACACACAGTTGAACTTTTTAATTTGAAGATTACAAATGTATGTCTATTCCCAGAATAAGTAAGATTATATTGTATCTATCTGCAATACAGATTTTAAAATTTAGGGTTGGAACTCTATAGGCTCCCCCAACAGCATAATGTCGGCAAGATGAAGGTAAGAGCAGTAGTGAGGAAAGGAGGTAAAAAGAAGCAGCAATGGCAGTGGCAGGAGACTGTTGACAGTTCCATGCTGCCTGTTTCCTGAATGTCCAGCTTCAGTGGGTTCGCAGGAGGTAGGCATCATGAAATGGTTGGCTTGGATGATCACATAGGTGATTGTCAAAGCCAACTCTCCTATGTTATCTTGGCTGTGTGGACCTGCTAGAAAATAAGCATATAGGAAACTGGAAGCATAACTATAAACAACTAATTATTTATAACTACCTTCTAATAGCTATGTATGCACTTCACTTTGAATGGGAATTGGACCTGTGGGAGCAAATTTAATGAATTTGGCTTTACTGAAAATGGAGGAAGGCCACCTTTTTTTTCAGTTCTGCTATTTTCTTCCCCAAGGGAGTTAACATGGACTACATGCCAATAGCTGGCTGGTGTGATACCCAGAGACAAATCTATGGCAAGGTCAAGGGCAGGGCAGGGAAAAACAAGCAAGGTGAATCTTCTCCAGTCTTATCTTGAACAAATGGAAAATGTAATGTCCATTGTTGTTTGTCAGATTAGAGTCCACACTTAGGAAACAGCTGCTTAGCTTGCTTAATTATAGAGTTGAGTATTAGTTCTAACCACCACCAAAAACTGGGAGGGAGCTTATACTCAACATGAAATTATCTCACTGTCACACTATAAAGATACCTTCCTTTCTGTCCATCATTATGCCTGTGAGACATATAGGCCACACATACAATACCTTCCCTGAGAAGATTAAAGAGTTTGTATGGCTAAGATCAATCCCTCTTACTGCCTCATCTAAAATGAAATATGTTGTAATGCTTGTTACGTGGAAATGCTCGGATACATTTAATAGGCATGACTGACACCCTCTGAAGACCATAAAGGCTCCGAAGTGGTGATAAATAAGAAATTTTAAGAAATTAACATTTCTTTCAGGATTTACTTGATTTAATCTATTCATGATCAGCTTCCATGCTTAATTATATTACAACTAATACTTTATGGCAGCATACATTACTGCATGTATTTAAGGGTCAAATTTGATATAACTTGCAGTATCTTTTTTCTTTTCTAAAAGCTCAACCAAGGGGGGTTGGAGCAGACTTATGGTATAGGGGGAAGAAGGTCTAACCTTGTGTTCCTAAGCACAATGATGGCCTCACATCTTCTCTCTTTCTGTCCCTCTCTCTTTCACACACGTACACACATTTTTTCAGCCCCTATGCAGGCTAATGCAGTTGCAATGGGGAACACACACTACAGGCACAGAAGTTAAATATCTCCAACCTCTCTGGAAGGTGTGTATGTGTGTTTGTGACAGATATCATTCTCTCTGGTAATCAAACAAAGTGATGCCATTTGGACCTTGATAGCCTTGGCTCTGCCGCGACACTTAGAAAGAAGTTCAAGTTTGAAAAAATTACTGGCAAGGTAACAGGTATCTACATTTGCACTTTAAAGCCAAGCTAATAGCAAGAGAGGTTCTGCTTAAAGATTTGAATAGTAAATGGAACAAGCCAAAACTTTGATGCTGTAGTACAAAAGACCAGTGTTATTTTCAGGCTAATTTAACAGCATGATTCCTTCCAAATCTCAAGAATGAGTCAGCCTCACAGCCTCATAAGTCCCTGAATTTGCTTTTCATTATTACATATAATTTTTGTTTGAAAAATATCTACCATGTTCCTTCTCTCAGGCAGATACTTATCAGAAATACTAAGACAGAACTGTTGCATACCAGTTTCCAAGTTCAAAACAAGCAAAAAACCAAAAACAATCTGTACTCAAACCAATGTGTGCCAACCTATGTGTCACAAATGTCTCTTAATGGCTACACATATGCACAACCACACAATTTTGTAGATGTCTTCTGCAATTCACTACAATTTATACATGTTTTTACAACATATGGACAATGTTTCTGGACAACAGAGACAATGTTGATGATGCTTGCAGATACTCTCAAAACAATAACATGAAGAGATACACCTTCACTTTCTGTTGCCATTTTGAGACTGCAGAGGAAAAAGGAGTTCTCTGCAAACCATCTCAAAATGGTAAGAGGATGTCAAATATGTATCTCCTTCTGTTGTCATTTTGAGAGTGGCTGAAGAAGAAAAACAGTTTTGGGGTGCTTGTGGGAGGTAATTGAGGATCTTCTTTGCATGGTTTCATCTGTTGGAGTAGTTCTGGGCGATTTTAGTGCAGAAACTGCTTGAAAAATCTTTGAAATTAAAGTTGTTGTTGTTGTTGTTCTTGGTTGGCTTGGATGATTGTTGTTGTATCATTTTCAAATTACAGTGAGCCTAAGGAGAACTTGTCATGGGGTTTCTGGGGGCTCAGAGTGTGTGACACCCCTAAGGTTACCAACTGAAATATCTGCAGCTTAATATTTTACTCCATCAGTGCATCTGAAGATGTAGATTGAAATATATGAACGTTCATGCTTAAGTAAATCAGCCTCAGATGTGCTCACAATTCTTTTCCCCACCCCCTTTCTTTTGTTTTACCCCTTTTTACATTAAAACAGATTAAGATGTGTATCTCTTTGAAAAATTGTTATCTCTTAGTACACCAGCTTTTCCTTCATTTCAGTTTACTCCAGTAACTTATTCCCTTAGCTCCTTTTCAAAATATTGAACTGTTCATTATCTCACCAAACCCAAATATACCAGTTCAACATCTTATATGCATTTTATTTAATTTAAACTCCAGGGTATAAATAAGCCTATAGACAAAATCCATACTTACATAAAAGTTGTTAGAGAAAACTCAAAGTTTTCATGAGATTCGTGGATTCCCAGAACCTTCCAGGGATTCAGATTTAGAAAGTTCTGGATTCATCCCACCCTCAATATTTACTTGTTTACTATAATTATATTAGCATTTCAATCTAACAATTTGTTAGCAATTCTGAGTGTTTTACAGAGAGGCTCAATGTTGCTTTCATAAACCAGGACACAAAGTAAAAGCAATGGTAATCTACATCTCTAGAATTATAAAATAAGTAAAACAACAGTAATGAAAAACAGTGTGCTTTTCAGAACACCATCCAATCGGTAAGACCAAAAACTTTAAATAGAAATCAACTAAAAACTTCTTAAAGAAGAGGCCAAAAATCCAATCGTTGGTCTCAATTCAAGTAAACTCATTAAATCATGTGCTGATTCAATTGATTCCCATTGATTCCATGTGCCTACTGTAACTGGAATCACCAACTGAAACAGCATCACAGTGTTCCTGTGATAGTGAAATACCATTAAAGACAAAGCCTGCTTAGGCATTTGGGTTAGGAAGCTCCACAGGAAAGGCTATCAAATGAAAATGTTTGGTACACAAAGAACATGATCTCCATATGTATTGGTCCCAAGCTATTGAGAATTTTAAAGGCAATAACTAATATTCTGAACTAGATAAAAGTATAATTATGACTAGAAAAGGGCATAACTGGAGTACTATTCAAATCTGGAAAAAAAGTGTTATCTGGCAACTTTTGCCACTTGAGCTTCTAGTGGGAAGGTCAGACACAGAAGTAATCCTGAAGTGTGAAATTTATCCATAAAAGGCTCACATCCCACACATAACCCAGTAGATCTTCTAACCAATGGTATATTTCTTTGTCCAGATGTATTTTCACCTGACCTATCACTGATTCCAGATGACTCTGCATTCTTCCCAAAATGAGATGGCAGGGAAATACAAAACTCATCAGAACACTGATGGAAATACACTCCACATCTTCAGACTATCTCTTCCTGTAGTTTCTTGTACATATTAAATAGCACAGCCAATGAGTGAACAGATATAGATCACATAAAAAGTTCAATATATCCAGCAAATCTGAGTGTGGCTACAGGGTAAGATGTGTACAAACTCATGAAATTGTTTTTTCTTATCAAACAGAGCATTACCTAGAGTTTGGCAGCATTACCTAGAGTTTGGAGAAGTTACTTTTTGGGATTATAACTCTCAGAATCAAATAAAATTGTGGTTACCCCCAAAGTAACTTTTGCTAAGCTCTGATTCCCAACTGCTCAAATAGGTTTTTGATTTTTGTCAGTACAATATAAAATGGAAAGAGACTTTACCTTTCCAACATACTGTGGATCTGGTCCCATGTGCTCTTCTAAAACAAAGAACTGGTTCCACACCCATCCACGTTTGGGACGATGGTGCACTTCCGTTTCCCCCTCTATATGTTTGGTTTGGTTTCTGGTCACCTTGATGGAGCCATGATGTGCAGTTCCGTAACACCTCTGCACAAAACAGAGACAAACTAGGACTGGGCAGATACAAGATGTGCTCGTAATTCTCATTGTAGGATCACTTTCCAATTCAAGGTGTTTCCTTCCCGTCTCCACTTTCTTTTGCCTACTGTAATCCGTTAACAGGCTTCCATGGGTGAAGGAAAGAACTGAAAGTCCAGAAAGGTTCTTTTATCTTGTCCATGGTTCAGCTGTCCATTGGTCAGAGGTCATTCACATCATCAAATACAAAGTGAGGAAATTACTCACTTTGCTGATCTTCACAACTGACTGCTGGATCTACACATTTTATACCTAATGAGGAAGAAGAAAAAAGAACATTTTATATATCTATAAAAACCGTGTTTTCTGATCACTGACCTCCAAGTGCAAGGTATTTATTGACAAACTGTTTTGCCAACACAGTGCCACACAGAAACCCACATCTTTTCTAACCTTTGGCAGAAATGTGTGTGTTGAGTTTTATGTGTCCTAAAGGTAGTACAGGGTGTCAAATGTGCATTTAACAAGAGCAGAACAGTTTGATATACTGTAAAAAGCGATGCCCAGATACACTTATAACTTACTTGTAGCCCTCAAATTCTGACCAGCTCATGTCTTATCCTTCAAATACCTTGCTAAGTAGTTTGTTCTCTAATCATGCTCCTCTCAGCACAGTTCATTTCATTCCACCTTCAAAGCAATTACAAGGACTGAGAAAGGTAAAGAAATTCCCCAGTGTTGGGAGTGACTGAAATATCAGTCCACACTTGTTTCCCAGGTATATAAACACGGAGATGAGATAAGGTCCTGAATCAGGTTGGGAAGGAGTCACATACAGACACATACACAGATACAGACAATTACTCTTGGCCAGGAGGGAACATCTTTTCAGCCTCAGCTATCAGCTTGGCTGCAACAGTAGTCTGATCAGATGGACAAAGCTCTACTGAAACATCAGAATTTTTAAAGAGCTTCCAAAGGAAGAGAAAATGAGCATACAGAGAACAGACCATTCTAACATGTTTCTGTAAACAAACACATACTCTCAGAGAGTTACCTTGTTGACATTTGACACAGTCCTCGTAAGAAGACAGAATGGCTTGTTTAGAATTGCTTAGGAAATCAGAAACAAAACACTAAATCCTTGGAAAATATTTTTACCCCCAACATCAGCATGCCAAAGTATTCTAGGATATACAGTCTCTTATACATTAGGTTTGCTGTTGATGATTTTTAAGGACAGTCTAAAACAGAGAAGAAACAGAGGGTGTCAAATCTCTGTCACTGGAGAACAACCTGATGACTGAGTGGTCCTGTCTTGTACTTGCAGTAGGTGAATCTGTCCATTCAATCTTCTCATATTTATAATCTTAAATTCAGTTAATTTCTGAAGTTTGAGGGGCTGTTATTAAAAAAAAAACCTGCATGAAAACACATATGCATTTTGAGTGTAGAATTTTCTTGTCACATATATTTTATATTTTTTGCTTAACATAAACACTTTTTCAAGCAAGTTTTCTAATATAAGGAATTTAGGACTACTATTTCTCCCAATATGATACAATTTTATTTCCATATTTCTCTCACACACTCAGTTGTCTGCAGATATTTTTTTTTTAAGAAAATGGAGAACTTGACTGCAAAATAGACAAAAAAGACAGGTTCTGAGTGATAACAAAGTTTCCGTTTGTATTTTGGGTTTAAGTTTGAAATCAGTAAGTTCATGTTAAAAAAATGAATCAAATGTGCTTCTTCCCCATCCGATCTTATGAATCTCTTAAGCTGCTACAATCAGCATCTTAAGGGGTCAGACAATTGGCATGGGGAGGATGGCTGCTGCAATCAGCATCATCAAAGATTAGCTCCTCTATTTTTGCACTGAGGATGACTCCTTGGTGATTGGTCCACTCTGATAGGCCATGATAACCATAGTTCCACCAGCAGCCATATACAACCTACCCCAAAACATCACTGAACAACAAGAGCAAGTTCATGATTACACAGAGGGAAAGAGACTACAACATAAGGGGGGAACTGTCCTCAACTATATCCCCCCCAAAAAAGACCCACAAAAATCCCAGTGTGTTACTGTTTATTTCCCATGAGACGTACTGAGAATAGTGTACTGCATTTAAAATAAGCCACTATAAATATATAATTAGATCTGTACCCAGTACAAAACTCTGCCATGTTAGAAAGGGGGGGGAGATTTTTTATCATGACATTTATAGCACCTAAGTGCTGTGAATATATACTATGTTGGGTCTTTTCACATAGCTGATTACCTAAAGAATTTGACTGTCATCAAATATTGTAGACTATTTATTAAGGCCAGATGTAACATATTTTCCTCCAAAATTGCTTCGAGGTAGATTTGCCAGTGTCCCGTATACTGCAAGACTTTGCCCATGTTCTAACCAGGAAGCGGAATATATGAAGCATATTCTTTTGTCTTGTAGTCTCTACAAGCAAGTTCATCAACATACAGTCAACCCATTATTGAGTAACCTATCAGGAAAATCTGTCCAATTTTATGTCAAGTTCTTATTAAAAGACAAGCTTCCCAGCTTAATCTTGGCTGTTGCCAAGTTTCTTTCTGAGGCAGCCAGGATTAGAGAACAATTTTGTCCAAGTATTTGATGTACTTTTAATTGGTTTTATACATTTTGTATGTATGTTATATTGATGGGTCTTTGGACCATAATAAAGATTGATTGATTGACTGATTGACAGCAGCTGTAGCAGCAACAACAACATCAACAATGGGGAAAAAAAGATATCATGGTATTTTGGTGAATGGGAGTGCATATCTATTTGCAAGTCTGTGTCTATGACATAAGCATCCACTGATATACTCCTCTTATATAGATTACAAATAGATGGTACTGAGTGATCAGTCAATGTTCTGTCTTGGAGCCGTGCTCCTCCTTGTTGTCAGGAAAGAGACATTTCTGAGTAAGAACTGTAGAAGTTGGAAAGCAGCCAATATCCCTTTGAACAGAAGAGTTTAAAAAATTTAGAGTAGAACATGCCAGGTCTACTCAAATATCTAACAAAGAAACTGCTGCAGGAAACAAGGACTCACACTTGTTTCTTACACCCATGAGTGTCCTCATCTCCTGGTAATCACACTTCTACCTTTCAAGGTGCCTCATTTAACAATCCAATGTGAGAAGTGAATGGTGAAAATACATTTAATACCTATAAAAAAGTTTTAAAGAAGCTCATCTTTCTTGTTCAGGGAGCTGAAAGAAAATAAAATAAGGGGTAGCATAGGCAGCATTTGTAAAATGTCTATCCTCCAGTATGGTTTACGAGTTTCTGCTTCTCCTTCTGTATACAGGTTTCAAAAGGAAGATTCCCACTGGAATGACAGACACTTTTGCAGTGTTTGTACTCTATCCAAATACAATTCCATCAAGCATCATCAGGGCAGAGAGCAAACATCAGGCCAATTCTTTTCTGCTAATTAAGGAGTACCACCCCTGGAGATGCACACATTTTTTTCCAATACAAACCAAGTAACAAACACAAGTATGGCACCAGAAATTCTGTTGAAAGGAAAAAGAAAGAAAGAAAGGTTCATATTAGTATGTGCCACCTCACGCAAAACTCTCTTTAACCATCACTCCTAAACACTCTTTCCCAAAGAATCAGTCCTAAAACCTCATCCTGCTAAACTCTGATAAATGCTTCATAAGTCTATGGCTCACTATTATCTAGAACATCAGAAAAACAATGTTTGTACTAAAGGTAAGTTAGCATTACTGAATGCATATAATAAAGGTAAATTAGCAATACTGTTCTGTTCATAATCTGCTTTCAAGGGGATACAAAACACTTTATTAACTTTTGATCATTTAATCTAAGTCATCATTTTTTCATTCATAAGGAAAGAACAAGCATTCAACCAGACGTTCTGAGTTTTCCAATAAATATTGTATATCATCATCATCATCATCATCATCATCATCATCATCATCATTATTGCTGCTGCTGCTACTACTACTACTCCTCTACTGAAAACCCACACAACACTTCCAGATTATGTGCAGAATTAATTTCGGTCATCGTCCTGGTAACAAGACCATAAATAAAATGTGGTAATATAAAATTGTTCCTTCCTGAATCACAAGCACACATAGAATACAAACAAACATTTGATACTGACCTGTACACAACAGTATGCAACAAATAGGGTTATTTCCAGTACGCTTTCACCAAGGTCACCTTATCCACAGGGAATTTAGGCACAGTGCTTAGGGCTTAAATTTTTTTAGGGCCCACCAAAATTGAATTTACAAAATTTTTTTACAAGAATTGGGAAAAAAATCCAAAATTTCAAAGTAAAGATTATTTTGTATTTTAATCCTCAAAAATTAGAAGTAGATTTTAAAAACAGATATGTTTATTAAACAACAATTCTTGAAAATATAAACTATCATGAATCACATACACGAATTGAATACAAGAATGCCTATAGTATAAGAAAACCTTAATGCGGGCCTGCCTTTCACAAATGAGACCAGACAGATAATGCAAATATTCTGCACTTAAGATTTGCTAGATATATTCCTATGAGTGTAGTTAGATGGAATATGGCTTTGCAAAAATCCATACTTTGTATTTTGTTGGGTACACTGTAAAGATAAAAATATTGTGTGCAAACAAGACAAAAATACATTATTGCAAAGCTATACTATAATTATTGGAAATAACCTTCCACAAAGAACCTAAGACAATCCATATTGCAAGAACTCCACATAACTTGGACAGAAGTTCTTTACAAGTAACCAATATAGGTTTAATGAACATCTGGACAGGCCAATGCACATAATGTTGCATGCACATAGGCCCATCATATTTTTTGCAGACCATGGGTATTTTTGTTTAACTAAAGCTCCCACAATCTCCCAGCTAGCATGTTCACTGGCAGTTGTAGTCCAAACTATTTTGGATTCTGGGATTGGAAAAGAAAGGGTTGTTTGTTTTTTTCAACCTCTGGTTTATTGAACATAAATAAGTCCTGAGGTAGACCCCATCCACTGTCACACAACTCTTCCAGACATATTCGGTTCCAACACAAAGATACCGATGGAAAATTGGGGGGGGGCACAGAAAGTAAACCTGCTAGACACATTGTTGTAGTTGAAATGGTCACAGTTTTAATGGTTACCACTTAGAGACTTGATTCAACACACAATAATGGATACAGCCATCAGACAGTATCGCATCACCATTGGGAGTTCCCCAGCCCACCTATTGGGGAAAACCATGGGATGGTAGGAAATAGGATTTCACAAAGGGATATGCCACTCCATGATTCCTTTGCATCTGACTGACTGCCACAAGATGTGGACAGAAAACGCTGTCTGGCTCCCCTGAAAGCTCCTGAAGGTGTATCTGAGATCAAAGTTCATATCAAATTCAAGACAACTTGTTGTCCCCCATGCCAGTAGTGGCCCAACATGTAAAATGCTGACCAATAAAACCCAGGGTCACAAGTGTTGTTTCTCCTCTGAGGAAGACTCATTTGAAGTCACTCACTGTCTAGGTCTTAGCCCTTGGACCTGTTGCCAATCACTGTACTTTTAACCTTTGCCAATCACTGCAATTCTTCTTTTTGGCAGGTTTGTTCTTATTGGAGAAACCAACTTCTAATTTCTAGACATTCCAGAGGGTGATCACGATCTCCCGTGCTCTCTGCTAGGTTGCCCGGTCTTGGTTCTGCTCATATCCAGTTGAGATTCCTGAGAAGCTCATGTGAAATCTCTCGTTGACCTTGAACAAGGCATGTGTGCTTGCAATCACAGATGGTCCAACTGTTCAATCAAACATTTAAGCACCCTGAGGTAGCCTTACAGTATGGTATGCTCATAAGCATGAGTCTTTGCAGATGCTTTGAGAAAGCTTCACTCCTTGAGCTGGCTCTGGTGGCATTCCACAGGTTCACGCTGCCAAGTATTTTCTAGTACAACCATCAGGCTTACTGAAACCCCTTTCTTTTGGTAGGGATGTCTGTGGCTGCTCAACATCAGAAGCTAGGTAAAACCAAGCAGTTTCAAACTACACATTTATCCATCCTCACAGAAGTATCTCTTTTTCTCAAAGATAATGAAGAGAAATCTGGAACCTGCTGCATACAAAACACATTTTCTATCCAATAAGCTCAGACTGGAGAACAGAGACTGGACCATCTCTATTCAAAAAGCTGGAAAGAAGGGCTAGATAAAGTGCAACCCATAAGCTGCATGCAGACCCTGGGAACATTTTTGGTTCCCAGGGGTTTCCCAGGATCCCCAAAATTTGATTTCTGGGTTGCTTCCTGATTTTAAGAACTGAATTCTCCTGAGTCTAAAACAGCTTCGAGAATGATAAAAATGTCCCCAGTGACCTTTAGACTGAAAACTGCTCCTAGAAGAGGTAAGTGAGACCGCAGAAAATGTGGGAGATAAAGCTTTTATCTTTCTCCTAACCATTATTTGTCTGCTCCATGTCACCCTATCCCCATTGTGTCTTTCCCTCTCCACAAAGCCTACTATAACTGGCTTTTGTTTCCTAGTTCTATATTGTGTCCAGATCATTTCCTCCCCATATTCTGAACAATATCCCTTCCTCACGGTTCTTTGTTTCATTGTGTTTTCTAAAATGGTTCTGGGAGCAAATAGAGCCATTTGACAGCTGCATTATCACTAGATAAATGAAATGTGGGAATCGGCGAACAAATACGTGAATAAACAAATATAGATGAATAAACATCATTTTCAAAGGGCAGTGGATTAAACACTATAGTGTGTGTGTGTTTGCCCAGCAGTTCAAGACCTTTTATTTGCTGTTTCAGAATGATGTTTAGCCCTGAGAGACAGAGTCTTTTTAGGCTGCACACATAGAAAATAATACATAATGCATATGTTGAGTTCTATCTCTTTTATAAATACATACACACAAACTTTTCCCCCTCTACAGTGTGATACATCTGCTTCTAATCAACAAGGTTTATTTACAACAAAGAGAGCCTCTTTTTAAGCTGTTACAGGATGTCCTCACAAAATCTACCAAGCTACTGCTGTTGCCTCCTCCAGAACTAGCATCTCCTCCTCCCCCTTGTCCTCCTCTCCTTATTCCTAATAACAACCTGTCTAAACACCGCTGAATATTTGATTCACACATCCAATGTGCAAAACAGAAAATCCTCTCTTTTCCAAAATACCCTAACAGAGCCTTATTCTTTAAAAATAATCACAGATGTATCATTTCAATGTGCATTAATTATTGTTTCCTAACATTTTTCCCCATGCAGATTTTACCCAATGAAATTCCTTTGTTCATTTCGTTTGTAACAAAAACTGGTGTCCAGGTTTTCCTTTCAAGCAAAAGCATTTTTTTAAAAAAAGAAAATCTTATACATCTCATCCACATTCATTATGCCAAAATAATGTTAACTGTTTTTTAAATGATCACAAGAAATATAAAAACATGTTGGGCAAATTAAATGCTAGGCTGGTCATAGCATGAGAATTTTATTCAATTTTCCCTTCTCCTTGCAGCCCTTCATGATAATGAAAACCTGTTCTGTGGAACTGCCCACTCCCCTACAACCAATTTTTTGGGTGTACGAAGGAAGAGAATTCCAACCATTGCCCCTATTGATTCCCCCTCATGGAATGTGCTTGACTGAAATTACACCAATTTGATTCTGTTCCCCCCCCAGTTTTATCTTACTATAGGTCATAATCCGTTCTATACAGGTCTGTAGCCCAGTTCTTTACTCAGTTGTTATACCTCTGTCTTAATATCTTCAGACTGTCCTTATAGCATCATAAAATATTGTTTTTCTTCTGATATGCCAATTCCTTTTATCCACATTCTTTCTTCAATAGTGTGCTAGGTCACTCTAAATTAATTCTTGACTAATTTTTTAACACATATGATAACTCGTAAGATTCAAAGGAGTAAATGTTGATTTTTGATGAAAATGAATAGAAGATACAGACAAGTTATCTTTCTGGAAATTATATTAAAATAATACCACTCTTTTAATCAGAATACAAATCTACTTTGTACAGATCATGTTTCAGAGTTGGCAAGAACATGTTGTCCATGTTGAACAACTCACATGCAGCATACATAGACATCAAAACTGAACATATCTGGGTTCAAAGGCTGGGAATAGGCATACCAATGCTCAATACAATTGCCCTTATCTTCCTTTTACCTACCCTTTATACATTATATGACAAAGCACGAAGGAGTATTGTATTCATGTTCACTTGAATCAATGTGGAAGCCCTCATTTCTTCTTTGTGGTCAAAAAAGATGGCCAGAGTCATTACAAACATCAGTGATAAGAAAATCCATGGCCTCAGGTTTATCACCTAACGGATATGGCAGATACTGAAAAAAAGGCTTGGTGGGGAGCAGGCAGTAGTTCACTGTCTGGGTAGCTCTTAACAGTGAAGGACCTTTACAGAGATAGCTTAAATATTGTGTAGCTTAAATATAGTGTGGACTGAAGTTCTTATTTTAAGAAAAATAAACTTCTCACCCTTCTGCAAAAATTCAATGGGGTATAGTGATTACCAGCATAAAGGAGACCAGACTGTTTTTACCTGCAATATAGCTATTACAAATAAGGGTCCCCTTAGGCAAGGCTACATTAAGGTTTTTGTAGGCTCTAGGCACTCTTATATTTGGCCCTCACATTGTATCAACAGGTATGTTTTTACAGATCCTTAAATACTGTTTTTAGGCCCTAGAATTTCCATAGGCCCCATACACTGTGTGTGACAGATGATGGCTCTGAGGTTGAGAAACAGCGGATTGTGCCAGGAACAGAGCCAGTGATTGACCAAACCAACTTGCAAACAGTTCCAGCAGTTGAAGGACAAGCAGAAGCAGTGTTGTCCCAACCAGCTCCAGAGGGAGAAGGAACCAGTAGTGATTTGGAAGAATTATTGTCACCAGAACCACTTAGCTCCCAGTCATGAAGAAGGCTGAAATGGGCAGCTCAGAGGGAAGCTACATTGGCTAGATTAAGGAAGCAATGACATGTAACACCTGTCTCTGTGGCTATTTAGGTCTGTCAGCATGGCTTGCTCTTTGCTTGTAGCAAATTACTTGAAAGCCTCATGACCCTTGTGTTCTGGCTCGCTTGACCCCTCTGGACAGACCTCTGCTTTCCAGATTGTTGGACTAGACTTTGATCTGCCTTGGCTCTGAAGTTTCCTTAATAGCTGTTGTTTTGGACATTCCTCACTGCCTCCTCCTCCTTCTCACAGGAAGTATGCTTGCCTCCTCCCCCTTGCTGGCAGCGAGGCACAGGCAAGGAGTTGGACTCTGACACTGTGCCTAAAATGCCTAATGAATAAGACAATCCTGCTTGTAGGAAGAAACAGAAAAAGAAGCTGTGACAAGTGTAATCCAGCACTACTGCTTAAATTCTCTTTACGGGTGATGATATTTTCATTTCTTTTCTTTTTTTTAACTCTTTCACATTTTTTCTCCAAAACTCTCAAATTCTTTCCATCCCATTGATAATTTGTCTCCAAGTACTCTTATCTTCTTACAAATAAAATTGAGACAAATAACATTTTCAACTGTCCCTAGTGAGCAATCTCCCTTCCTAGGCCTAGTGGGTCTAGTGAATATCTACTGGTCTTACCATGGGAGATAAAGTTTAAGGTCAGGGACTCTGTATGATATACTAGCAAAGATGACAGATGTGATGCCACAGGCTGTTTCAGAAGAATCTTCACAGTGTCTGAGAAAAGCAGTGGTCATAACACAACTAGATATTCCTAGCCTTCCAAGTTGGATCTTTGACCTTCTCCAGTCTTGCTGGAATCTGCATGTGTGCATATGCCTTCAAGTCACCTGTCAACTTATGGCAACCCCATGAATTTCATAGTATTTTCTTAGGCAAGGAATACTCGAAGGTGGTTTTGCCAATTTCTTCCTCTGAAATATTGTCTACACTACCTGGTATTCCTTGGCAGTCTCCTGTCTAATCACTAACCAGAGTTGACCCTGATTAGCTTCCAAGATAAGATAGGATTTGCTACCTACTAAAGCAGAAAGGATCAGACGGCTAAGTGAGTCCTCTCTTTCCAGACAGAGACTGGAAAAAGACCTTTTCAAACCTCTCTTCCCCACAATGTTCTTCTCAGAAAAGAGTTAACTCTGATGGCCTCTGTCAGTGGGGAGCAGAAAGGATGCACAGCTGAGCTCACTATGGCTCTATGACTGTATAAAACCTGGACCTAACAAGGTACACCAATCCAAACTATGTCAAGATCTAATTCTGTTGCCAATATTTCATAGGAGTATGCAGCCTCTGTGTGTGTGTGAATGTGCATGTGTTTTCTGCACGAAAAGAAGAGCATATGCTACAGCTGAACCATCTTCTACTTTATCATCTCCTGGGAATCCTTACAAAATGAGTTCCCTATCTCTAGAGACAGCTACATCAGGTTGAAATTAAAATAAATAATTAAATAAGTTCATGCACTTGGGGAGGGGAAGAAAGATAAAGTGCTGTACTGATTCTGAAATTCATAAGAGTAATACACCAGTTGCCTGCTTAGTGAAGTACCAAGGCACTAATGAATTCCCAAGAAACCAAATCTAGCACCATGACATGAACTAAATGAAGCCTTGCTACCATAAAAGGACACAGGCCAAGCTGAACAGAAAATGAGGAGAAGCTTAAGAAGGCTGTGAATTGAAGTCTCTTTGGTTCGCTTGATTTGTCAGTCTCTACTTAAGACAGTCCCTGGATTGATCCTGTATGTTTCAGATGTTACAGAGGACTAGCAAAGGACACACTATTTAAAGGCACATACCATTTGACGGTGGAATGGTCCAAAAAAAAAAAAAGGAGAGAGAAAGAGCCATTAGGAAGGAGAGGAGGGTCTTGAAACAGTTACCACTAGGCCAGCTGACTGAGCAAGCATACAGCCAGATGTGGATGGTGTGTCTCATATCAATGTGGTGAAGAGCTAGGCAAGATGCTTAAATTGTTTGGGGAACAGGGTTTAGCATGTTGCCTAGCTCCTTTGAAGTTTAGACAAAAACCTGAGCAGGTCCACTGCCCCACTGACACAGGAGACAACAGCCACCACTTCACACAAGTTAGCTGCTCACAATCGTCCCAAAATGGTGAGAGGCATTCTAGTTCTATGTAGTATAAAGAAAACAATTAACGTATCAATTATTACCACACTGTTAAAATAATTAGAAATATTTTAAATGTGCTTGTATACATACATACACTATATTCAAATTTTGTGTTGCCACTGTGGTGGCTATGCATAAGTCAGGAACTATGACCTTTGACTCTCCAAAGGTTGTGGCCACTTGTGTATACCCAGTAGAGGCATTCTAGTTCTATGTAGTATAAAGAAAACAATTAACGTATCAATTATTACCACACTGTTAAAATAATTAGAAATATTTTAAATGTGCTTGTATACATACATACACTATATTCAAATTTTGTGTTGCCACTGTGGTGGCTATGCATAAGTCAGGAACTATGACCTTTGACTCTCCAAAGGTTGTGGCCACTTGTGTATACCCAGTATACATAAGTGATATGAGATTGTGAGAGATGTACTTCATACTGTCCAGATGGCCAAAAACTCCTTCATCTCTGTTGAAAGTGGCCACGCTAATCAGTCTGCTGTGTTTGTTTCTTTGAATTTTATCCTACCATTCACCCAAAGTGGGACCAAACGCAGCTATGGATAGAAAAAACTGGTAAGAAAAAATGTTTCTCAAATTTTATGAAATAGTGACAAGAATCCTGAACTGATCAGAACCTTCACAGTTTAGGACTTACTCTGCAAACAGCATTTTTTGCAGGAAAAAAAAAATCTGTGCAGAAGCATTATTTTCTACCCAAAATGCAAATTTTGCACATTTAAGTCGTAAACTGCAAAGTTTTCAAGTACTTTCTCAGAATGTGAAGAAAACTGTTAAATTACTTAGTGCTTCTTTTGAGAAAGTAATTAATGAAGGATTACACCCCTTATGCAAACCAGATAATTTGGACCAGTTCCTGAAACAATGAATGAGCTGTTCCCACAAAAAATTGAAACCACAATTTCTGTCATCAGTATGGTTGCAAGACAACTAAAGCAATAATTTCATTAGCCTCCACTTCTCAGAACACATCGCCACACTTCTTTAACATATTACAACTACTAGAATACTCCAATGTAACTAGCTGGCTTTTAGCACAGAACAGAAAGCAAACACATCTCAAGAATAGCTTCAGGGATGCTGCTAGAAACATACTCTAAGCAGCACAATGCATATCACAATGTACACTGTTATCAAAATGTGGACTGGAAACATTGCATTGTGTGTTTTGCCTTGTCCCTCCTTCATGGACCAGAGGAATGAGTTCACAGAGAATGCTACATTTCAAACGGGGTTGAGAGAAGGCAAGACATGAGTGAATATATTATTACCAATAATAATATATAAGCTTCAATCTAGCAAAAGTTAGCTGTCCCTAAAAAGATCAAATAAGGTACACAACATGTTCCTACACATCTACCTAGCTGTAAGGCTTCCACTTGAAAGTAAATCTTATGTCAGTATGCTCCATTGAGTTAAAGGCTTAGGTCAAGATGATTTTCTATGAATGGAAGCCACACAAAATACTATGTATCAGAGTTTATTTTTTATTAGCTTTCCACAGTATTTGAGATAAGCTGGATCTTTTTTAAAAAAAATACAATCAATAGATTTAGAATAGTGAGAAAAGAATAAACACAAGGAAGACATTTTTTGGTGCACATGCGTGAAGATTCCCACTGTGTGAGGCACAGAGACCACAAAGAAGAACAGGAGTTATACCATGACAGATGGTTTTGCTTTAAGATGTTAACATGATAAATCTCAGTTTCAGATGAAAAAGCTTCTAGGAAATTATCTTGGGGACTGTTAAGATGTGCCTTGGGCGATTGTGATGATGGCAGTGATAGATTCAAGCTTTATAGGTCCAAAGGCCCAGGACTTTTGCTTAGCAGAGACTGTGGTCATTTCTGCATGACACTGCTGTCCCGGGAAGAGGACGTGTTGCTGCTGGTCTGTGAGTTGTGCTTTCACACAACATCATCATTGTCCTGGTGCCCACACATCCCCAGCCATCACAATTGCGAGATATTCCATTACTGGGAAAAATCTAGTAATGGCCCCTGATTGCATGACATTCCCATCACTGGTGGCCATGCAGAAAGGGAGGAAGCATGATCTAAACACTTCCTTCTCCGGTGCAGCATGGGAAGTGGCCAGCTGCACTGTGGAAGGAAGGTGTATGTCCCTTGGCTACCCTTCCACAGGTAGCCGGCTGGGTGTGGAGGTGAGCTTTCCTGTCGTGCTCCTATCCCAGCAGTGGCACTGCCAGGATTGTGATAGGAAGACGACAGAAAACAGTGAGGTGTGAAAAGGGCCTGTGACATCATCTGCTACCACCAAGCCTTTGACTCCACTGTTCTGAGTTTCGTTGCAATCCCCAGAGAAACTGAAAGAGAAATCGATTTTCCTAGCAACCATGCTTTGCTACAAGCCATTCCAGCTGCAACCCAAAATATTAGAGTGTGGCAAAATATTAGAGTGATTTGGCAAGGCCCCTTAACTTTAGAAGAGACTGTTCCCAGTGAAGATGAAAAACTCTAGAATTTTTTTTTAATATAGATCAGTCTAACTACCTGCATTTTGGGGCTCTTCTTCTGTATTGCAGAACTTACTACACCACTATTGATAAAGTCACTGATAATCATTGGGTAAGCTATGATGCTATCACAGTGAGGTAAGATTGGCAGATATGTATATGGTTGCATGGACAGAACTACTCAAAACCTACAGAGAGGTAGAGTGCATGTAAGAAAACTCAAAGGGCCTATGAAAGCAAAAAGCTTCCTAGGCAAGGAGGTTTAGAACAGAAACTGGATGGCAAGGAAGAGGAGCAAGGGAAGTATGCCGGAAGTACGAGAGGAGAAAATACACCCAGTCATCTAAAAAGAGATAGCTTATAGGTTCCATCTTTTTTTTTTTTTTTCTAATGGGATCAAAATCCAAGGGAGAAAAATTCCTGGAAAACGGTCAAAAACATCTGATGGACACCTACTTGCATATCTCTGGTTTAATAAACTAGGATTTTTTTTTATTTTTTTTTAAAAACCTTGTTGGGCAAATTAAACACAGATTTAGTCAGTAAAGCAAAACAGCAAACAAAGATGAAACAGATAATGGAAGTACATGCTTCTAACTCTTTACAAGTATGGTGGTAGATGGGGAGAGGAAGTGACCCAATCCAAGGCTTGTTGCATTTATCCATAAACACAGGTATATGGGCCTGATGGGCCATACAGCCATCTATGATTCTATGATAGGTAGAAACCAATAAGGGTTTTTCATGGCATGTATCATTACAAAAATATCACTTTCCATGGTCTTCCCTAATGACAATAAATAAAGCTAAACCTGCAGTTTTAAGGTGTGAGGGAAGAAAAGGGTAATCCTTTTATAGGTGAAAAATAACAACCTCCTCGGCTAAAGCAATGCTGAATATTCACTATATAGCCAGCTCAGCAGCACTCAGATTTCAGTTGTAAAATTTTTAGGCCAGCAGCTGAAATGTAAACAAAGCCTTAATTACTGCAGCCTGTGCATGTCTATGAGAAAGCAAAGAATGATTGGCAAAATGGCCTTAAAACACTCAAGAGCTCATTAGATGGGGCTTAAGCACTAAAGCCTTTTATCTAACTTTAGCCATCCTCTTAAAGCTGATTTCTGAAAAACCTGTTGCTTAAGTGTTGATGGGAAAGCCAGCTTTAACAGCTCAACTGCTGGCAACATGCCCAAGAATTTAAGTCTCAGATTCATTTGTGGGTTATTTTTTCTTACTTCCTCTCAGCCGGTTAAAGTCAAGGATAACAAAAACAGTGATCTCAACCTTCAACCCAGCACTCAGGTGCCAAGTGAACGGAACCCTTTCTGGCATTTGAACATGATCACTTAATTCCATCCCTCCCCCATTATATTTTCTTCCCTTCATGCTTTCAAATGTGAACTTTAAAATACTGCAAAGGCCTACAAATTTATTGCATCACATGTACCTATTTTAATGTTATTTTTAGGACAGCACACAGCTGGATGCCACAATGGGCTCATTCACAGAAATGTGTGAACATTTCCTGAGCACAAGGTTGGCTGAGAGATCCAGATCACAGTCACAGCAAGGAGGAAAAGGTTAAACACCAGAGTTTTCTTATTTATTTTATTTATTATTTATTATTTTATTTATTACTACTCCAGTTACTTTCCAATGAGTGTAAAGCTGCATGAATGACTCCTATCCTCATCACTTAATCCTCACAACTGATCTTTTGTAGGTGAGGCTGGGGGAAAGTGATTGGACCAAGGCCACCCAGTGACAAACCTAGCAGGGACAGAAGTTTGGATATACAAATCCCAGTCAAACACTCTAAGCACTTATACACCCTGGTTTCAGTCCATCAGGTCCCTGTGGCTCTTTCTTCTCCACCAAGAAATTCAGTCAGAGACTTCAGTTTGCCTCCCTTTCTCCAAATGAACAGAGTGAGGAAGAGTGATGTACTCACTCTTGCAAATAAACTGAGGGCTCAGCTAGCTAGCTCCTGCAAGACTTGTTCAATGTGGAACCAGCTTCACACATTCCTCTACCTCTCAATTGGTAAGGCAAGTATTATGTGGGGAATAAAATGAGTGATGAGAGAGAACAATAGAAATTCCTATCTGATTCCTGCCCTCTCAAATGAGAAGATAGGAGATGTGTGGGGAAATCCACACTGTTTTCTCCAACAAGTAGTCTGAGATAAGAGTAATGATTCCTTTCCCCTGTGACCTGCAAAGGGGAAAGAACCAAAGAAGAACTGAAAGCCTTCACTGACAGGTTGTTTCCCTCTTCTAGATTTTGGGGATGCACAAAACTCTTTAGAAACTTCTTTTTATAGGCTAAAGGAATGCAGTTGCGCTGGAAAGCCATTTGTCAGTTGGGATTTAATACTGTTCTGTTTGTTCACACTAGGGATGGGCATATTTGTAAAGTCTGTTTCCATAAACTTCTCTTTTCCCACATCCAAGCCAATCCCATGCCAGTTCTATGTTGTCATTATTTTTAGCAAAATAATATTCAATGTATTTGTGTATGCACATTTCCAATGGACATATTAATGAATGCACACCTCATTGGATAAAAGAGTGGCTATATGCACTTTTGAAAGATACACAGTGGTGTATTTTTTTTTAAGGAATATATTGTAATTTTAGATATAACAACAAAGTGTGTGTGTTTTGAAGTTCAGTATAGGAAGTATAGATCTGTTGAATTTATTAAACAAAAACACTGATAAAGTGAATTTCGTACACATCTCTGTTATGGGATAGTGTGGATACACTTCCCATTATGTGTATACTCTACTGATCACCCCGCTATATCGTGGTGTTTAGTTGTTTTTAATCAGGGGCTTGGTACATACAGAAAATGTCTGTCCTCTGTCACTGTAAAAGCTTGCACTACAATTTCCAATTTAGCATGACAGTGCAAAACTAGTGGCAGCAGTGGGGGAGGGAGGAAGGGAGTGCCATCTGAAAATAGGTAAAAGGGGACATCTTGACACAAAATCCTCCTAGAAAGTTAGCTCAGCATTGTTGCTCAATGTCATATGTCGTCAGGGGGTGCGGGAGTGTTGAAAGAAGGGCATGGCAACACCACCCAGCCAAGGTCTCTGTGTTCTCTTTGAGGCTAAACAACAGTGACATGGAAGAAAGAAACAAAGAAGGAAGGAAGGAAGGAAGGAAGGAAGGAAAATCCATTTTCTTTTGAAGAATTTTGACAGAGACCTCCACTCACCTTCATCTCTCTTCTACAAAGCAGAAAAATGTAAGAAAGCAAAATGCTAACAATAGTCAAATATAGCTAAAACTGCATCTCTGTCATCATCTTCTTCACTAAGCAGATCCTTCCTTCTTGATTCACTTTCTGATACTGCATCAATATGAAGTCAATTCTCTACCCCTATATTCAAAAGTAGTTCATCTCTGTAGTCTCAAGAGACAGGAGAAAGCAAAAAAAGTCAGGAAGATAGATGTAACGTACTCTTTGTTTTCATAAGGGTAGAGTGAATCCTCCACTCTTCTTATTTCTCATCTGTACTGCACCTGCACAGTACACTGAAAAAAAGCACACAGCCCAACAGGGAAGTATCTCTGGACATTTTACTTTACTTTTAAAGGGGGAATATAGGTCTAAATCTAACTGTTAGTCCCAAATGGAGCACAGTGGCCCCACCACCTTTGTGAGAGTTCAGGGTATAGAATCTGTGTGAAAAAGGAAAAACTGTGAACAATTCCTCCCAATCTCCTCCCCATTCCCTTGACTTTTGCCCTGGGGTGTGTGCATTCCTTCTCCCTGCCCAGAAAAAAAGGCAAAGAACAGAAGGGGGTGCAGCCTGTGCAGAAAAGGAAGGTGTGCATGTGACTTCTCTCCATTCCCTTGCCTTTTGCCTTGTATACATTCTCTGCACCTGGGTAAAAAGCAAGGGAATAGGAGGGGGAGCACTGTGCATGGAGATGGAAGGAGTATGTGTACTTTCTCCCCCATCCCCTTGCCTTTTGCCCTGGCACAAGTACCTTCTTTCCATGCCTAGGCAAAAGGCAAGGGAAGAGGAGGGGGAGCATCAGACATGAGGAAGGAAGGCACCTGCTTGTCTCCCCCCCATTTCCTTGCCTTTTGCCTTTCAATACATTCTCTGTGCCTGGACAAAAGACAAGGGAACAAGAGAGAGAGCACCGTATGCAGATCTCCCCACCATTCTCTTGCCTTTTACCTGAGTGTTCCTGCCTCCCTTCTCTGTGCATGGGCAAAAGGCAAGAGAATGCACACCTTCCCCCATTCCCTTGCTTTTTACCCCTGTGTGCCTGTCTGCCTTCTTTGCATGCTCAGACAAAAGACAAAGAAAGAGGAGGGGGAGCATTAGGCACATGTGCACTTCCTCCTCACTTGTTTGCTTTTTGCCTTGGCGTGCATTCTCCATGGCCAGGCAAAAGGCAAAGAAATGAGAGTGGCAGCACTGTGCATGTTCCTGTCCAACATTCTCTTTCCTTTTGCCTGGGCATGAAGAGAAGGAAGGCAGGTATATAGGGGCAAAAGGCAAGGGAATGGTGGGGAGGGTGCACATGCCTTCCTTCTCCATGCATAGTGCTATCCTCTGCCATTTCCTTGCCTTTTGCCCAGCATGGAGAAAGAAGGCATGTGCACCCGGAGAAAAGGCAAGGGAATGGGAGGAAGGGAATGGGGGAAGGCAAGTGCACACCTCACAAATAATCAAATTCATGAAGATCAAACCTGCAAATGTGGAGGGAGGACTGTTGTACTACTGAATCAATGGAATCTATCTACATACTGACTGACCAAATTCCTACATACTGACTGACCAAATTCCTGATTTAATAGGTCTACTGAAGTTAATTTCTCTAGATTGAAATTAGCAACTGTAGTTCATTTAATACTTATATTTAAGCCCAAATGTGCACAGATGTACTTTGAAACGTTATACAACTGTGGGTGTTAATTTGTATGTAAGCACTTGCTGCTCTCCCCATCTTTCCTTCAAAGTCAAAGGGAGTTAAATGTGCTTAAGGGCACATTCCCAACAGGCAAAGGTGGTGAAGAGCCAGCAGAGCCCACAATAAGCGCACACACCCTTCAGTGCAGGTGTTTTAGAAATTCTTTCAGACTAGCTTTGCCCTAACCTAACTTTGTGTCCACAATATGGCTGTTTCCCTGGGTTGAAGGAAATTTTAATCTGGCATAACACAGCTCCTCCCTTATCCTACACCTCTTCTGAACCCCTTTCAAACTTTCCTGTCAGCAGATCATAGCCAGCACAGCAGGTCTGCTGGCAGTTTGCTCTCTCATCATATTTTTGAGGTCATCTCTGCAGAAGAGAGCTCTGCTTCCAGAAGGACATTTTGAAACTCCTACAACTGGCACATCTTTGAATTAGGATTGCCAACTGTGAGGTGATGCCTATTTCTAAATTCTTATTCATTTTATATATTCAGTATTTCATTCAGAAAAAAAGATCACTATGCATTCCTCAACACTGATTACTTAAGATCTGAGTTATTTTATATTCAATCATTAATTTTACTTGCAGTGGGGTAGTTGAAGACTATAATATCATATAACTTTTCTACAGAGAATAACCAAGCACAGAAAAAAGAAGCAGCAGCAGATTATGTTATTAATAAGCTTCTCAAATTATCACAATGCAGCATCAAGAATGCCTTCAGGTTAAGAATAAAGAACCTGCATGGCTTATAAAGACTTAAAACAGAATCCTATTTATAAAGCTTCCAAAGGCCAGTTTCTGAATGTGTATCTCAAGCTTTGATCAACAAACACACCATAGTTCTTTATTAAATCCTATTCTGTCTCATCTTTCCTTCTCAGTTATGCCAATATATGGGGAAAATTGCTTACAATTGCCAGAGAAGTCTCCCCCTCCTGCACCCCATTCAGTTATAAATTTTTCGTTGAACAATGCCATCGTTCATAAAGGATTTCATTACCTTGTGCTGCTGTCTTTGACAGAAAGGACACTCCAATTTTATGTAGCACAATGTTTTCTATTTCCTATACAGTTCTTTAAATGCTCTATTTCTCCCCTATGCTACTTGCACTATACAGGCACAAAATAATAATGTTAAAGTAGCAGAGATCAAAAACTGAAGTTGATTTATAGGACAGTGGGATTTAAAATTTTAATTCCCTGTTTTTAGGCATTTTGAAATTTTATCTACAAAGGATGTATATGATGACGTACATTGGCTCCAGTACTTCCAATGCCAAGCCTTTCACATTGATCCACAATGTCTGAATATTAAATGAGTTCAAGGTGCAAGGCGAGAAGGGACATAACCTCATTCAGTGGAACATTCTTATAAACTGTCTTCACATCTTCCCATAAAAGGTGGGAAACAAGGAAGACAACACCAGCAGTACAACAGCAACTCAGCAAACTCAGAATTTCAGCACACTTGATTTGGATGTTTGCATTTCATGGATATTTAAGACCGACACAGTTAACACTTCATTTTCCCATCTGCATCTGTTTTTACCATCTGTGTAATGATCTATATGTGCACATACAAGACAGTAATGCACACCAATGTTTCTAAAGACCCCATCATCTCTCTGGTAAATACATACTTACTCCCACAATCACAATGCACAACAGTGATAAAGGGTTCCCCAATAACTATGCAGTGCAACCAGTCAAAGCCTTTTTCACACACACTTTGACTCATTCCTCCCTTGAACAAATCTACTTACAAATCAAATTCTTTTTCTGTGTGTGTGTGTGTTCAGTTTGAAGATATTTCTACAGCTTAATTTGCACATGCCCTCCACAGAGGAAATATTTAATGACCTCTGCTGCTGCAGTTTTAATGCAATTCCTTCTTTCTCTTCCAAGCATATCTGTTTCATATTCTTTTATTTCTTTTAACCTATTACTTACTGTTTTCTTGTTTTCTAGCCAGGTTTTTGCCCTCCAAAGTTATACTTTTGCATACTATTTGTCTTTTTGACAAGCCTTAAGCACATAATTCCTCCTCTACCCATGCATATCCTCTGCTTAGAAACCACTACCCATTTCCCCTCCCAATGACATGCTTAGTTATATCTCATTTATTCCAGAAATGTGTAAAACATGCTCCTTATTTTCATGGGTATTTCTGCCCTAGAATTCAAGATTCTCATAACCTCCAACACTTCACAGATTAAAAAAAGGAACATCTGTCATTGAGCAACATCAGAATGTAGTCAAGATGACAAAAGTTATTAATGAGGAAGAATACACAAGCTAGGAGAGACTGTAGCAGTTTGTTTTTGCCTGTGTCTACTGGGATGGGCACCCCATCTTCTCTCCTCCCACTGAATTAATGGAGTGCAAACTATTTTTGTACTTTGAACTCAGGTTGCAGCAACTGAAGTAAGCTGAGGACAAAGGGTGAAAATGAAAGGAGGAGAAAGAAACTAGAACATGGTACAAGCAGTTAAAAAGTGGGATGACAGCACATTAATCAGGACTGACCCTTACAAGTCAAGACACAGAGGGTATGGATTCTTATTTGAAACTACATACATATAGTGTTAGTAAGGTGAATAAAAAATAGTGCTATTTGTTGCATGCACGTTATTATCCAGAAGTATGCATCATGATACCCATTCAACCAAGTTCAATTAAGACACAAAGGCCATTTCCACACAACACTCTTATAGTGCAATGATTCCACTTTCAACCTCCTATGGAATCCTGGGGTTTGCAGTTCTGGGAGAGGCTGACTGGCCCCTCCCAGAACTGCAAACCCCAGGATTCCATAGGAGGTTGAAAGTGGAATCATCACACTATAAGAGTGTCATACAGAAATGTTCAAAGACACACACATACTTCTGTAATCTGCTGAAGACATTTCTCTATACAACCAGCATTAAATTTTCAAAAGCCACTCACAATATCTCTGGATTCAGATACCTCAAGGGATGAATGAATTCATCTGTTCAACTCTAAAAATCATCAAGAATTTTTGAATATTTTGTGAGTGCTCACAAAATCTTGTGAGATTTTATGAGTACTCAGAAAGAACACTTGAAAATTGCCAGTGATTTTGAAAGCAAAGAAAATAAGGAACAAGAGGAAAATCCTTGACTTTGCTTATAAAGAGGGAATAACTGAGTCAGGGAGGAGGAAGCCCAACTTTCTGGGCAGATGGGCCTTCATCCTGACTGCTTTCTGGCTGAAGTGAAACTCATAGGTATGAGCTAAGAAATGTTGCTTCCAGTCAGGATCATGGAGACTGTAGTGTTTCTAACATTCACATATTATAAAGGGTCATTTCAGTCCAGCAAATTCACTTACTATTGCAGAATGTACAGAAAAACCGGCCTAAAAAAAGGTATAGTCCTCCTGCACAGGAGCAAAATACAGTCAGCCCTCCATGTTTGCTAGGCTTAGGTATGCAGGACCCCACAATTTGAAAAATTGCAAATATCAAAATGTGTGTGTGAGTGTGGGCGGGAAGGGGCCAAGGTGTGGTGGGGAGAACAGACACCCAGTGTCTATACCAAGTCATGAAAAGGAGGGAAAGGGGGTGGATTAGCATGGTGGTCCTATACTTTCTCTTTCTCACCCATTTCCTTCCTTGGGTGTGGGGCCATCAGTAGAGGGTTCGTGGTGCTGAGAAACTGAGGTGTGAGCCATCCCCAGCTGGCCAGACAGTGGCTGGTGGAGGAAGAAGAGGACCAGAGGCAGGATTTTAAAGGGCTGTACAGCCTAAGCATAGCCTCTAGAAAAGAAGCACCTGAGGTGAAGGTAGAGGTTGGAGAAACTTGCAAATAATCAGCTGCCTCGGAGTGTAGTGGAGTCTCCTTCCTTGGAGGTTTTTAAGCAGAGGCTTGATGGTCATCTGTCGGGAGTGCTTTGAGGGTGTTCCTGCATGGCAGGGGGTTGGACTGGATGGCCCCTGTGGTCTCTTCCAACTCTACATTTCTATGATTCTATGATTCTATGAAATCCATGAATATGAAACCCACAAATATAGAGGGCCAACTGCATTCCCTAGATCCAACCACTGCTCTTAGCTAGGATAGGTCTACTGAATCAGTGGGATCTATGTAAGTGTTAAGGTACCATTCAGCAACAGATTCTGTGAATCTACTACAGCTGTGAATAATAATTGTAATTAATTCCCAAATTTCAGCCATTGCTTTTTACTATTGTTGTTCAATCAACAAAAAAGAAAAACAAGAAATATCATTGACAACTGGGGCCAAATAACAATAACAGCAGCAGCCATTGGGATACTTTTTCCTCCAACCAAACTAACAGATTATAAAAGTTTCATGCCATAGAGAAGCTAAAGTAAAGTATTCTGTTTGTCATAAAGTATTTAACTGGGGGAATACTCACCACATCAGGGAGAGTTTTCTTACTTGGGGGAAAATAAATCCCATGATACAGTGTAGGGTTTTTCCACTTCTCATTCTATGCATATTTTCTGACCCCAATCAAGGTATAAAAACATCCTATAACACAGTGAACCATTTTTTAAAAACCAAGGAAGTTTGCATTATAATATCCAAACACCCAGAGCAGGCATGCACAACATGCAGCCTGCAGGCCACATGTGGCCCGCCAAAGGATTTTGTGTGGCCCCCATCTACACCTCTCCCACAACCGCTTGCCTGCCAAGCCCTGTTGATGGGGGCAGCCACTGTGTGCTCGACTACTTGGCCCTGCCTCTTGGCTCTGGATTACCAAAACTGGCAACATGGTGAGAGATGGCCCAGCCCCTTCCACATACACACGCAAACACACTCACACACACAGTCCCCTCCACCCAGGCAATGCATATGGAGTGAAACAGAGACTCCTACAGGTTTGGCAGTACCCAAACTGGCTTGGCTGGCTTATTCAGTATCTGAGGGGTGAGAAGGGCAGCAGGGAGAAAGGAAGCTCTCTCCTCACCATAGCCGCACCACACACACACATATATATATTCCTCTCTCTCAGTACTATTCCTCTTTCAGTGCTGAAAGAGAGAGAACAGGAGAGTAAAAAGGTCCAGAGAGTGTGAAGCAAAGGAGGAGGCACCACAGGGGAAGTGTGTGTGTATGTGTGTGTGTGTGTGGGAGGAGCTGGCCCATTTGTCTGTTAAAAAGAGCACTGCCAGAGGGGTGGGAGGAGAACTGGAGGGAAAGGGAGGAGGAGGAAGGTGAGTTGCCTTTGGTTGGCGGCACTGTGGGGCAGCCTATCCACATCTCCAACTCCATTTCCATCCCCTCCATAGGTGGCAGCAGCAGCCAAGCCACGGCACTGCTGCGAGCCCACGCACTGTACAACTTCTAGTTGGAGAAGCCAGACTAGATCTGCCTGTGGGAAAACAAGGTGCTGAGCCTCTGCAGCAACCAGGAGATGGAGGGCTGGTTCAAGGGTGTCAACAGCCGAGGTGACAGTGCGTTATTCTTGAACCTTTTCCACTTTCGTGAAATCAGGTGGCAAAGGCCTTTGTGTTGGGTGAGACATCATGTTTTGTGAAGGATGGGGACAAGCTGTGCATAGTCCTGGACACCTATGGGCTCGAGTGCAGGTGAACCCATACTCTTTCCAGTCCTCCACTGAAGACCCCACCAAGCAGACCAAATTCAAAGGCATGAAGAGCTATATTGCCTACATGCTGGTGACCAGCCACACTGGGCAGCAGGTACACTGGTGCTTCAAGCACTTTGACTGGCTCTATGGCACCTGGTGGGAAAGTTTCCTGTCATCTTGGTGCCCCATTTGCCAGAGAAACAGACCATCAGGCGCTTTGAGGAGGACTTCATTTCCAAGCACCAGAAAAGTCTGGCCTGGTGGATGGTTTATATGTATAGCCATCTGGTGTTGGCCCAGAATGATGCCTTCCAGTATTTCCTCACCTGTCCCAGCACTGATGAGAAGGCATGGAAGTATATTATAAAAACATATTTTTATAATATGGTTTATTTTATTTGCAAAATAGTTTAATCATTAATGATGAAACTATTTTGCAAATAAAAAAACATTATTATACCATTTGTATAACTTTACTTGGAAAGTGAGGTGCTAAAAACTATCTGCAGCCCAAAGAAGTTTAGCCTATTTAATTTCAGCCCTTACCTCCTGCCAGGTTGTGCAGGTCTGGCCTAGAGGGATACTCAAATTCAGAGAACACTTATGTGGCAAGGAATAAAAGGAAGCCTACACTGTTTGTATTGTGGGCTCATTAGACCTTGCAGTGCATTTCCTGGTTTACTGCATCTATTTAAAGAGGGGCATGAACAGGTGTCTGGGAAAAGAACAAAGAGAGCTGAATACTGGTGCTGTACATCAGTAATAACTGTGAGAGGGCACTCATAAGAAATGGCACCCCTTGGACTCTATTTACTAAAGTAAAATGAGTGTGCAAAATGTAAACGTTTACTTCCACTGATATTTCTACCTACCAAAAGATGGGCATCATATTTTCAGGAGATTTATCAGCAAGAAGAGGTAGGCAATTATGTAGCATAGATTCACATCATTTTTCACATTGCATGAATATAATTATCCTAATTGTTTGTAACGCATACCATTCTTCGAAGCACTAATTTTGTGTGTGTGTGTGTGAGAGAGAGAGAGAGAGAGCTAAAGCAGATGTCTCTAAATAGTGCAATGGATATAGGCATATACAGAAAAAAGTGAAGGAGAAATCCTACATGGTTCTCCTATAACTATTATTTACTTAATGATAAATAATAATTATATTTTTATAATTTAAATAAGTACTTTTATTTAAAGTACATCTGTATTGTCCCCCACAACCCATAAGGGCTCCTAAGGTTAATAAGGAGAAACCAATTAAAACAATACAATGATAACGATATTTTTAAGACATATTATAATATTCTTTAAAAACTCCTAAAAGCAGTCCAAAACCAATTGTAAAAAAACAGTTTTGAAATAATGAAAACAACACTTTAAAATGCTGGATGCCATGAAGAACAACACTGTTTGGGCTGCTCGGTTCAAGCTTAAAAGAGATGGGGCCAGCCTAACTTCCTTGGGCAGGGAGTTCCACAGTCAAGATGTTGCTACAGAGAAAGTCCTGTTATGTTACCTATCGACCTAACTTCATGAGGTGTTGAGACATGCAACAGGGTCTCTTCTGAAGATCTCAAATTTCTGGACAGCTTATATGACAAAAGGTGGTCTTTTATGTATCCTGGTCCTAAGCTTTTTAGTGCTTTGCAGGTCAAGACCATCACCTTGAATTGAAATTGGAAGCAAACTGGAAACCAATGCAGTTCTTGCAGGACTAGTGTTATATGGTCTCTAAAATGAACACCTGACACCAGTCTGGGTACTGCATTTTGCACTAGCTGCAGCTTCATAAAAATACTTTTCAAGAACAGCCCCATGAAGAGAGCATTACAGTAGTCTAATTGAGAGGTAACTAAGGCATGAATCACTGTGGCCAATTTGCCTTCCCTGAGAAATACAGTTCATTCATCACTTATCTGTCTCTGCTTCCTTCTTGCAGCCTACCAGAAGTCCCACCACTACCACACACACACATGCACACATGTGCCCTGGCTTTCTTTGCCCTTTCTTTTGTTTACTGAAAGGCATCAGGGCAGCAGCAATGACAGTAGATGGAGACAAGAAGCTTTTCTCCCCTTTTGTCCCACTTCTTCCTTTCCATCATAATGTCAACGTATTTGGTCTATTACGAAGCAGTTCTGAACTATCTCCCTTCGGCACACCAAATCTTTTTACTTAGACTAGGGAACAGATGGGGAAAATAGAAATGTTGATTTCACTTTTGTTGTTGCTACCACTGTTCTTCAACAATCAAACACTTAAGGGAAGGGAAGGTGGGACATTTTGAAGTTTCAGGACTGGCAGGGAGGGACAGGAAGCTATGGCATGTCTGTTTCTGTGGATTGCTTCCTTTTTCACATCCAAGTCTCTTATTTATCAGTTATGTGGATTTTTTTGGTGGGGGTGGGGAATTTGTATGTATGTTCTGATTTTTTTTAATGGATGTATCATTATATACTAGCATTAATTTACTAAAGAATTGTGTCCTGTCTTGTGAAGTGTTCTTTTTGTTTGTTTTTTTGGTGAGGTGCGTCTTTCAAATGTTCACTTGTTGTCAGATGCATCATTCCCCTGTCTTTCATGGAACCCAGCAGAAGCCTGGAAAAGTACACATAATCTGATCCCAAATTGTTTCCATGTTCTGTAAGGAAGCGGCAAAATTGGATAAATCCAGAGAAAGGGGGTGACAAAACCAGGGAGAATGGGGTTTCCTCTCAAGCAGCTTTCATTATGATCCAAGCAGGAAGGGAAAGTTCAGGTCGTCAAGAAATTTGTCTCCCATACTTCTAAAGCTACCCATTCTAAAGCTAGCGGTATTTGGGAGCTGCAGTGCAAAAAGTAAAGCTTTCAAGCCCTAATATCATTATCAATCATGGCCATTTGCCATTCTTGAGCTCTGCTTTCTTGTATTCAACAACTGTTTAAAAGACCATTTTCCCCCAGAGTGTTCTCATTCATGATCACAAAAGAATATATTCCCATCATTCTAAGGAACCCAGGACTTGACCTTATCCTGTTTGCTTTGTTCTTGTCAGAAGCCTAATGCTCTTCCACTTTTGAAAAAATTTATTTCCTGAAACCACTATATTCCTCTGAAGCACATCAAGTGTTAGCACGTCACCTGCACTGAAGGTCTCCAAGAAGAATATAAAAAGAAATCTTGCAGCTCTGATTCAAATGTTCACACTCTTTGCTAACACACAAATACTCAGTTTAACACAATAATAGAAAAATGGGAGAAAGGAGGTGAAAGCAACACCTTAAAAATAGTGCCCCAAACTGACACTGACAATCATCCAATCTGGGCTCACCTTGATAATCAATTATTTATGCACATACACACACACACATTTCTATTGTTGTTCTCTGTTTTTTTTTATCTTGACTGCTGAAGGCATGCATTTAATCAATATAGTATATGAGAGACAGGGAATCCGAACAGGGTTGTTTCACCAACTCAACTGGTTTCATCAACAGAAGCAGAAAATTTCTCCTCCCTCCTGCACTCCCCCTTGTAATGTTTATCTTAATCATTCCTCATACCTTCAAAGTATGTTGTAGAAGGCTAGGAAACCCACCAGGACAGTCTCCCCCACAAGAGAGGTTCAAGGATGACAGTGGAAATCCATTAATGTCATTCCCTGCTTCCAGAACATGGATTCTGACTCAGAGGCTGAAACAACAGACATGCCAGAAAGAGGCAACATGCCAGGACTTGCCTTACAGGAAGGACCCTTTCCTCTCCAAGGATCCTGTTTATGTCCTCAGACTGCAAAACTGAAATGTATCCTCTTAACACGAGACAAGCAGGATCTGTTCCACGTTGGATGCTGTTATAATGGCTGCTCCCTGAATTGCTTCCTCTACCATACTCTCTCTATAACACATTTATTTTCCTAGCAGGCAATTAAAAACAAAAAAGAAGACCTCAACTTAAATATAAAAACTACAAACTCCATACACTGGTCTCTCTTTTGTGTTCTTTCTTGAGACAGTGGAGTACAGAAATAACTTGCCTTCTCTGAATGGCTACAGGCCAAAGCCATCCCAATAACCCCTTTGGAAATAGACCTCTCAAAATTTTAAAGATGTGTATGAACCCAATAATAAAGGTTCCTGGTCTTAAGACTGTTGCAGTGCTTCACTTTCACAATACTTTTAACAGGTGGCCCATATACTGTTAACACCAAGAAATCCAGGAGTATTCCTTTAAATAAGAGTGCATTAGTGAAGTATAGAGGTGGGTGTATGCTTCAGCATACAATAAATAATTCACAACAACACATACTAACATACAATCTAAATTCTATCTGTACATCTTGTGCGTAACTGAAAATACCTTCTGTTCAGTAGTAGTTAAACAATTGCTGTCTAATGGCCTCATATTTCTGAATTCCTGTGCTGTCAAGATCTTTCTGTTTGCAATCATCTGGAACGATAACTGACATCTCTTCATGCAGTTTTGTCATGGGAGTCCCCTCTTACCGCAACAAAATCCATCAATAAATCATTGAAGCCACATTTTATTTTTGAATCTTGTTCAAAAGCTCATTCAGTAATTTGATCACATACAGTTATGGAGCTCATATTAGTGTTCTGGATCAGTTCAGATACAATTGCGGGTTTCAGAGTTATGTACAACAACTTCCTAAGCCACCTGCATGTTCCTCCTTTTCTCCACCACATTACACACTACCTGTAGATTGGAATCATGTGATCTCTGTTTCTGGGATGTCTAATGCGATGGTTATTATCAGGAGTGGAGGGAGGGAATTGTGCAGTCACAAATATGTGCCAATGATACACATGAAGGGCATCAGTATTCTAACCACTTCATTTTGACATTCAAATTTATCTTCCAGATTCTATACATAGTCATTTTTTTTCTCATAAAGTTGTACAGATCTGATCTTTGTAAATGGAGAACTTCTGCCTGGAAGCACACAAGAACATGGGAAAAGAGAAAAAAGAATAAGGTGAGTCCAGTCCTCTTTCTTTATACAAGGCTCTGCAATGAGATATGGCAGGTAAAATATTGGTCACCATGGCTAGAAGCAAACAGTTTTCAACAGGGCTACTGGGCCTACTGACAGATCTCCAGATTGTATAATTCAGTAAGACACAAAAATCACTAATAACCCATCTTCCTACTTAAAGGTGAAAACTGTAAAGGGAAGAAAGTAGAAAATAACTCCAGTGGCTTATATTTTAGAACCTCCTTTTATATCTCTCTCCAGCTGATGTGACCTAGATGTGAATTCTCAGAAGAGGAAGAAAATGTTGTACATAGGAGAGGAAGGGGATGGAATCAAACACACAAAGGTATACCATCACACACACACACATGTCTATATCAAAAATCAGTTGGTATGAACTTTAAAGTTCTTACCAATGACATTTTGAAGTATGTCACATTTCAGTCTTTTGAATAATGAAGTGAAAGATCAGATCTCAACCTGGAATTGAAATTTGGGATCAAATATCAGCTGAACAAAATAACATGCAAATAGAAAGGTGTTGCTGCTAAATGAAATATACCTAGACAGTGCTATAAAGAGTAGAAGGATTTGGTCTCTTACCAAATTAGAATACCAGAAATAAGAAAAGCCTTCTCTGTAACACAGAGACTCTTTACTTTGTACTAATTTGCTGATACATTTGGAAATACTACAGTATTTTAAAATCAGGTGCCATATGCCAACCATAAAATGATGGCAAATTCTAATCTAGTGCTCAAATACAGGTCAATCCTTACTCAGCAATCTCTTAGAAACACACCTGGGCTGTATTCTTTCATTTTCTTTTGCTGCACTTGTTTACTGGAACAGGTAATATAAGCAAAGAAAGGCCCTTTCCACACGTGGAGGAAGAAACGGGGTAAAATGTCCTGAAACGGAGCTTACCTGCAACTGGGTAAGTCCGTCGCCATGCGGGGCAGCGCGAGTTCGCTGTTCCACACTCCTCGGCATCCTGTGGCATCCAAAATGGCGGCTTACGACTGGCAGAGGCTCTCCACCAACCGGAGAAGCTCGCCAGCCGGAAGTCTGCCCCTGGCAGGTCTGCAGGCGTGTACTTGCACGCACCTGCAAATCTACACCAGGCGCTGCGACGGGGCTGCACGCGGCTGCACACCCCATGCTTTTTAAAAATCTACTCAAAAGTGGTTTTTAAAAAGCATGCAGCGCCACCACTTCCGGTCGCTTCAGCGCGGATTGGGGTGTGGAACTACACTAAAGTAGTCCGCCCCAATCCACTTTACAGTGTAGACAACCTCCATCAGAGGTCACGCTACAACGTTTTATTATCCCCATGTGGAAAGGGACAAAGTTGCATACAGCTGAGAATGGATGTGCATTGTGTCTGTACAGCATTCTTTCTTGTAGCATAAATTCAACATATATACATATTATCTTAAGGGGAATGAAAATTAGTACGTTTGGTTCACCCACCTTCCTTTCTGCCCTCAAAAGATTCTTATTTTGCCCTCTAGGTTTAATAACAGTTTCCAATAATTCTATTTTGTTTAAAATTGAACAAAGGATATCTTTGGGGAAGAAGAAAACTAAAGAAAAATATAATTCAGAAACAGGATCTTGTTATTACTTTTTATTAGCTTCTTGTATGATATTGCTCCTTGAAATGGTATGAAAGACTGGAGAGGTATGAAGTTATTGTTTTCTTTGTGTTTTTACCAGAGACGTTGGGTCCTTTGTTATAACCTCCCCCAAGATGATTTTTTTCTTCTAGTCACATAGTCAATGATCAATGTCGTGTGTGTATGTGTGTGTGTGTAAAATTAAAAAAATGCCGCCTTCAATAGTTCATGTAGCTGATACTAACTCAAGATTCCATTGAGACTCATCCTAAAGTAGCAGTCCCTAAGATTTACATTTCTTAAGACCCTTATGATCCATCTCTCACTTAAAGAGCCATTGTCCACTTAAAAATATACAGGAAAAATACTACCCCTATTTCACTGAAGGTCTTCTAAAACAACACTTTCATGGTGTTGGATGCTGGGGAGGAATATTCATTTCCTTGAGAAAAGTGGTATTCAGGTCTTAAGAGAAAAAAACAACCTACCAATCTGGCTCATTGATGATTGTTCCTTGCCATATTGCAATCTATCACATCAGCCTTGCCTGTGACCTGCTTTCACAGTTCCTCTCTGAGCCTCACTTTTCTTCATCCATTCTGTTTCCCTTTCAGAAGACTGAGCTAAGCTGCGTTGAGCTGCACTTGAATTCACACTGGTGCCAATATCTCTCAACCCAGCCACATTTCCCTGAACCTGCATGTCACAATGTGAGTTTTTAAGGTTCCATGTATTACAAGCCAGAGGATAAACATTTCTTTTGTTTCTTCTTGTCTTACAGTAACCAAGCAATTAAACACAGGTAGTTTCAGATGAAAAGATGGGTTGGTTAAATTGATAAACAATCATGCACATCTTACTTCCCACCAATAGTTATGTGATGACATTACCATGTCACACGACCAAGCTGTGTATATGGCTAGTGCAACTATAGGATAGTGATTTGTAAAAAAGAACTAGAAAGGAACAGTAGAGAGGGTCAAATTTCTCAAAATATTTTGAAGTTTACTGAGAATCAAAGCATCTGAAGTTCAGCTAGAATGTAATTTGGAGGTTGGGAAAGGTAGTGCAAAGTTCAAAGGATCAGGAACATAAAGGAATCCACTATGTAAAAGACAGTTTCCTTCAGTAATTGGAAGTAATTTTGTACTTATAGGATAAGCAAAGAGGTCCTCTTATACCTCAGGATCCAATTCAACAATAGAAAGTAGAAAGAAGTGAGCAATTATAACACTAACAGACAATGGTCTATAGATCTCTAATAGAACCAGTGCTTTTAAATTTTATCATAAATGATCCAGAATTAAGTGAGAACGGTAAAGTGGCCATGCTTCTGGATGACAAAAAGTAGTTGGGCGGGGGGTTGAAATAAAGCAAAAAAAATGGCTTCAAATGTGGGGGAATGGGTGTTAAAATTGCAGGCAGCCCAGTGCAAGCAAATGTAAAGTTTTACATATTGTGACCAACAAAGAAAACACAGCTACGCATACATGCTGATGTGATCTGTGCTGGTATGACCTGAAAAAAAAGAGATATTGGGGTTATGGTGGACAGCTCAAGTAAAAATGTTGACCTATTGTGCTGCTGCTGTGAAGAAGTGAATTCCATCCTGGGCTTAATTTGTAAAGTAAAAGAGGAAAAAATGGTGAATACGAAGACACATAATAGAGGTATAAAAATATGGCATGGAGAAAGATGACAAGCAGATTTCTTTCTCCTCATATTCCTCCTCATAATACCAGGTCATTTAATGAAGTAAATGGTGGGAGATCCAAGGCAGATAAAAATGTAGTAGCTCTTCATCAAGCACCTAGTGAAGCTATAGGGCACACCACTGTATATAGTTATAGCCATCAACTTAGCTTTAAAAGGGGATCAGACATAGTCAGGGTATCATCTAGCACAGCTATATATTACTGGTATCTCCAACATCAAAAGCACTATGCCACCATATATCAGCTGCTGTGGAACACAAGGAACAGGGTGCTACTGCATTTCTTGTAGGCATCCAGCCAGCCATTGTACAAGCAGGATAATGGACTATTTAGGCCACTGACTAATCTAGAATGGGTCTTCATATGTTCTTACAATAGAAGACAGTTTTTTATGTTCCTTTTGTAGCTAAAGTTTTAAACTATATTGAACATGGGGAACATGTGTATTTCCACCACAAAGAACAATGAGGAATATATGTTCTCTTGCAATCCAGTAACTACAAGACTTTAAGAGGGTTCATTTTAGAGTTTGCAAAAATTACATTTTTGGACAACTCTCATCCATTAGGGTTTGCCATGCTGCTTTTTTTTTGGGGGGGGGGAGGCATAATTCAAAAAATTACTTTTCAAATTTCTGTATCCTTTAGACAAAAGTTCACAGCTATAGCTTTGGCCCCCACTTCTCAAAGATCATACTTTTCCAGGCTCTGAATCCTTCAGACAAGGGTCCTTAGCACTAACATCACCCAAGTAACGCCTTAATGTGCTGTATGCATGGGCACTCATGACAGAGAAGCCACTATTTAGGGAATCTCACAACTCACTGCTAAATCACATACTTTATGTGATCAAGGTCTTGTGTTCAATCCCTGGCACCTCCAGATAAAAGTTTCAGGTAGGAAAATGATGGAATGGCCCATCTCTGCCTATGACTTTAGCAACTGCTGCCAATTAGTGTAGACAACATTGAGACAGACTGGCAAACAATTTGAACTGATAGAAGGCAATTCCCTTCCCCATTATTTGCTTTTTTGAGAGGAAATACAATTGTTAAAAAAATAGTGCTTAACAGCGCTTTTGTTCTGTTGTACTATAAATAAGTTAGCAACCATTAATCACATCCTTCAAATGACTCCCCTCCCCCAAAGAAATGAACTGCTTTATCTTTCTACTTTCCTTTTTCTTTCCTTCATATCTCATGGTTATATGACATGCCTCAGCTCTGGAAGCCTAATTCATCATTTTCCTTTTGTGCACACATTCTGTTTTTGCTCTGTTGAATTTCAAGCTATGTATAGAAACAAGAGCAGCACACTGGGGAATTCATTCCTGTAGCAAAGACCTGCGATCTTCCATCCAAAATCTCCAGCAATGGCATATGAAGTCAAAAATGATGGCAGTGTTCTACTTTTGTATATCAGCAAGCTAAGGGGAATAAGCTCTTTAATTATGAGGGGACAATCTGAAGTTCACCATATGTAGAGAATTTACTTGAAGAAATGCAGCCCAGTTATTTAACTTTACATCACTTGTGCCTTTATAGTCCTTTAGTGTCTCCAATCTAATTTTATCCTCCTATGCCTGTAAATTAAGAAAATCAACATTATTTTTTATACTAATATTCAAAGTATTTGCCCATTTGTCTGACTGGACCACTTTATCTGGTCAGATGGGTTTTAGTTAGACCTGAGTTACAACCATGAAAGTCGAATGAAATAAATTGTTTCCTAGGACTCTGTAACAGTCATATAGAAGAAAGCCTTGCAGAAGTGTAAAGAAAAATTACTATCCCTAAATACACTAATCATCATCATCGTCAACATCATCATCTGTCTGCATATATACCCATACATCAGGAATTTGGGGAACACTGATGGCCTGTAAATTGTTTTAAAAAGAAAACAAAAATTAAAATTCCCAACTTATAAAAGTGGCTTGACTGGCTACTTAAAACAGTTCTTATGTACTACATATGAATGGATATATGAACAGGGAGTTAGCACATAAGAGGGAGACAAAGGGCATCAGTCCCACTGCCCCAGGACAGAGTTATGCTGTTTGGTGTCCTGTTCCAGACCTCCCCTGGTGGACTGTTGTCTGCTCTGAACATCTGTACTCCTGGCAGAACCAGGCCCAGGTACTCAGCCAGCTATTGGCCAAGTTAGCTGAACACATGTTCCCATTGCAAAGAGATAAAAGCTGGGTGTCTGCTGTGGCAGGCTCTCCACCAGTGGGGTCACTAGTGAAGGAGGCAACAGCAAAGAGTGGTTGCTACTTTGAGGGTGAAGCAAGGGCAAGGGCCAGTTCCTCTGGCTGGGAGGGAGAGAAATGAATTGGGCCTATTTTATAATTGCAATGAAGCTGCCGCCACCCCCCCCCCAAATGTTATACAGAGATCAAGAGAAGAGAAGTAGCCCAAAGAGCAGTCATTATGACAGAGATGGGCAGAGGGATATGGTATGGGAAGACAATCTTATTACAATTGCAGAAGGGAGAGCCACAGGGTATTGGTTACCCCCAAAATTGTCCCCCCCCCTTTCAAATAGTCTAGGTGGCCTAGACAACAGTCCCCCACCGCCAGGTAGAAAATCTGAAGTTTAGGAAAGCCATGTTGAAGAAAATAGCTGTGAAAAAATGTTGAGATCTTTATGGTCCACATTCCAAGGCAAATTCCAACTATTTTACAGACACCTCCCTAGGAAGGAATAATTAGAATAGTTGTCCTAACTTTATATTATGAATTCTTTTTAATGCAGAAATATTTCACCTTTCATACTCTCACACCCGAATATGATGCCCATATATTACATAAATATTTACTTGTTATGTACCTGTCTACATCTTGAATTCTCAAGAGTTACCTTCAGTCTTTCTAGCTGCAATTCAAAAACAAAACAGAATAAACTCTGATGAGTGCAATGCACAGAAATCCAGTCTCCATGGGCATTAGAACTTGACCGTACATGACTTACAAATAGGTGCCTTGCTTGTATTTTTCATTAAGTGAGAATTGAAAGTGTTGGTTCATTAGTTCTTCTGTTCAGCATGACTTTTTAATTTGCTCTAAAATCTTTCCGTTTCTGCAAGTGTCAACAGAGATTACATAGCTCTGAATGAGTGGTGTTTTCTTTTTGTTACTCATAGTGAAGTGGGGGTGGGTTGTGGGGGTGGAATACACACACAAACAACCATTCGGACATTCAGATTCAAACTGAGTAAAGAAATCAGTATAAATGAAACAGTCATGTTTTGTGTTACACAGTGACTAGGAATATTTTGCTTATTCATTTATTTGCTACTTTTATATGATATCATTCTGCTAATGAGTACACTTTGTTCTCCCTTTCCCCACTTCAGCCTCATGACAAACCTTGCAGTGTGAGAAACAATGGCCCAAACTCAATCAGTTACTTTCATAAATCAGTAGAGATTAGAATCTAGATCTCCAAAGTCCCAGTACAGTACGTCAGTCACTATTCCATACAGTCTTTCATGTTCCACTTACTACAGAAAATGAACATAATATGAACTGGAAGGTCTGAGCTTCAAATCATACTTCACCATGAACCTCTTTGATTCCACTGGCTACAGAAATATCCAGCAGATATGGACAAACACTGTCTTTCCTCATACATCTGTTGAGGTTGACAGAAATAACATATGTGAAGGATTTTAAATAATAATCTCTGTTTTTTTAAAGTTGTTTTTAATTAGGGCTGTCAACTGTATTTATATTACATTAGGTTTTAAAATAATATGCTGATTATATTATATATCATCCCAGAATCTTGTGTCATAAAGGAATGATCTGCACATATCACCATCATCATCATCATCATCATCATCATCATCATCATCATCATCATCATCTCAGAACTCTCTTTTAAAATATTTATTTGTGAACCAAACACCACGTAAAGGACTTTGTATTTTGCAAAAATGAACACAGACCACATTTTGTTTAATTTGTAAAGGTCACAGTTTTATTAGTTCCATTGAATAGGCTGAACCTACAGTGTTGGTCTGGTGGATCCAGGCATCAGTCAACCTGTCTGCTGGTCAATAGAAATCCATTCACCTGGTTCACCAAATGGGCAGCTCTTGAATAACAGACATGGAAATCCATGCAGGCAGAAACAACTGCATGGTCCCCAGCCATCTGGGAACAAGGCAGAGATGTCTGCACCCAAGCTGGGTATGACCTGGTTGCTTCCACCTCCAAGGTCCCTTAAGGGAATTCACCCATAATGGTTACAAAAGACATAAATGCCCCATCTACTTATAAACTGGATCCTGCCCCTCATGCTGAAACCATTAGATATTGTGACAGTGTTATAGCAATAACAAAACAATCATCTATACAAACCCCAAAAGCTATGAGAGGGAGAGCAGAAACAAAAACTATTAGTGTGGTGGGGGAAACAGTGTATAAGGGGGGTATAGAGGATATGAATGAAGGTTTCACTTACTCCTGAATCCTGTCTTGCCAGCCTACCAGCCTGCTTCTGATTGGTTGGCATTCCTGTCCCATACTAGAGCCTGGGAAAACAACTTGGGATTCTGGGACAGAGAAAAAGACCCTATGCAGGGAATGTAACCCCTCCTTGCATGACGCATAGTCATGATCCATGACTGGATAGAAATAAATATGATGATGATGATGATGATGATGATGATGATGATGATGATCAAAAACTTGGCACTCCTGGTATGTTGGTAAATGCACTTATTTGTGTGTATATAGCTTTTACTTCATTTAAAATTATTCTTTATAATCATAAACATCTTGACACTAATCAAAGAGCATATAATATACAGTCTATTACCTACTAGTGTATACAGTAATATATATTAGCATGATATTAATATAAAAAAAGAAACATGAAAAATTAAAACTAAATTCAGTGGGTTCTTCAGACAACAGAATGAAAATACATTCAAGTATCCTGGCAATGACTTTTAGGGTCCCAGTCAACAAAATCTAGAAAGATAGAATTTGCATTAATGATAATTAAAAAAAATATCAAGAAGCATATCTATTCCACAACAAAGGACAGTTTTAATAAAATAACCACATCAAAATGTCATGGAGGCTTCTGATGCAGGCATCTGGCTGCACTGACATCTTGTCTCGTTTTATCTCGTCACAGTCAACTAGCAGTGTGATGTTTTACTGGTGATGCTTCATAGCAGTGACACATCCATCATATTAATATATAGGGTCAGATTCATTGCAGCAGGCACAGAGAGGTTTAAATTACCACTCACCAAGTCAGCCTCTCCCTAGGCATAGTCCCCTGGTACCTCCTTAAAGCCTGCGGGAAGGCAGATGGTACTGCTGGTGACAGTTCACTCCTGGGGCATCCACCATATGTGGTCAGCTTAAAAATACACCATCAACTGAATGAGATCTCCCAGGGTGGCAGACAATGAATCATTTTGTACCTCAAAAATGTCCTCCTGTACCAAGTCATCTGTCTTTTACTTTCCTTAGCCCAAAGTTTAAAAAGGTAATCCAGAAGAAGAAGAAACTTATTAGGCTTTGAACTACAATAAGCAATCAGATTTACTTACTGCAATCTTGCACACATTTAGGTTGCTCAAATTCCATTTAAGCCAAAAATACAGCAAAGATACAGATAATTAAAGTATTCAAATAATGTGCATGGACATGGTGAGATAATCATGAAACAGATGAACAATTCTCTGTTTTATCTCACTAGAGCCTCATTCCAATATTGATGTTTCAGAATTCTTCAATGTAGTTAAACTGTGTTGGAACTGCCCATGAAACAAAGCATGTCATCTCTGTACCAAAGTCTAGGATCTGGAAAGCCAACATTCATCAGCCTATGCTAATAGGGGTTGCTCAGAGCATGTACATCAGTGGGGAGCAGAAACAGAGGTACAGCCCTACACATTATCTCTGTGCTTCATGAAAGGAGAGGTACACATGAAACCTTTGAACCACTGAATGGATATGCAGAGGAGGATGAACATGTCCATTACTACCACCAAGCCTATTCAAACATTTGTAATGCTTTTTTTTTCCAAGCAAAGAATGCACTAACCCTGTTCTCTTGTCACCATTCTTTTCATGTGCAGAATAACAGACTGGAGAAGTTCTTCATGCAAACCAGCATTCTGAAAGTTCAGGTTTTCCAATCCTGCAAAGGCACTCCATGAATCAAGGTTTCTCTCTTTTATAGGCTATCATTCTCCACATGTGGAGAGTGATGATAGAGAGCCAGGGATAATACACCATTATCTCTTCACATATACATCGTGAACACCTGAACAAGGCTAGTATCACAAGGGTATCTGATAGTCCAACGCCTCTCCTCATAGTTCTACTAAATGAAAACTCTTTGGTTCTACTAAATGAAAACTCTTTGGTTCCAAAGAATACCAAACAGAAGAAATATGCTGTTCATCTGCAGCAACGGGGGTGGATAGGACTAGCCTATGAGTAGAGAGGGTAGTGTGATTATTATATGAACTCTTAATCTTGTCAATGTGAGCCTTACAATAAATGTGTGACTTGCATTATTATCTATTTATTTGTATGGTGGGGTCTTTATATCTCTCCTTTCAGAAAAAAAGGAGGAAGAGACAATCAAAACATAAAACCAGGCTAAAATAATATTAATTCAATATATATCAAGCAACCACATCTGTAAAGAGACGGGGGGGGGAACCAGTCTCCTTGCATTTATAAACCAGTTCAGATACCCAAGGTCTACCTGAATTAGAAAGTCTTTAACAGTTTATGGAATGACAACAAAAAGTGGGCCAGTCTAGCCTCCCTCAGCAGGAAATTGAAAAGCCTGAGAGTAACCATGATAAAGCCCTTCTCTTTCCCAGCAAAAGCATTTCTTAAGAGCTTTTACTGTGGTATATGAGGGGGAGAGGATGACACGTAGCTAGAAATTTATGGCATGTTTTCACAATAGCTTCTTACAGTGACTAAGCAACAGGGTTGTGCTGAACTTGACCATCTAATTTGCAGAAGGAGAATTTAAGAAGGAAGGAAGGAAGGAAGGAAGGAAGGAAAGGGAAAGATAGACAGACAGACAGAAAGCGGGGCAGGCAGGCAGGCAAGTAAGTAAGTTCAGGAATGTGAGGAGGCAGAAAAGGGTTCATTTGCTGTGTTCACCAAACAAGGTGGCCATGTTTTCACTTTCAGGTATACAACCGTAACAATGGTTTTGAACAGACCAATGCTATTTAGGCCATTTCTGCACTACACTGTTATAGTGTTATTATTCTACTTTCAACATCCTATGGAATCCTGGGGTTTGCAGTTTAGGGAGGGGCCTGTCAACCCCAGGATTCCATAGGATGTTGAAAGTGTAATAATAGCACTGTAACAGTCTAGTGTGGAAGTGGCCTTAGTCATCAGGGTACTTCAACAGTTGCTGGTGGGGCAATAGGGAATGAGCTAAATCCAAACATTTATCCCAGTGAGAACAGAACCACTGAATCAAAGGGATTTGCGATTGTGTTGATTTACCATGCAGCAGCTATTCAGTGGAGCTACTCCTGTTGAGGCTAGTAAGTATATTTAGGCCTAAGTCTTCTGAGAGGCCCCATATTGCAATGAACACATACAAAGCTTTGCAAACGTTTTAAAAAATGAAATAACTTTCAGCCACCACATCTACATAGCAAGGTAAATGAACATCTGCAAACCCTTTCCCCATTTAACTTCCTTTAGAAATTGTCCCCCTCTTCTATTTCTTCAGCCTATATATCATTGTTTCAGTCCCGCCCATAACACTTGCTTTTAAAAAAGTTCTCATATGAACAATAAATTATACACATCAAACAACAAATTAATTATTATATTCAAACAGAAATTTAAATTAAAGTTACACACTAATAAAAAAAGAAATAAAATAATAACTTGTAGAAGAACCACATTACTGGCTCTGTTTCTATAATTCCTTTATTACTGAAGCAATATGAGAGGAAGAGAGGCAAATCTGTCCATTTTGCTTTCTTTTTAAAAAAAAAAATATTCAAAAGGGTTATATAATGCAGTACTACTTAACCAAAGCCACATGCTCTCTGCCTCCTGTCTACATGGTGCCTCTAAGTAATTTTCTTTCTTTCTTTCTTTCTTTCTTTTTTTTTGTTTTTCCCATGGATGTTAAGCAAATTTAGAAGTTTCCTCATTACTCAAAAAGACAGGCTATCTTGACACATAAAGACAAGGGTCAACTGATGCAAGTTTTTTTTTCACATTTTGGGACTTTTTGCGCAAAATTCATTAGCATGAAAAATGCTTTTGTGTAGAAATGAGCTGATTTTTATAGGAAAGAGTCTTCTGCACAAAACAGTGTCTTATATGGAAAAAAATGTGCTGGCTTTGTATAAACATTTTCTTCCCAAAAGTCCACAAATGTGAAAAAAAGTAGAAAAAATGCAAAGCTTCTCATGTTATCTTACCCACTATGTTTAAAACTTGTCCAAGTCTTCGGTCTTTTGTGCAAGAAGTAAAAAATCAAATAAGCAAAGATGCATACTTTTGATTATTTGTTGTTTAAGACAGTGCTGCTCAGGCCAGCCGATGTGGGGTACGTCATGGACCATAATGTATTTTTACCCATTGAGTACAACCATTTTTTCCATTGCTGGAAATGTGCTGCAGGCTACCACCAATCCATAGACCATCACATGGAGCAGCACTTGCACTTAGAGATGATGTTGCACATTAGGACAGCAATAGCATACAAACAGTTAAGAAACACTGATATAATGACTGTAGAATTAGGTTAATAACCTCTGATAGGAGTCTTGGTGGGTTCAAAAAGCAATTATTAATAAATAAAAAAGAAAATTAAAAAAATAAAGCTACCACAGGACTACTTTAATTTAAGCCCTCTTTAAAAATTTGAACAGAAAAAAAATCAATTTAAAGTCCTTATCTTTGGACTAGCCAAAATATGAATTGTATGAACATTTGGTATAACACCTGATTTGTTTTTAAAAGTTGATTTTCCACTGGCAATATGCAGATCACTTCCACATATCACAACAGTATATTTTGTGCAAAGGCAATATCTTAATGTGTAGTAAACACATCCAGCTGTATAACCATAAGGTGTTGCCCAGGACTAGTGCTACAAGGAAGCAGATGGGGATGTGCATTTGAAGTCATACTACAATGCAAATAGGAGAAGTATTCACCCGACTAACAGTAAGGAGTAGACAGCAACAGCCTGTCACAGCAGACATTGTATGTCACTACACACTTTAGTGGATACTAAATGTACTGATCTCTCTTACTGGACTAGGTTAATTGTGAATGTCTATGGACATAATTCCAGATTGAAAGGTGATTTTACAATATGAAGCTTATGAAGACACAAGCTATTGGAACTGAATATTACATTCAAACACAGGCTGAATATCCCTTATCTGAAATACTTGGAACCATAAGTGTTCCATACTTCGGATTGTTTTGGATTTTGGGATACAGTAAAGGTCCCTGTATATATAATGGTGTAGGATAGCACAAGAGGTGGCAGTAAACCACAGCTGGCAGGTGCACGTTCTTCAGGCTCCACCATCTCTGGAGAGAGGAGATGAGGGGGAGAGATGGAAGGAGATGGCAGAGCTGAATTCATAGCCAAAGTCTGTACAAATGGCAGCCATGATGGCAGCTGCCGCTTGCTCTTCAACATCAGCCCCCAGCCAAAGCGAGGTATACAGTGGGACACAGTAATGGTGGCTGCTGGTAACTATCTCCAGCCTTGGCCCACAAGACAGCCCAATGCCAAAAGACAGTCCACCTCTCCTCTCCCCTCTGCTTCTATCACTGCAGCCTGGATCTTAGTCATTGCTATCTTACTCACATTTTTTTGGAATGGGAACACAATAAACAAGCCAACTCTAACAGCGGCAGTGGTAGCAGCAATAGAACTGCCAACCACCTGCTTCTAGCTTTGAGGCAGTGCCTAAGGCACTCCTGCTTATTTATTTGGTTGGAGATCTCTTTTGTTCTTTTGCTCATTTATTTGGTTGAGGGAGCCTCAACCACTGCCTCAAAGGAACAAAGATCTGAGAAATGGTGGAAGGCATGGATCCCCACCATTCACAGATCCTCAAATCTCTCTCCAGCTTCATCTCTCACCAGTCTAACAAATACAGTACCGTACATACATGTTATAGTTCTAAACGTTTTGGATTTGGGAGCATTCCAGATTTTGGAATTCTAGATAAGGAATACTCAACCTGTATCTACAGACATCATTCATGGTGTTCTTTTAAGTGACACCAGCACTAAGAAGGACCATGGATGAACTAACCGTTAGTGTAAAAGTGTAAACCAAGGGCACAGATTAACCCTAAGGCCATTTATATAGCTCTGGGCTTAATGTATGTATATGTATGTATATATGCATGTGCATCTATACCTATATGATGTAATTCTTTGTTAACTTTATGAATTCCAGTAATTTTCTGCCCACACAAATTTCTGTCTTCAAAAATTGCACAGTCTTCAAAGATTATTCATAGTTCTGGACTGTTTCTTAGCAAAATCTGCACACACTATTTTCACACAACAGAAAATGTCTTTTCCTGTCCAGAAAATACTGCAGTTTATGAACTCATTCTGTGAAAAATTTATACATGGCACTTTCAGGCAGAAAACAGAATTTTCTGGACACGAAATAATACTTCTGCACAAGATAATAGTTATATAAGAAATATTACATATACACAGAAAATCTAATTTCCTGTGCAGAAATTGCTGTTTCTGTGCAATAAAGCTGTGTGCCAACTTTGCAAAGAATAAATTTGAAACTGCAAAGATTCTTATTAGTCTAGAAATCTCCAGTATTTCCCAATACTCAATAAATACATTTCTGACAATTTTTTTCAAAAATATATATGGAATTAATATTTCAAGAACTATATTCATTTTTCTCTATTATTTTATTCTTGGGGAAGAGCGGTCAGATGGTTCCTGTGATGGAGGCTGCCTCCCGTTATTCGAACTCTTGGGCTCTTGTCACTCACCTTGCTCATTTCTCCCTCAAGAATCCCTTCCTGGATCTGATAGCTGGGCCTCACGGTGACTCGTATTATGGTTGCATTGATCAACGGGTTCAGTGCAGTAAGTGTGACCAGTTTCCTTAACAGTTCTTCAGTATAAAAGTCAGACACAATTATAGAAAACAAAACAAGTAAAGATTTATGATATAACAACAACAATGACGACAACAACAACATCCCTGCCTCATTCAGATCTCCCACAACATTATTCACATCTTTCTCTTGCATCTTGATTGCCCTCACACTACTTCATCTTTTCCCTATTTGACTCTTTGGCAGACAAATTCTAATTTATATCCTTTCCCCCCATAGGCCCATCTTTACAGCCTTCTCTGAACTGTGACTGGCTGGCTACATCCAACCTTGCCTATGTTCTCTCACCACAGTTCCCACAGCTAGCAAGTTGGCCCCTGCACTGTAAGAGTTTGCCCAGTCTCTAGAACTATAGAACAGGGGAATATAAGGACTCTGGTCTAGAAGACTTTTCACACAGACTTTCTCCAGATTCTCTGAATGATACTCCCTAGACTGTGCATAGACTAGAGATATGTTATTTGTCCAATATGCTATGCACAAAGCATGTACAGAAATATGTGCATGTAACAAATATGTACAAAACACATTATTTAGTCAAGGGGAAAATGAAAAATGCACACATTTTAGATTTTTACCCAATTAAAAATAAAGAGAAATGGAAGCAGGTATGGTTTTCATACAGATGTCTGGAAAGGTGGATCCTTGCACATGCAGACTTTAAAGAGACACATAGCCATAATACTGAATCATTTGAAGGTATAGGCAAGCTCTGAATTTTTATGTTCTACTATGTCCTTTGTTTTACTTATACTGACATTTACATTTCCCTCATTAATGATCTTTAGATGCAGGAAGTACCACCAACTGCAGCAGGAGGCACAGCATCTTTAGTTTACTCTTGTTCAAGTAGGATTTTCTTTAATTCATGAGCAGGTGTTTCAGTTTAAACTTTAGAAACAAAATGAATTCATGATTTTAATAAGAAATTCTTTGGGGGCTGCTGCGCTTCACTTAACATTGTCAAATGCTTTCAAAATCTAAGTTCCTTATGTTCTCAATGCCAAGGGGGAAAATATGAAAAGTCACAGCAGGTATGAAGAATGAAAAAGTAGTTTTGAAAAAGAACATTTGTTTAATTTACCATTTACCTTTGACTAAAATGTTATTTCATTTATTAAGATTACAGGACAATGTGTTGCAATGTGTTCGAAGAAGTGGAAACTAGTCAAAATTAGAATAGAAACTAGTCAAAAATAGAAATTAGTTAAAACTTTATTTGTGATGATCTGGATTTGAGTCTGAGATATGCAGCTATGGGCCTTTTCTCTGTTCTTATTCCTAAAATACTTGCAACAGATGGAAAATGGCCCAAGAAGTATATATCTGAAATGTGAAAGTAATTGCAGATCAGACTACAGAATGGGAAATTTCTGAAATATTCAAAACAGTTGTGAGAGAGACAGACCATGCACACAATCACCTCATAATTCCATGCTAACAAAAATGGTGTAAATCAAAGCAGGCCACATGAGCAGAAAGTTTATGAAAGCACATGTTACCTTACAGTCAAATACATCTAATGTTCAAATAAATGGGACCTTGCCATCCATTCCTTCAGATACAATGCCATGCTCAACACACACACACACACACTTAATTTTCTGGACTACAACTCCCAGAATCCATCATGTTAGCACAGAGATTCTGGGAGTTGTCAACCATAAATGCAATTGCATGACTTTAGAGCAATCAATTAAAAGCTATCAGTCCTTGGTGGATGACAAAAAAAAAAAATGTTCAGTCACCTAGTAAGACAACTGTTGGTATGGACAGGGCTTAGAAATCACTGTAAATTTGATGGCAACCTTCTTTAGGACACTGAGCCCAAAACAGAAGAAAATAAACTAAGCAAAAGACAATGAAACAAAACGGAAGCAAAACTGAAGATTTGTTCAAATACTTAATTTGGTTATAGAAAATACAGTAATTTTACGGTGGATATCATATTAACAAATATCTGCTGTTTTCATGTTTTTAACCCATCTAAGATTCTGTTCAGAGTTTAAGATTATGTGCACATAGAGAATGAGAGGCAGAATACACACACACAAAACACACAACATGCCTCTTGCTTAGATCACTATGGCAAGGAGGGGGATTTAAATGAACTCTATTTGAATAATTTTAAAAAAAAAGCTTCTGAATACATCTGTAGAGGTTTCAAAAAACTCTGTATAAAATATTTTATACAGCTAAAGCTGACCCAATAAAATATATATCCTCTTTACCTATGTCCCATCTCTGTCATTTTACAAGCTTCCTTTTATTGAGGAGAAAGTTATAATTCTCTGTAAGATTATCCCTGAAGGGATATAACAAAGAAGGCAGTATTTGGAACATGACAGATAAACAATGTTTTCTCCTCCTGCAAAGTGAGAGACAAGTTATTTAACGCAGCCAGGTATTAAGCTGTTACTTTTTTTCTTTTTCTTGTTTTTTTTTCCCCCTGGATTGAATTTAAATTCTTCTTTCACAGTCTTAAACTCCACCATATTTTACTGGAAGGGACCTCTATCATATATGTAAACCTCCCCCCATCTCTAGGTTTCAATTCCTATCACATTTATGCAAAATGAAACACAGGCTGTCAACTGAATATACTGGAATGTAATTTTTGGGGGAAAATAGTGTGAACATAACATATATTTGAGAGCTCGCCAGCTGCTGGTTAATGAAAAGAAAAATTATAGTAACAGTATGATCTTCTGTCCTGCAGCAAAGTCTCATAGTAAATCTCACATCAGGCTTGCCTATGTTTCATCCTCCCTCCATTTTTTTTTTTTAAATGCTAACAAAATTGTTTTGAACTATAATTTGGACAGCTTTGACAGTCACATCCTGAAGGTATCTGAAAAGTGTGAAGCAACACCAAGGAAATATGCTCAGAAAGACAATCTAGAGGTCACCACACGGTCAGCATGCATAGGGAGATCAAATCTACTTGGGATGTATCTCGCTTATAGGTCAATGGGAAAAGGTTCTTCCAATCATCCACAATACAATATACAGTGTATTTGTTTAGATTGCTTAAATATCATACTCAGTAATGAAAACTTTTCTCACCACAGTTGCTTTCTCAAATTCCAATTTTGTCTTTTATCTGTTTGTTCTGTATCAAATAGTTGAACTCAGATGGCAAAGCAGAATCCAGCGTTTGTAGCTTGCATGAACCACACACATTGGCAAGTCTCAAAACACTGGGGGAGTAACAAAGGCACTTCTTGCCTAGGACACTAAACAGCATAGGACTACCCCTGTCGACAGTCCTCTTTTAAAAATGATGTGAGTAGTTTCAGCTACCCTCTTCAGCCCAGAAATAAATCAGTTCTCAAAATTTTGTTTTGGAGATGGGCTGAGACTGACAGCATGGTGCTGGGTGGTAGCAATATCCTGGGTGCATGTCTGTCCAGTAGCAAAGGAAGGCCAACATTCCAGTAATCAGTAAGGAGAGATAGAAATAGAAAGATAGACAGAACGAGAGAGAGAGAGAGAGAGAAGGAGGCCATTTCTAACCTACACTGTTATAGTGCTATTATTCCACTTTCAACATCCTATGGAGTCCTGGGTTTTGCCGTTTAAGGAGGGGCATTTAGAACTCTCAACCAGAAAGTTCTTTGGCCTCTGTAAACTACAAACCCAGAATTCCACAGGATGCTGAAAGGAGAATAACAGCACTATAATAGTGTAGGGTGGAAAGGCCAAGAGAGAGATAGTGTACATTTGGGTGCCTGGTTTGACGAGTTGCTCCCAATTATAACTAGAGATAGTCTAGCTACAATTTCCCAACTGTGGCTAGAGAGAATCTTCACAGTCCTGCTTGGATTCTTCTATTAGACAGATAATCTCAGGAAGAGAATAATGTACTATCCCTGACCTTAAGTAAAAAGACATCACAAGGTAATAGAGGAGGAGAGTAATATAATGCTGTCATCCATATATTCTAGCTTGACAACAAGGGGCAACCAAAGTTGTTGGAACCTCAACTATTTTCTTTACACAAAATTTGTCTAAATAAATTATGAGTACAACAAGAATGAGATTTAGATACACAAAATAAAAATATATAATCAATATGATATATAATATGTTGAATAAGTATATGATGGTAAAAGATCTGGAGAGAAATAGTAAGGTGAGCTATTTGTGTTGTAATTCTTTTCTCTTTTTCACATTTATGTTATTCATGTGGTGTTTTTGTTTTATTATGTTATGTATTGTTCCTTTTTCTTAATAATAATAAGTTTGTCTAAAATCCCCCAAGAGACATACAATGTCTCCATGGCTCAAGATGCAACCATTCAAACGTGTCCACTCTCAGAGGAAGAGGTCTGAATACAGTAAGTATAAGTAACCAATTCAAGGGCAAACAAAAAAATGTCCTAACAAATGTTATTACAAAAAGGAAGTTTCAGAGCTATGAATGGCACTACCCTCTGCCTCTGAAAACAGTCCTGCTTCTCCTCCTCTGACTCAAAGGACTCTTTTACAGAACCACGTGGTCAGGGCTGATCCTCCTTATACTATACAACCATGTACAGGAATATCAGTAGGCTCCCCAACTTCACAAGAGCCCCTGAATGTGTGTTCTTCTGAGGAAGTGGAGCCTGAGAAATCTACTTGCTACAGAACAACTTGTGTCTCACTTTATGTTCTCAAAATTCCATATTTAAAGTTCCTGGTGTTTGTGGACCAACATTTAAAACTTACTGGTATGTCTTTCAGCCAGCCTGACTCAGAGCCAATCTTACAGTGAGCTGGCTGGTCCTAATCTTTGTGAATCTCCCTGGACTCTCAGGCCAATGTCATGTTCAAGTGTTGGTGGAGTGTAAATTGGAAGATTACAGCAGCATATGCAACCAACAGGATTCTGGTTTTACCATACTTGGCCAGTCTGGAATGGAACAGGTAGAAGGCTCATAGCCTGGATGACAACTTGTGGCCTTCCAGATTTTACTGGATGATAACTTCGACCACTCCTGCCAGCAAAGGAATTGTGAAGACAGCTGAGAGCCACTGTTCAATAACATGGGGAGGACCACAATTTACCTACCTGGCCAAGTAAATTACCTTAACAGAAGAGCTCCTAATATCACTTTACCCTCTGGTTTGTTTGTATGTTAGAAGTGTTGAATAAGTGGCTGCTCAAAGTTAAAGAACAGTGGAAGATCAAAGTGATTCTTCCTTCCCTGCTCAGGGGAATTTACCTCAGCGGGATTTGTCTATGCCATGCTGTGCTTTGGAAGTGTTCAGACACACTCCAGATGATCCCACGTTCGTCTCTTCAGCTGCAGCCCCGGGAGGAAAGCATACTGGACTGCAGTCCAATGCTGTTTGGAACATTTCGGATACATAGCATAACAGCAGACACAGCCATCACACTCCACACTCAGGAAAGGGCAAGGGCTGCTATACTTCATGTTTAAATGTACCAGTGCTTCCACTTTGTTGTTGTTGTTGTTTCTCTTCATACAAACAAAGAATTTTTTTTTGAAGTTTTCCTCTTTATTTTCTGTGCATTGTACTTGCTTTAATTTTTATCTACAGTGATTTAACTGAATCTTTCAAATTTGTTTGACTTTTGGTCTTGTGCTAGTCTTTCTGGTTACCACCACTAGCCCTCTGCAGCATGCACAAAACAAGTAGGATAAAGCCTATTTTCCTAGGGGAAAGTACTGACATTTTCCAGTGGTCTTCAGAGCAAATCTCTACAGTTAGACATGTGTACACTGAGCATAGCAGGAATATAACAGCAGACAATGATTTCATTCCATTCAGTGTTCCGTAATTTGCCCTCTTTGATGTTTTAAAACTGCTGCTAGACTAGGAGACAAAGTGCATATTTTTAAAGAGAAATCCTTTTCATGATTTTAATGAAAGGATGTATCGGTGCACTGATACACTCATGGAATCTACAGGCATGGATATTAATTATGAGAATGAACAAAGTATCAGAGGTTTTACACAGGCCTCCAACTACATGGAATAAATATTATTCACTCACTCTGCTATATGGTTGGTTTCATACTCATCTGTAGTAGTAAGTTGTCTTAAGTCCACTCTTGTGAATAAAGACAGCACAGAAATCACATTTCATTAAATAAACAAGTCTGTGAGACACATGATCTGAGAGACCTACAGATTCTGACCTGGTAGCACACACCAGAAACTAAAAGCCATCAACTTTCCCTGAGAAAGTTTTTCAAAGTTCTTCTCATCTTTCAGTGTTAGTAACTTGCAGCCATTAATCATGGCCAGCACTCAAAAAAGCCTGAGGGATGTAGAGTCTCCACAATATTTACCAGAAAACTAGCCTATCCATTAAGAGCAGAGCCACCAGGGTACTGTGTGGTATGTAAAACTCTGAAAACAAACTGAAAACAAAAAAGCAAAATGCACACACACACAGACACATACGTAAAATCAATCAAGATTTTTTTCTAATATTTCTGTTTGCAGGAATACACATTTATTCCTCAGGAAAAAAAACCTACTGAGATCAATAAATTTAGATCCTGCACATGCGCTGCATTAGGAAGCCTTAATCTGAACACAATTTACCTGTCTTTTATTCACAGATACACAGACAAGAAAAAAGAAGAGCTTATTTGCATTCAGTTTTCTCTTCAGGTAGATAATAATATCTATCAGTTTTATTGCTGGTGGTAGATAATTTCCCTTTCTAATTCACTTGCTGTTGCTCAGTACTGTTAGGTCTGAATATTTTCAGTTGTACTATGATGGGTGGGTTTAACCGGCAATGTCAGGTTTGATTATCAAATTAACTGAGCAGTGCTTCTAAAGCCAGACCTGTAACAAGAAACTAATGGCTGCTATCTTTTAAAAAACAAAAGAAAGTCAGACAAACAAACAACCTACTGTTTTACTGAGTTACTTATTTCCTCACCGGGCAAGAAGTGGACAATGAATGAAAACAGAGGAACATGTCAAGTGTATTGTTGTTGTGTACCCTGACTTGTAGCAACTCTAAGGTGAATCTTTCATGGGGGGATTTGGGCCTGAGAGTATATGACACACCAAAGTCATTCAGTGGGTTCCCATGGCCAGCTGGGGAATTAAACGTTGGTCTCCAGGGTTGTAGTCCAATGCTAAAACCACTACACAATGTTATATGCATCACATATTTCATTCTATTATAAATTACTGGGCGAGTGGAGGAGAAGAGAGAAAAACCAGGCAGCTACACAGGCTGTGATGACATGTTAGGTTAATTCTCACACAAGGGTTTTGATATGCCTTCAAATTGCTGATCAACTTATAGTGACCCATAAATTTCTTAGGGTTTTCTTAGGCAAAGAAGAGTCAGAGGTGGTTCTGCCAGTTCCTTCCTCTGAAATGTAGCCTATTCATCAGCAATCTCCTATCCAAGTACTAACCAAGACTGGCCCTGCTTAGCTTCTGAGATCAGATGAGATCTGGTGCCTTTCGGATATTATAAAAGGTTTAAGAATACTGTTGTAGAAATGTGAATGGGGAGATTCAGCAGTAACTCTTCTGGTGAACATAACTAGTATTTCTGGCAAACAGCAGCATCACTGCAAACAGAGTTACAGGAAATACAAAGTGAATTCCTCACGTCAACACAGGTTTCTAACAGAAATTTTTGATTACTATGTATTAGTAACAATTTATACAGACAGAATTAAAAACCTTAGAATTAAAAATAAATCACAATTTAAAAAGTGGGATGGAAATGACATAGAGAAATTAATAAAATTACCAAAGCACAATGTAGCAAAAGATAATGACATCCAAAACTGAAGTCTCAAACAGGAAAAAAAAGTTGTTACTACAAAAGAAATAAACAGAACAAGCTTCTATTCCAAGAAGAGTTTAGAAGGCGTTGAAACGGGAAATCTATATGCTTTTTTTTAGCTCCACATCTATGGAATGTTTCCTCAAGCTCTGGCATTGTTGGCCTTTCACTGGCAGGATACACCATTTCTCTGCTCACAAATAGACATGGTTTGACTGGCAGATTTTGAAGCAACAACATTACTGTTTTCCTCCCTGGGGGGAGATGTCTTCAAAACATATAATGACTTTTTGTTTCTACCTGAGATATGTTTCAATATGGACAATGGACAAACTCTTCTTCTTCCTATCAGGTAATCACTCGTGGTACATCAGCGTTCCTGGGTATTTTGGCATGTACACCAACCCTGTACTCCTTAATCTGGTGAGGTTGGGTGCCAGCTGACTCGTGAGTATTTGATATGCAGCAATTATTTGGTAAGACATTACCAAATGCCAGGAGTATGTTTGCTGTGATTTTGGTTCATATGGTTCCATTTTTCCTCCTCATCACCCAGGCTGAGCAGTAGTGTTAACCAGCTAGCCTGCCATCCTGAGATCTGCAGGGGGATTGGGGCTCCTGCAAGATCTGCAATCTCATGGGAGCCCAGAGATCTTGTGAGGGGAGGCATGTCATGGGACTTGGAGCTGCTTTATACAGGCCTTAAATTACACATTCCCAGTTAGTATTGTGTTTGCTGCCAAGTAGCAGAGTTGAGCTACATTTTCACTTTAGTGTCCTGTAGTAGGTCAGATTTGATAGTACTGAGACAAAAAAAAAGGAATATATTGAAGAAAAATGAGTAAAGCCAAATGTATTAGGCATGGATATATTTTGGCTCATAAAGTACTGCTTTGTATTCATATTATATATTCTGCTCCTAAATAAATACTAATATAAATAAATATAATATATATTTATTTATATTAATATTTATTTAGGAGCAGAATGAATCATGAATTGTAAGTACACAGGGAAGACAAATCAATTTCGTGGAAATTAACTTAAAATCATGGAACACTATTCTGGCTTGTTTGAAATCCATACTTCCCCAGTTTGAAGGTTTCTAACTAGAGAAAGCAGACAACTTCATTCTGCACAGAAGCATTCAGCAAAGAACACTTGGTGGCAATACTCACTAAAGACTTATAAATTTAAGTAAGCAATTTTATTAGGCAGACCTCCTTGGAATTAATCATGAACTGCCAGCCCCTTGTCATAATGCTACACTGTGCTGCCACGTGTCAACAATCTGGACCACCGTGTACTGCTGTTTTGAAAACCTGGCAACCCTATGCCATACTATGTGGGACTGATCTCACCTAGCTCACACCTGACAGGTCATATTTTCCTGTCCTCCCCAAACCTCAGTTGCATGTAACTGGGAATATAATCCATAGCTTCCACAGTTAAATCCATAGGCCAAGAGCCAGACAAATCAGTGCTGAATACTGTGTGAGCTGCACCAGGTACTCATTCCTGGATAGGGCCTATTTTTGCGCTGCAGCTATTCCTTTTCCTGCACTGAATATATATTGGATATAATAGCTATTCCACCACTCATTTCCCCTACCCAGAGCCTAATGGGAGTGTAGGTTGGTTTTGCCCATATGTCAGTAACCTAAATCTAATTGCTAATCCCAAATGGAGCAGAACTTCTGGATCAAAATGCTGACTTACCATTTAGCTATTGATTCAGTGGCTCTATTCTGGATTTAGGCCAATGTGCTTACATTCATCTGGATAATATATTATCATCATCTCCTACAAGGAATGCTCTCACTTGTGAGTTAATTTTTCTAGCATTTGATAAATACAATATAGGTCTTCATGAAAACCAAAATGGTGTTGATAGTAGCTGAAGTGTTATTGTTACGAAATATGCAGATAACAACCGGCCTTTAAAATAATTCAAACATGTTTTGCCTTACTGACAAGCTTTAGGGAAAGCTTGCTTAAAACTCAGAAATCGAAATTGAGTTTTATATTTTAATAAACACTCACAGGCAGGAAGCAATAACATATATTTTTTCTTCTGTGGGAAGCATGAATCCAGAACATTCTGACTATCAGATCAGATAAAGTACTCTGCTTTAAATATAGGATACTACAGAAACTGTTTTCCATGTACACTATGGGGATACCCATGTCCATCTCAGAAATTCTTTGGATTCTCAGTAAAAGAAAGAGGTCTTGCTACCAAAGGTAATTTCTCTTATGAGATTTATGATAAATGTACAGTAAAAAGGAAGCACTGTGTTATCCAGGTATCCTTCACCTGCAGTTATGCCCCACCTCATTTTTTCCTCCTCCTTATCTCCAGGTCTCCATTTATAGAAAAAGGGATCCTGAGGAATCTGCTGTTTCCATGCATAGACTACATCCTATATGTTGTGACTCAGTCTTCCATCCTTCCGTAGGTCGGTAAAATGAGTACCCAGCCTGTTGGGGGCATGTATAAAAAATGTATCGAAATACATGCTATTTGTAAGTTGTTCGCCACCTCAATCCATATGGAGAGGTAGGATACAAATAAATAATAATAATTTAAAAAAAAAAACAGTTTTCCTGCTCTCTTCTCTGATATTGCTGTCCTCACATAGAGAGGTACATTCTTAAGTCGATACATTCTTCTATGCATAGAGGCTCCACATGTGGTCCTGAACCCTGATTTCCCATCATTCTGACCTACCTTCTCTGAATATCTCCCACACACAGAAGAGACTCTCTTCTTTAAACTGTCACTTTCAATGTGAAAAGAGTGGCCTTGGAAAAGGCAAGGCTAGTTTAAATAAAACATGTGTACAAGTTTAAGTGCTAGTTTAAGTAAAATATGTGAAGAGGAAGAATGTTTTACCCTTCCTACTCATATGTTTTACTGAAACTAGATAGAATTCCTGAGGGGAGCTACAGTCAAATCTCTCTGGTTATATGGTGTGGTGATGCTGTCATGCTCTCTGTGTGATCACCGGCATGCCTAGCACCATACAGTGGAAGCTACCATCATGCATTAGAATAGTATGAGTGACACATAAGAGACACAAAATGAAGGAAGCGATGTCTGCAATATGTACAATAAAAACGGCAAAGATGAATCGAAGATGGGGGATTTTCAGGAAACATTTGTTGACTTCTAAAAGCATCATTTTCACCTTACAACGTGAAATAAATTAATGTTTGCATCTGAGCTAATTTAAGCCAAAACCTACAAGAGTTCACAAAACTAAAATATGATACAGGTGTCTATATGTGTTTGTGCATATATTTAACAAGGATAAACATGCAAACAAATCTTAAAAACAACAGTTGGTTGGGACACAGGGAATAATCTTAAAGAGAAGTGTGCAAGTCTATCAGGTTTCGCTTTCTCACATATATTTATTTTTAAAAAAACTATTTTTTAAAAAAAAACTTATTTATAATGAAATTTGTGAATTTTAAGATATTTTATTTGAAACAAACAAAATCCTTACTATCCTTTCATTAAATTAATCTTCATTTAACCACTGATCTATGTGTGTTTGATAGGGATGAAGCTTTTCCATCAACCTTTTTTTCTCTGAAAGAAAGCAATGGGTAATTTCAGCATTTTTTTTTTCCTGTTACAAGATAGTCTTTGAAAACCACACAGCTTTTGAAGGCAATTCACAACTCAGGATCTATTCTGCACAAAATTTGTACACAGTTGTTTTGAAAAAAAGAAAGAAAAGCATTTTCTGTGCAGAAAACAACATTTTTTGGCAGTATTTCAATTAAAAAATATTAATTTCTGCACAAGTAATGGTGTTTCCTGTGCAGAAAATTTTGTTTTCTATCCAAGTCAACCATGTACAAATCTTACGCAGAATGAATCTTCTATTACAGCATTTTCTGCACAAGAAATGACATTGTGCAGGAATTAACATTTCTACATTGAAATATTATTTTCCACAAAGAATATTCTGTTTCCTGTGCAGAAAATCCTGCTCTCCATGCAAAAGAACCATATGTGAATTTTGCACAAAATAAATCCTAAAATGTGATGATTCTCATCAGTCTAAGATTCTTCTCAGGATTTCTCAATACTGGAAATACATGTCTTTTAAGAATTTTTTGAATATCTTCTAATGTTGATTCCAACTCTAATGTTAGCATTTTAAGTTCCCTATGCCAACAGAACAAGTATACACTTTGGGAAAGGAAAGTATCTCTGAATTCTTTTACATTTCTGATAAAATAGTGATGGGAACCATTTTTTCCTAAAAAGAAATTTGAACCAGAGAATTTGTTGTCTCTTGATGCAGTAAGTACAATGGGTGTAAACAGGTAGCTAATTCTTATATGGTAACTGTCAAAAAGCACTCCCAGCTTTATACTTTTCCCGTCCTTCCTTTTTAATGGGCATAACTTATGCTCTACTGAAATCAGCCCACTTTTTAATTTATCTTAATTGCTATCTTGCAATCTATCTTAATTCAATAGTCTCAACCACAGTCATCTTGTATATTACTCTTTTCTTTCTTGCTCTGTTTCTTTCCTGGAATAGGGGGATGTTTTGCATATGAACACAGTGGCCAGAGATTCCAGAGAATCACTTTCTAACCATAAGACCACATGTCTAATAAAGAAGTGTTTGAGTGAATAAATGGAAGAAAATCATTTCTCTAAGAATATTGAAAAGGAGAATAAATTCTTCATTTCACTGTAGAATCAAACATCCATCCTGGGGAATTTAAAAAAAGAAATGAATCATCATCAATGGCTGCTCTTCAAACTGAAAGAAGTCTCAAGTGGAGTGCCTCAGGGTTCTGTCTTAGAGCAATTACTCTTCAACATTTTTATCAGTAACTTAGATGACAGGGTGAAGGGGATCCTTATCAAATTTAAGGATGATCAAAACTAGGAGGGGTGGCTAACACATTGGAAAACACGAACAGAATTCAAAATGGCTTAGATGAGCTGGAACATTGGGCAGAAAGTAATAAAACAAAATTCAATAGAGTCAAATGTGAAATTCTATACTTAGGCCACAAAGCTAAATGTGTAGATATAGGGCAGGAGATACATGGCTCAGCAGTATAGCATGTGAAAAGGACCTTTGGTTTATTGTTGATTATAAGTTTAACATGAACCAATAGTGTTATGCTGCAGCAAAGAAGGTGAATGCTAGTTTAGCCTGAATCAATAGAATCATAGTTTTCTAGTTGACGGAAGTAACAGTCCCACTATATTCTGAGCTGATCTGGCCTCATCTGGTATATTTAAATCAGCTATCGACATCTCTTTTTGGGAAAAATATAGGCAAGTTGGAGAAAGTTCAAAGAGCAACAAGGATAATAAGAGGAATATAGAACAAAACATTTGAGGAAAGGTAGCAGGAGCTGGACTTCTTCAGTTTGGTGAAAAGAAAATTGAGGGGTGATATGATTGTACTCCTTGAATATTTCAAGAACTGTCACAGAGGAGCTCTGATCTCTGCTATCCCAGACAGCAGGACCAGGTCTAATGATCTGAAGTTACAGGAAAGTAGATTTTGGCTGAACATCAGAAATAACTTCTTGACAATAAGAGCAGTTCACTCAATGGAAGCAATTGCCTGGAAATGTGGTGTGTTCTCCTTCTCTGGACATCTTCTAAAAGAGCCTGGACAACTACCTGCTCTGGATGGTTTCCTGGAGATCCTGCACTGAGCAGGGGGTTGGAGTTAATGGCCCCTGAGGCCCCTTCCAATTCTGTGATTCTATGAATCCAGAATAAATGACTTGCCTTCAGGATCAACTTCTAGAATTGCTTACTCTGATCCACTACTAGGTGAGCATTAATGACTCCAATGTGCATCACATTACAGTCACACTATACCACACATGCAAAAACATGTGAATTATCATTTACAATAAGATGGGATTTCTGAGGTATATTTGGAAGGTACAATGAGTTGATATATATTCCTAGGCTAGAGTTGTCTGGAAGGTGTCCTGAATGTTACATAAGTACAACCATAACAGTACATATTATAAATAGGGGTATGTGTAAATCCAGACCTGGGGAGTTTTTGGAGGGAAGAAAAAGAAAACCCAAGTCCTGGGTTTAGGTATTCAATTTTTAACAGTGCTGTTGCCTGAGCAGTAAACTGTGAATGAGATCATCCAACTAAAAGTTATCAATCCACTTCAGGTTCATGATTCAAGGCTTTTATAAAGAGTGAGAAAGAGGAGGTTGCAGAAAAATAAACAGCATTGGATAACTCACCTTGCATGGAAAGCACTTTTAAATAGGTTCATCCCTTTTTCAGTAAAAAAAATGGCCTTACTTGCATTGTTTATAGTTCTGTCTTTGTGGGTGGGGGGAGAGCAGAGATTCTCCAAACAAATGAACACAGAAACAAGACTATATTCAAAATCCACAAAACTGTTTGGAATTTTCCACAAGGACTAAGACTTGCACATAGTACAGAAACATCCATTCAGATAGGACCGTAAGGTTTATCTAAACTGACATATAAGCAGAATGGCAGTACTTAGCACTTGGCTGTTCTGGGAGGTGGCTTCAGGGGAGGTTTAAAAACTTCTTTCTTTCTCCAGTTTCCTGATATCATCATTTAACTAGACATCATTTAACTAGAATGGTAGCTGCCTTCTCTCTTATGGAGAAGAGATTGTTTTAACCAGAAAGTTAAGCATTGCTTTGTTACATTACAGATACACAACAAGTTTAGCCAGTTTATAATCTTAATGAAGATAAAGAGTGTACAATTCCGGTTTCATGATATGCACTATCAGTGTACAGTGGCCTCTCCACTTTCATGAGGGCTTGGGGTGCTTTGCTGAGGGTTTGGGGTGGAAAGTGAAAAAACCATGAATAACTCCCCCGCTCCTGCCTGTGCTCCTCCTCCCATTCCCTTCCAGGGCTCTCTCCTCCCATTCCATTGACTTTTGCCCTGGTTTACTTATCTTCCTTCTTCATGCCCAGGCAAAAGGCAAAGGAATGGGTGCAAGGCACAAGTGCCTCCCCTAATTCCCTTGCTTTTGCCCCAATGCATCTGCTTTTCTTCTCTGAATCCTCTTTTTATCCTGTGGCCATAGAGTTGGGGCATACAACACAGTCATGCTTCATTCGTTCTTTTTACCAATATCTGCAAACCATACAGACTGCAGATGGTCAGACACTTATTTTGGGGGCTGAACAATCAAATTGTTTGAGTGTCTCTGGGAGCAGGCCTTGTGGATTGATCTCACAAGTGGAAGGCTTCATTCTACTTCATCACTCAGCAAGATAAGTCTGTCAGTCTGACCTCATTCTGTTTCTGGGCTTTCTTGTCATCTCCCATATATTCTTTGTGTCTCAAATACTCTTGATTGCTTGAAGTGTCTCATAGGACACCCTCACTTCCACAGGGAATCAAACAACATTCCACACTTAAATGCTATCCATTACTCCAGTGCTCCTATTTATTCCCAGCTGGACGGTGCATTTGCTGACAGATGGACCAACTGATGTCTCAGCTCCGTGCCATGTGCAAAAGCAAAATTCCACTAAAGAACTACACAATAAAGCTGTTGCTCTTTTTAAACTCACATGAAGAATGCACCTTTCCTTTCCCAACCTCATTCATATGCCTGCCACCTCTGAAGTGCCATATATTGCTTCCATTATCAAAGTGCAGAACTACATTTCTGTAGTTCTCATGCGCTGCTTATGGGATTCCTGATGTGGGATCTACATGGTCTTCAAGAGACCAGACTGTATAACTAGGCAGGCTGATCTTCTGCTACTACTTTCAAGTTATTTCAATTGATCCCTTAGATCATCTGCCTCTCTAGCTCACCATCTTCCCAGACTCATTACCAGGACAAGGGAGAAGAAATTATTGGCAGCTGATCCCAGACTTTGGAACTTCCTGGAAAGAGAAGAAAGATGGCCCCATCCTTGTTCTCCTTAGAAACTGACTGGGCTGGGCTTTTAATGCTACGTGATGCTGTTTGTAAGATTTGTATGTAGTCTTTTAATGAATTTTAATGTTTTAGCATTTTAGCATTTAATATTTTTAACTTTACAAGTAGTTTGTTAGCAGCTTGGATGATATTTTTATTGGGTAAATGGAATGGTGAGAGGAATGGAATAGAGAGTCTATGTGATGTAGCAGAGCTAGCATGGTGTAGTGGTTTGAGTCCTAGAGATCAGGGTTTGATTCACCGCTTGGTCATGGAAATCCACTGGGTGACCTTTGGTGGGTCACACACTCTCAGCCCCAGAAAACTCAGTGATAGGACCACCTTAGGGTCGCCACAAGTCAGAAATGACTTGAAGGCATACAACAGCAACAACGAAATGGAATGGGGAGACAGTTAAACACCATTAGCCCTACATCACTTATTACAGATTAAAATGTCACCCCAATGTCAGTGTCTAATTTTAAAGAGCAGGAATATCAACCATGGCCCTCTAAACATCATATACAATTTAATCTGGACAGCAATTATCACTTTATGACATAAAACAGAAAAGGTCCATTGTGTCTTTTTTTGGGAGGGGGGAGGGCTACAAATATTTGGATTTCAGAACAGACATTCATAAGTGAAATGTGATTTCAGTCTTCAAATCAATTTCACTTTTATGTTTAAGTCATGGGTCCTTGTAAGCATGTTTGTGGTTATACAAAGCCTCTACTAGCACTCCAATTAAGGAGGAAAATTTGTATTTATAAACAACATTTAGAAGCAGATTGCAAAGCAGATGTTAATACTTATGTGCATGTACATTCGGCCATAAATTTTAGTGCAATTTATACTTGGCTAAGAGTGATCTGTGCAGCTCATTCCCATTGCTTGGTGGGTATATGTGTATGAGTGGGTATGCATCCATCTGTAGTAATATGTATCTAGAATTCTGCCTTCTAATAATTACCATAAACTGCAAACGCAATGTTGGCTTTTCCCCTCCACAATATATGTGAGAAGTGAAGAACAACCTATCTCGTTTGCAGAAGAAAGACAAGAGCAGACTTTTCATAGCCATTTGAATTTTCCTAAGTACTAAGCAGCTCAAAAATGCAGCATTTGACATTAACTTTCCCTGAAATGGGTAATAAAAAATTAGGAACCAAAAAGATTATAAAACCTGTTCATTAATTTTCTTCACATAGTGAGGTCAGAAGGAGGCCAAATTGATTTTTATTAGAATCACAAACTTCAAAGAGTGAATTCCACCTCAAAAAGGAAGTTAAGTGACTGATAAGATGCACTGAGCTCCATGATCCAAGGGGGTGGGGTGGGAAACACTACATATTATATTGTAGGTGAGCCAGGTAAGTCATGGAGGGTTGTTCATGAATTTTTCTAATGTGTATGTTTGTATCTGAACCAAAGTCTGCTTTGGGTGAGAAATGAAGGAATTGTTCAACGACATACGTGCAGTGGTTATAAATGTGTTACAGAATGTAACTGGCTATGTTTTAGCTAAAGAGAATGCCAAGGCCAGAAAAAGAAATAAATGATGAAACATTTTCTTTTAGAATGATGAATAAAATATTTAATAACAAGCAGCTCCCCTGTATTCATCTTACTTAAAAAAAAAACCTATCTAACAAGTAGAACTTAATGTAACAGTATTTCTTAATGCAATTCATGGTCTTGATTTCTTTTTCTCAGTCCTTCTAAGTGCAAAATGAGTGTTTTATGTCTGTTTTGCACTAAGAAGGATTAGAGGAGACAAAATAACTGCCTTTGTGTTACTAATATTGATTGTTTGTGCTGCTTTTATTTTGTGTAAGAGTGTGTCTTCCTGCTCCTCAGAAGGTAGCAAAACCAAAGAGGTTCCATATAGTTCAGTTTTTAAGGAATGTAGAAATAGACGAGGGAGCAAAATGGGGCAATTGCTCTCCAATAAAAAAAAATGCCTCCCCAGTGAACTTTTCTTTCAGTCACCAAATTTCTACCATTCCTGAAATATCTTTTTACTCCTAGGACCCTTATTTTCGTAGTGTTCACACTCTCTTCGTAACTTTGCCTGCTCCTTTTCTTTGGATACCTAAACTGTGTTTCTAAATGCTCAAATGAGGTTTTAAGTTACTGTAATACTAGAAATTTTGATACTGAAGGGAAAAAATCATTGAGGTGGCTGAATTCTTATTTAAGGGCAACACGTTCATTTTGCCTTCTACCATATCTGCCCCCTTGCAAGTATTCTTCACAGTTCAGGACTTTGTAGAACCACTTCTAGAATAAATAATAAAAAAGGATTTCAATTTCTAATTTGTCTTTTGAATAATTACATAAAAGAAGATCTTTTAAATTTCTTGAATGGGTAAAGAGATCATGAATGTGCTGGTCTACTAAATGAGTAAATCAAAAAAAGTCATAATGAGTCAGACCAAAATTCTATGTAGACTGGTACATGGCTCCCACCATGGTAAAGCAGGTGCCTATGGGAAGCCCATAAGCAGGACATGAGCACAGTTACATCTTCTTGTTCATGGTTGCCATACCATCTCCAACACTGGTGATAGTACACACCTCTCATGACCAGTAGCTACTGCATAGTCCTATATGTCACATTTATGTCATGGTAAATATAGCTGTGACCATTGAACATGGCCAGTATGAATGGTGTAAAGTTTAATTTCAGTCAATTTTTAAAGAATTTATCCAAATGTTCAAGTCACTTACTTGGAACAAAATGAACTTGAGGCTTAAAAAGGGAAATGTAGAATAAAGCAAAGTCACACCTACCTTCCTGTTTTCAAGTGGGAGGGAGGGATGAAGCTGCCTTGGCATGCAGTCTGAAAAGTTAAAATCATCATACAAGGACAGTACCTCTGAAAATACATTACCATTCATGAAGTTTTGAAATTCAGCTTTGGGAAAATTATCCTTTAAGCATCTGCAGTCATCAAAATATCAATCATGAAGCATGGACGTTACACTGAAGATGTGTTGGGCAAAGAATAGCTTCTGGTAGGAGGGGAGCAACAATAAATATTCCACCTGTTTTTCATAACTTCCACAAAGCAAAGACTTACAATCTGAATAGCATTTTTGCAGCAGCTTAAACTCTGTGATAACTGCAGATGATATTCACAGTGGATGATTTAAGGGTGGAAATTAAGCATCTGTCTCAAACACAGTGAGGGGTCCTGCAAGCAGAATTATTTGTTAAGGCTTTCTCTACTAATGTGGAACCAAGCAAGCTTTCAAACGGAAAGCTGAATAGAATGAATGATAAATGCCTAAGTATCTGTTATCTTCCCAGTTAGTGGTGAGGCGTGAAGCAGTCTCTTGAAAGATGAAAGCTGTTATCTGCCTGCTAAAAATTCAGAGCTAAATCACCCAATGCAGCTATTCTTTTGGCTGCCATAATCTAATGCATGATTTGGCAGAAATAACAAATACCTTAATGTCATAATGAACTTTTGGAGAGCACCGATTCCTACAGGGTTCCAGGACAAGATTTCTAATGGAAATGCCCAGTGGTGCCCAGAAAGGGAAACCACCATCACTTCATTCATTGAATCAACAAAAGATATCTTTGCTTGTCCAGTTAATTGCCAGTATTATACCCCAAGAATAGGGGGAGATTTGCTAAACAGCATGACATACTTGTTCTATTGTAATTTTTTCACTTGAAAAAAAAATTGCACATATTTTGTCTTTTCCATACAACATATCACTACTGTTGTGCTGATTTTTTTGCATGTTTTTCATTGTAATCTTTTTAATGTATTGTGGGAAAAGGGGGGATATAAATAAAGTTAATGATAATAAAGCTAATAATAGTAATAATGATGTTCAAAAATTGATGGGAGAGAAACAATACTGCTAATATCCTTAAAACTGATGGACTTGCATTCTACTTTCAACAATACAGTTTTGTGCTTCCTTGCAGTGTACTGAGAATAGGTTTGTCATCTTCCCAGGCTGCAAAAAGAATTGAAGAGGATTGATTCCACATTGTGTGTTACAACCAGCCAATTAGAAGAAAATAAGAGATTCCGCCATATGAGTTACATGGCTACTTATACTAAATAGGACTCTGAATTTTTTTTTCTAACCAAATTCAAGAGAAAAAAAAAACAATAAAAATGAACCAAATGTGGACTGAAAGTCTGAATTTGGCCTTGAATTTTATTGCTTCCACAATTTGTTGTCAATATATTGTTTTTCCTAGCTTTAAATAATTTTCCACACAAACCTGTACAAATTTACTCAGAAGTAAATCTAAATTATTACACCAGGATTTACTATCATAGAGGAATATGCAGGATGCAGTCTTGCTCAAAGAATGAAGGCAGCAGTAATGCCTGCTAATAATCAACCTTTTCTTTTGCCATTATCAGAATTATTGGAACTGATTGTCAGTAAATAATATGGAGCCTTAAGAGAATGCATTCATTTTCTTTTTTGCCATGTGAACTCATACATATGATATTTGCATATGGAGTATTCTGCAAGAATAGACATTTCCAAACCAAACATCTATGTTTAAGACATCACAGAGAATATTAGCACAACATTTCAAAACCTGAACCACAAGGTAAGTGACTCCTACAATAAACATCAATGTTTCTTTGTAATATTGAATTTTATGGCCTGAAGCTGAAGTACTGAATTTGAACTTTTCACAAACAAAGCCTACATACTTACTTTTGTTTTGTTTTGTTTTTTAACCCTGAGGAACACACTGCACAACCCAACACTTGTTATATCAGTTTCCATAGAAACAGATGGTGGATTTATTCTATACTCCCCTCTTAACCCAATTAATAATAAAATAAAAAGGTTAGCTACTCCTGCGAGTTACTTAACCTTCAAATCACATAGTAACTGTGGGGAACAAAAGCATTTCTTCTGGATTGGAATCATCTTCTTACTTTCCAAAGAAAGCTTGACTGGTAAAGATTCAGGTACTACCACAAAGATACTAGGAATATCCACATATACATGTAACTGACCTGGTAAAATTGACTAGCTTAAGATAGTTCTTAATTGCATTTGCACACCAAGCAAGTAGCTGTACCAGTAGTCATAAGACTAATACACAATTTTTCAATATAGCCCAGGTCCAGGCTATCTGGCAGACTGCCCAGGCCTGAGCATCAGAAGAAGCCCTTCTCTTAGGCCTTTTCCGCACAACACTCTTATAGCACAGCCGTCCCCTCTCGAAGCTTCAAACTCCAGGATTCCCTAGGAGGTTGAAAGTGGAATAATCGTGCTATAAGAATGTTGTGCGGAAAAGGCCTTAGTCTCACCAGCATTACAAACATAGTTGGTGGGGACGCAAGACAGGGTCTCCTTGGTGCCTATCCCAAGGCATTGGGACTCCTTTCCCAGGAAGGCCAAAATGCTGTCTCCTCCTGTTCTTCAGCTGATAGGCAAAAAATTTTTATTCCAAAAGGCTTTCAAATCAGAACATTTTCTTTAAAAAAATGGACTGTATATTAACTTCACTATCAGGATCTTTAGTGGTCACCTCAGTTAAGGGAAAAAATGCAACTGAAATTTCACTTAAAGCAAATCTAGTGCACTGGTAGAGGTGGCATATGAACTGCATATAACGCCCCTGCCCAAACACACATTCAGAATGCCCTCATTTTTACACTGGCAACAATCATTACTGTGGGCTTCTAATCCCCTGCTTCCCAATTACTACTTCTTGTCAGTTAGGACTTCTGGTTCTGTTCTGACTTCCTAATCTGCTAACTTCCCTGCTTTTTTAAAATCTGTCTACTGCATCTGAATTGTTGTTTCAGCCTGTTTCTGTTCAGAACCCGATCTTTTAATTTGACCAGTCTTGTTGTGTCTACCCCAGGACTTCAACCCAGATACTAATCTGTGTCTACCCCAGGACTTCAACCCAGATACTAATATTGCTAAGACTGCTGCTATCTCTGTGCTCAGCTCCCTGCAGTCCAATGCTGCTACTTTTTGCCTCATAATCTTCTTTCAGTAGCATTTCCTACTTGTACTGAACCCCATCTATAACCTCCTGCTCATCCCAATGACATTAAACAATCCGGTTACACAACTTGCAAGCTGGAATACTTCAACACTACAGCTAGAATCTGTTGTCGGACAAATGTGGGAAACAATACACTTGGTTATAAACGTTTATTAAATTGTACATGTCTGATCTTCACACTCAGCATCACTGTTGCCCTAATGGACTTGTACAGCATGAATTTATTGAAGCATATTTTACAAAACATACAATATTTATTCCAGTGGGAAATGGAAATAGTTGCTAGGTGAATCAGTACACTGCAAATGTCCATCAAAGAAATGCTTACTGTTATATAATGGAATATTAAGAAGTGTGTGGTGATTTACAAATAGAGATCATAGTTGGATTTCTAGACTGAGATGTCAAAAAGGTTGAGCTAGTACAAAACTTGTCCTAGGAGAGAAAAGCTCATCGCAATAGGGATTGTTTTTACCATTCTTTCATCACAAATACTGAGTAAGTTTTGGGGAGACCTTTCTCCAAGTTCTACCCATGTTAGAGGTATGACTAACAACAGCAATGGTGTCCTTTTCTAAACTGGAAAATGTCCTTTCCAGATTCATGAATACAGATTTTATTCCAAAAGGCCCTTTCTATTATTGACTCTAACAGATGTGTGTTGCATTTGATTTTGATTTTGCTGATATTCAGGTGTATTGTTTACATGTGTAATTTAACCATGCATATTGGGTAGACTATTTTTTTAAAAAATAGCTGTTCTTGAGGTTCCATGAAGACATGATTAGTGAGGTTTGTTTGCTTGTTTAAATAAACATTTGTATGCCACCATATACCATAAAGACATCTGTACTGTTTACAGCAAAGAAATATAAAAACAATTCAAGTACAAAGTGAGAAATAAGACCATAAAATCAAAAACGGCAGAAGTAGAGTTCTATATAGCTGCTGCCTCAGTTTTTGGAGTTCAATATCCGAGGAGAGAGAAGGTTGGCTTGTGTTTGGGTAACACTGTTGATTGTTTGCCTGCACTGTTAGGAGGCTTCTGTGGGTGTTTTGTTTGGTTGTTTTTGGTCATGTGCTCTCCCTCAGCACATGGTCTAAAGAGGCAGGGTTTCTACTGAATACTGAGTTGGCTGGGCAGAGTTAGCAGTCTCTAGTCTATATTGCTTTTGCCCTAGTCTTTGGAGCTCAGAAAACAGGAAGAGAAAAATGGGCCTTTTTCTAGGCCTATGATGGGGAAGCCTGGACAACTATGCTGCTACATATATAGAATTATAAATGCAGATGGTGAGAGAGTTGTTGCAGGGACCCACAACATTGGTGCCATGTTTGTCTTTTGCCAAAGAATATGTCATTCTATACCTGTACCAAGTGAAAGCTACTTGCCCGGTTGAACCAGAAAGTGTAGCCACATGAGGTCAATGAACCTACACTTCAATTTATCAGGGAGGATGAAGGTGTTTTGGTTCGTTCTTTCTTCCTTCCTTCCTTCCTTTTTTTTTTTTTAAGAATGCAGCAGACTGGCACTTCCGGTTCAAATGGGAGCAGGGAGGTGAGGTCCTTCGGCTCCTGCTGTGAGGGTCTGCCGCCGTCGCTGGTTACAATGGGCTGAAGAAGATCCCAAGCGGTTAGTCCTCAACCTCAGGAAGGATTTGGGGCAAGAGACAGGTCCAAAGCAGACAACTAGGTTTCCCCTCCTTTTTTTCAATGTTTTACAACCTGCAAAGAGGAGGAACTGCAAGCCGGACTTCAAAACCAATCTCACAGCGACAACAGAGGATAAAGAGCAATCTCTCTCCCCTTTATTCCTGCTGCCAAATTTCTTCCTGTGAACCAAATTGAGCATCACACCCTGGTTGAGAATTTTTTTTCTTTTTTTCCTCTATTTTAGAGGAAAGAAAAGAAAATCAAAAGGGAAAGGCCTTGAGGAGGAATGGTTAGTTTCCCTTAAGAAGGAGCTTTGTGTAGGAACCAAAGCATTGTTGTTGTTGTTTTTAATTACACTTTCAAAAGCAAAATCATGTTCTGTGATGAAAAGGGGAGATTTTTAGGGGTAGAAATAACTATAAATACCTCCTGCGTACTGTTGATAGCTTTGTATGCCCCATGTAATCAAGAAAGAAAATGTTTTGAGGACCTTCAAAGACACATTATAAAAATGAAAATTGAAGATGTCTTGGTTGTAGGTGACTTTAATGGAGTGGTTGACCCTCAGATGGATAGATTTGGGAGTACTACAATAAAGAAGCAACAAGGAAAAATCTCCAAAGAATTCCTTAATATAGCAGATGAATTGCAACTTAAAGATGTGTGGAGATTTAGAAATCCCATGACTAAAGATTTCACTTTTTTCCAAATCGTCACAATTCTTGGTCTAGAACAGATATGATTTGGTTGTCAAAGGCAGTGCTCGGTCATGTTAAAAGAGTTGAAATAATGCCAAAATCACTGAGTGACCATAATCTGGTTAAACTAATATTAAATCAATATGTGAGACCAAGAAGTTGGAGATTAGATGAAAAGGTCCTGCAACAGGAAGAAACTATAAACCACTGCAAAAAGGAATTAATTGAATTTTTCAAGTCTAATCTTGATAAAGAAGTGAATATAACTACAGTATGTGATACAGCCAAAGTGTACATGAGGGGCATTCTAATACAAAAAATATGTGGGGGGGGAAAGGAGAGAAAGGGGGAAAAAGAGGAGCTGTCAAGTAAAATTCAAGTGGTTGAAAATCAATTAAAAAACAACCTCAAGGACAAAAATATAAATCAAAACCTGAAAATTTTGAAGAAGCAACTATCCTTAATCCTGAAAGAAGAAATTGAAAAAAACCTCAGATTTGTGAAGCAAAACTATTTTGAAAATGCTCAAAAACCATGTAGATGGCTGGCATATAAAATAAGAAAGGAAAAGGAAAGAAGAACTATTATACAGATTAGAGAAGAACACCGGAAGGTTACTGATGGTAAAGAAATCAGGAAGATATTGCAGAACTTTTTCCAGAATCTATACTCCAAGCAGAATCAAGTGAATGACCAAAACCTAGAAGAATAGGCCCTCCCTGAATAGGCCCTCTCTGAAATTAACTCAGAACATAGGGAAGTACTGAATAAACCAATTGCGCTGATGGAAACAAGTGCAGTGATTGATCAATTGAAACATGGGAAAGCTACAGGGCCCGACAGTTTTACAGCCTGTTTTTATAAAACATTTAAAAAACAGCTTATGAAACCAATGCACAAGATGTTTAATCTGATAGTTTCAAATGGGCATATCTCTACAAGTTGGAAAGAGGCAGATATTGCCCTTATTCCAAAGGTGGAAACAGAAATAACAACTTCTAAAGATTTCAGGCCAATATCACTTTTGAATTTTGATTACAAGATCTTTGTGATGGTACTGGCTAATCACTTCAAGAAGATTCTTCCAAATTATATAGATTCTGAACAATGTGGTTTTTTACCAGGGCGCCTGATGCAAGAGAGTATGAGGGTGGTATTGAACATACTAGAATAGCTTAATGTTCATAATGAGAAGAAAGGTGCATTAATTTTTTGAGACACTGAAAAAGCTTTTGACAACATCAGATGGGCTTTCATGATAAAGGTACTAGAAACAATGATTTTTGGATCAATCTTCATAACATGGATTAAGTCTATATATTCAGAGCAAGGAGTGTCCCTACAAATTAATTTTGAAAAGACAGAGAAAATACCTATACAAAAAGGAACGAGACAAGGGTGCCCACTTTCTCCACTGCTGTTATAACTGTTCTGGAGGTACTTCTAAGAGAAATCAGAAACCAGCAAGATATCCGAGGAATTACAATAGGGAAAGATGTTTATAAAGTTAGGGGTTTTGCTGATGATGTTGTGTTATTTATGGAAGAACCTTTACCACAGATTACAAAGTTAAACAATACATATGGTCAAATGGCTGAATTTAGAATTAATAAGGCTAAAACTAAAATTCTTACAAAAAAATATTCAGGCTCAAGAGAAGAAGCAATTTGAAATAGCTTCTGGGCTCCAAAGTATAGACAAAGTCAAATACTTAGGTATTCAAATTTCGAGTAATAATGATCAGTTATTTCAAAACAATTATGTACGTATATGGAAACAGACTTTGAGTAAGTTTGAAAACTGGAAAAAATTAGACGTCTTCATTGGGTAAAGTGTTCTTCCTAGATTATTATTTTTATATCAGATGATTCCAGTTGTGATTTCAAACAAGTGGCTCGAAAGTTGTAAAAAGTCCCTTCAAAAGTTTTTACAGAGTAGGACGAGACCAAGAGTGAGGTTTAGCATAATGACAGATTCCAGAGACAGAGGGGGGTTTGCAATACCTGGTCTGAAGATTTACCATGCAGCATTGTGTTTAGTTTGGATGAGGCCATGGGTGTTATTGGATAACTGTAAGCTCTTAATGTTAGAGGGATATGAGTTACACTTCGGCTGGCGTGCCTATTTATGGCATGGTAAGACTGCGGTACAAAAGATCTTTCTTATTCATATAATACGGAAATCTTTATATAAAATATGTTCCAAATGCAAATACTTCTTGTGCCCTAAAGTACCATCATGGGTCTCCCAAGCCGAAGCAATAAGAACTTTAAGAAGGGAAGGCGAATGGGTGACCTATAAAGAATTAATTGTACCAGCAAGGATCCCAAGTATTACTGGAAGATCAACACCAATTAAAACAAGAAGGTATTAATATACATTGGTTTCCTTATTTTCAGATTAAAGAAAGATATAAGAAAGATTTAGAAGCAGGAGGTATTGAATTAGAAATGAACGATTTTGAAAACCTGTTACTCAAAGGAGATAAATGTTTGTTACCCAGACAGTATAATCTGCTGTTAAAATATGAGCTTACAGATGAATTTGTGTGAAAATTTCCATTAAGTTATGAGGGGAGAGACTTATAGCACTACTTTTTGATTGTAAACAAGACACAGTTGAAGATATTGACTGATTCAAATTTCACTTGCTATATATGCTATGCCTGTTATTTACAAACTTCTCTCATCTTATATATAAGGGTGTTGAAGCAATAACACTGAGAAAAAAACCATATCCTCCCTGTAGGGGGAGTTTTCTTGTTTGGATGTGGAAAAGATATGATGATGTGATAAGAATGTGATATGATGTATGTATAGTGGTATGATATGATATGACATGACATTCTATATGATGTGATAGGACATAATGTGATATGATGTGATATATGATGTGATGTGATATATGATGTGATGTGATGTGATGTGACATGATATATGTATAGGGTTGTTTTTTTATTAAAAAATAATAATTAAAAAAAGAATGCAGCAGACTCTTCTAGAAGGGCAAGAAATGTGGGATGCCTCTAAGGATAATAACAGTTCCAGAACATAGAAAGAAGATACTTGTAGGAATGTAACGCACAGAAGCAAAACTATCAAGAACCATGCTTCAAACTTGGCTCTATATAATCAATTCCAAGCTCTAACATGATTATGAGGCACAGGAACAGGGGCAAGAGTGTCATAGCTCTGTAGTCACAGAAGTGATCTTTGAGGGTTCTATGGATAGAAGAACTGTTGTCAATCTCCAGAGGAAGAACAGATGTTTCATAGTAGTAGATGATTGTCTGTTGCATGGAAAAAGAAGCAGTGGTGTGTGGGCCTGATAAGATGTCTTGAGTGGTGTGCCGTTCCCCAGGGGAAGAGATCCATGATGTAACTGAGGGACTAACAAGATTCATCAAGTCCACCAACCATCATCTCTTCCTTCTGATCCACATTCAAGAAATGATATTGCAAGATACAATCTTCAACATGTTGCAAGAAACTCCTAGGCTCTGAGGAGGAAGCTAAAGGACCTTGGGGCTCTGGTTATTTCACAGCTCTTTCCTGTTGAAGAATGTGGTCCAGGAAGAGTGAGAAGAATACTAGAGGTGAGCAACTGGTTTTGCAGATGGTACCATCAATGAAGATTTTGCTTCTTGAACCATGAACTTTGCTTTCATGAAGAAAGACTACTGGCAAGAAATGGGTTGCACCTCATAGCACTTGGAAAGAATGTATTTGCCAGAAGTTTTGTAAATCTGATCAGGAGAGCTTTAAACTGAGTTACATGGAAGAGGGAGACAGTATTCCAGAGAGCAGGAGACACCAAGTATAGGAGACAATAGCCTCAGTGATATAGGAGGAATTGGGCAAATAGTACAAAATCCAAGCATTAGGCAGAAAACAACAACAACAAGGAATCAGCTGGAAAGAACAACTCATGCTCTTAAATGTCTCTATGCTCATGTACAGAGCATGGGAAATGAGCAAAGCAAATCTGAACATAGGAAGGCAAATTTGATTTGATAGCCAGTACTAAAACCTGGGGGGATGAATCTCATGATTGAAACACACTAATGGAAGGGTATAACCAGTTGCAAAGAAATGGACCAAAGAGAAAAAAATGAGGAATGTCATGAAATGTATACACCTATGAGGAGATCCATGACTTAGAGCATAGAGAACTTGTCGAGAGTAAAAATTAAAGGCGAATGAAACACTAATGAAAGGGAAAAAATTAATGGAAAATTAAAGGAGAATGTGGATGTCTAGTATAGGGCCTGTAGCCAAACTGAAGATCTGGATGATCCTTTCATAAAATAAATGACCAGACATTCAAAAAGGAGAGAGACAGTAGTAATGGGAGACTTCAATCACCCTTATATTTGTTGTGTCACACTCCACCAAAAGTTTAAGGTTCAGTAATTTCATCACAAGTCTTGCAGCCAATTTAATCGTACAAAAGGTGAAAGAAACAACAAGGGGATCAGCTATTTTGGATACGATTCTAATAAACAGAGATGAATTGATCAATGAGGTAGAAATCATGGGATCTTCGGCTAGAAGTGATCATGCCCTCTTCAGATTTGTTCTACAGTGGAAAGAGGAAGTCAAACATAGTCAGACACAGCAAGCTAGTAAACTTAACAAAATAGTCAATGAGATCCCATGTTCAAAAATGCTTAAATGGAATGGAGTTCATGGAACATAGGTATTTCTTGTTTGCACAGTTGCAAACAATTCCAATGAAGATAAAAAATGGGAGATGTCTAAAGAAACCAGGGTGAATGTACAAAGAACTTTCAGATGAGCTGAGATTTAAAGGAGACATGCATGGAGGAAGGAGGAAACTAAAAGAGCAGAACACAAATGAACAGGCAATATTTATAGGGAGAAAGTCAGAAAACTAAAGCTCTAGGCTCACTGGAAAGGTTAAAAATAATTTTAAAAAGGGTTTTGGCTATGTTTGAAGCAAGAGGAAGAAAAAAGAAATGTCATAGAGAAGATGGTGATATGCTAACTGTAGACTGAGAGAAGGCTGAACTGTTTAATATCTTCTTTGCTTCAGTCTTCTCCCAAAAGGAAAACAGTGCTCTAACTGGTAAAAATAGAACAAATTGTGCAGTAAAAGGACTACAGCTCAAAACAAGTAAAGAGGTAGCAAAGGAATATCTAGCTACTCTAAATTAATTCATGCCTCCAGGGCCAAAATAACTGCATTCAAGAGAATTAAAGGAAGATGCAGATGTAATCAAAGAGTCACTGTCAATCATGTTTGAACATTTTTGGAGGACAGGAGAAGTTCCAGTTGATTGGTGGAGGGCAAATAATTTCCCATCTTCACAGAACGCAACAACAACAACAAAAGAAAGACCCAAGCAACAACTGATCAGTCAGTTTGATGTTGATACTAGGAAAGGTTTCTCAAAAACAAGTCATGTCAAACTAATCTTATACATTTTCTTGATAGAAAATTCGCAGACTTGGTAAATCAAGGTAGTGCTGTGGATGTAGTATCTCTTGATTTCAGCAAGGCTTTTGAGGAGGTTCCCCATGAAATTCTTGACTTCAGGATAATAAACTGTGGACTAGACACTGTTAGGTGGATCTGCAATTTGTTGACAGACAGAACCCAGACAGTGTTTACCAACGGTTTTTCTTCATCCTCTAGAGAAATGACTAGTCGGGTACCTCAGGTTTCTGTACTTGGACTGGTGTTGTTTATATTTGTTTTATATTTGAAATAATTTAGATATTTTCAGATGTGATCAAATGGGGGGAACTCCACTAATTTCCTGTATTCTACCTGAAGAAAAGAATTTAAGAAAATCAGAAAAGGCACAGAGGGTCTAGAGGAGTATGCAAAATAGAAAGATCTAAACTTTCTATACCTTTTTTAAAAAGAAGGGTGAAACAGGAAAATCTTTTGTATTACTAGTTTGAGAAAGGAACAACAGAACTAGAGTGTGTGTACTGGAATTATCACAACTCTCAGCACGTAAAAGGAACTTTTAATGCAACAGAGATTATTAGAAGTAACTTTCATAGCTAACAGTGTATCTCAAATTTAACAAAAGGTTCAGGGAAATTTATGGAGGATGTATTTATTCAAGGTTTAGTCTGATCCATGACTCAGCCTTACAACTTATGGCATTTTACATTAATCATGAAAGACAATGCTTATAGGGATAAGGAATAGCATCTACCCACTACTTCATGCTACCCTAAAGCTCTTGTTTTGTACATTAAGGCTCTACCATAAAAATTAGATGTTCATTATAAAAACAAAAAAATCCGTTTGTTTCAAAACAGCTTGTTTAAGATGCATAGGTAAGCTTCAACAAACTGAGTGATCCACAGTATATACACTTCACATCATTTTCACTTTTTTTGCCTCTGAGTTCCTTTTCTTAAAAGAATCTCAGCCTCCCCATCCATAACAACCCTGACACCAGTTCAATTTGGTCTCATTCCCAAAGAGATTTGTACAGCCTGATACTGAGTGTTGAGACTTCCTATTCTCAGCACTTGCCTGGTGAACCTTAGCATCTCCTGTGAATAGTCTTTCTCCTTTTACTCAAAAGCCATCCGTCACTTCCATTTGGAATAAACCAGGAAGATAAAGAAAAGTTTGACACAGCTTAGTTCTTCATTTTCATAGTGTGATTCTTTTGCAAATTATCTATTATAATTGTTTATGACATTCTACATTCTGAAAATAGAAAATTATGCAAGACAGAGTAAATTTACACTAAAGAGATTAGGTATGGTATGCATAAATGAAAGGGGACTGTATAAAAGCCAGAATCATGTTGTGACACTAAGCTGGGTGTACTGAGGGGGGTACAAAAAGGACTCTGGACTATATGTACCATAGACTGCCTACTCCTACTGCACACAGATAATTTTGGCTAACAATCTAAATTATTATGAGAATACATTCTTTGTCACCACAAGCTTGGGCCATTTCCGCACTACAGTGTTAAACTGCTGCTATTCCACTTTCAATGCCCTGTGGAATTCTGGGGTTTGTAGTTTACTGAGACCAAAGAGCTCTTTGGCTGAGAATTTGAAGTGCCCTTCCCTAAACTACAAATCCCAGAATTCAATAGGAGGTTGATAGTGGAATAGCAGCGCTTTAACACTGTAGTGCGGAAATGGCCTTGGACATTACAAATTTTCAGGTATCTATATAGTATTGGAGAGAGGAGTGCTTTGGAGATCCTCCCAGCCCTCCAGAATAGGGATGTACACCCTCGACTATTTCATCCTTCCATGCAAGGACAAAAAATTATTCTTCTCCCTGTTGTGGGGGAAAATGGATATTTCTCCACACTATTCTCCCTGTATTCAACCATTCCAAAGTGTTATACAGGAATTATTGTGAAGAGAAAAATCTTTTTTTTTTGGGGGGGGGGTGCAAAAAAATTTCTTTCATACAGAGAAAAAATGTTTTTTGCTGGAAACTCATTTGCTGTGCAAGCCCCCTATTATTCTGCGTAAAAAAAAAAAAGTTTCTCCTCAGAACAATTCATGTTAAACACTTTGGGATGTCAACCATCAGAAGGAAGATACACAGAGTTTCCACTGTTCCATTATTCTTCCTGATAGGGTATTCTGTCAGGAAACAAATAATTGTGAATATTTTTTTCCATCCCCGCTGCACAGAATGTTTTGAAGGAGGCACAAAGGACTCAGCCAGGAGAAGCAATCTCTCCTCCCTAGTTCTACTACAGGAAACAGTTTTATCTTAGAATAACTTGGACCCTGCAGCTTATTTTATTTATAAAATCATATCAATGATCACCTGATCACAAATTTAAATACCTTATTTAATGTATATCTCTTTGTTTGTTTTTGGCAGATTTTTATTCTGATTTCGTTTTATATTACAGCTCTCCAAATGTGTGGTTTGAATTTTATAGTTCAGAGGGAAAAGGTCAAATAACTGAATTTCTTTTCTGCCAATATTTGTTTAGCACATTTTAATGAAGGGAAATCATGTTCACCACTCTAATTAGTAAACACATAATATTATTAATTACTTCAAAAGTTGCACACAAGATTTTGGGTAAGGTAGTGAACAGTTATCAAACAGCCATTATTTGTCAGTACAAAAAATTGTAAATGCTTACTACATATATACTAGGGCCCTCCACATTTGTGTGTTTAATTATTGCATATTTAACTATTTGAAAATTTCTTCAGCCAATGCTCCCCACTCCCAACTGCAAGCACTTATTTTCTGCAGGAACCTTTCCTCTCAGTGACTCTGATCAGGCAATGCAGTTCTTTAAAAACCTGCCTCTGGTCCTCTTCATCATCCACCAGCTGCTACCTGGCCGACTGAGGACCCAGTTTGGACCCTGAATGCCCATTCTTCCCACCAATGACTAGCCCTTCCCACAGACACATACACACATTTTGATATTTGTGATTTTTCCACTTTTGCAATGGTTTGGCACCCCTAACCCTAGTTAGAGGGCCAATTGTAGTTTATTTCTTTTGAATGCCCAACAAAAATTACATGCTATCAGAATTTGACCATCAGCTGTACCTAACTAGAGTCAATAAAACCAGTGCAAAACATCTTAACTGAATCACTTAACTGAATCTGCTGCTCCAGAGACCAGGACAAGGAGCAATGGATTCAAGCTGCAGGAAAGGAGATTCTATCTGAACCTCAGGAAGAACTTCCTGACAGTCAGGGCTGTCCGGCAGTGGAATCCGCTGCCTCGGAGTGTAGTGGAGTCTCCTTCCTTGGAGGTTTTTAAGCAGAGGCTTGATGGCCATCTGTCGGGAGTGCTTTGAGGGTGTTCCTGCATGGCAGGGGGTTGGACTGGATGGCCCCTGTGGTCTCTTCCAACTCTACATTTCTATGATTCTATGATTCTATGTGAAGCTTACGAAATTCACCATTTTTTTCATAATCCAAATTTCCATGGCTAATAGTGTTTTTTCTTTAATTATCTGAAACACCTTTAGCTACATTTACTTAGTAACATGGTATATTTTCAAATGATGTCCTATTTCTGCATTTGTGTATTCAGCATTCAGGAACCTAGGTCAGCAACAACTGTCATTATGTGCTGCCCCATATTCAAAATATGATTTCTTTAAATTACCTTAAATTGGTCTCAATTGGAAACTGTCCCATTTCCCAGAAAGCCACATTTTGACGCTATCCCAGCTTCTCCATTGCTGGAACTGAGAAGCCTCCCGAACTGTGCACCACCACATCCTAATGCCCACTGCCACTATGTATATTTCTACTTGTCATCCTACTATGATTTTGTAGCATCTGTCTCCAATCCACATGGGAAGGGACTAAGAGAAGAATTTCCCCCATACACAGCTGCTCCAAAATGGCAGCCATCTATAAGCTGCCAGTTAAGATTGCTAGCAATACCAAGACTTCCGAAGTCACTTGTTCTCCATGTTCCCACAGCCACTCAGGGCTCTGGCAATCTGTAATCATGACACTTTATGGACAGAATATTGTATGAAGGGAGCTGCACAAAGTCATATTTTAACAAAAAATTCAAGTCACTTCAGAACTCTTGAAAACAATTAAATGGCTTTCAAATCAAAGTCTTAATTATTGGCTTTTTTATAAATCAAACAGAAAAGGATTCTTGCACCAATATTTATTACTAAAATAACAGGGAGAGGTGGCACTTTGTCAGGTGTTAAAAATGCATCTGTGCTTGAAGATGTCATCCAGTCATTCTACCTTCTGACAAGCAAACCAATCACTGTGGACTGAGAGGATAGGATTTACTTAAACATAAAATGGGGGGGGGAAGGAAAGAGGAAGAGTGTCAACGATGTGCTTTATCAATTTCCTAAGATTTTAGACACTTCAATCCCCTCAGTTTACAAGCCCAACTAGCAGCATAGTTCACTAGCTTACATTCTGCTGTTTTCCTGGGATTAAAACCTGGCAGAGGAGGGAATATAGCCTTGACTGTGACTGACCATACGATGACTAGCTGGGAAACTTATATCCTTACTACACATGTTTTTTAAGAGAAGTAGAGGGAAAGAAAGGACTCTCCTTAAAATATGGACAGGTTCACAAGAGGGAAGACAGTTTTACAAATAGCCTGATCCAAAGTCATAAGCAAGAAGATTCCTAGCAACAGAAATAGAATCTATCACAACCTTAGAAATTTAATTCTTCATTAATTTCATTCTCAAAGGAACAAACAAGTAGTATTAGCAAATTTCTTCCTCCTGCAAGAAAGGGTTCAAAAACTGAAATGATTCTGAGGAGACAGCTGCAGGTGAACTGTGGGTTTGTTTTTTTTCTGGGGGGGGGTACTTCCTTGACTCTTTGACTGCATTTTTTTAAAGGGCTTGCATGGTAGCTTTCCTTTATGGTTGTGTGCTATCCCTGAGTACATGGTCTAAGCGGGCAGAGCTTCTGCTGCATCACTGACTTGATTGTCACTAGCTCTGTATAGCTGCTGCTTCAATCTTTGGAGCTCATTCTCTTAGGGCCAGTTGAGCGTGCCTTGTGTCTTACACAATCATATCAGAAAGAATTGTTATAATCTGAAAGAGGTGAAAAAATAACTGTTTGGATGGAGGCAGAAGGAGCTGTCATTGCCTAGTGCAATGTCTGTCTTCTTGCCAGAAAACTTCACTAACTACACTTGCAGCAACTGCATACTAGTAGCTCTCCTGAAGAAAACGTTGAAACCTGGTGGGATGAGTCTCATGACTGGAATGTACCAATAGAGGGGTATAACCTTCTTCAGAGAAATGGACAAAACAAGAAAGAAGGCGGAGGTCAAGGATTTATGTGTCTGTGTAGTAGATATAGGTTGAGAGCATTTGGGTAAAAATTAAGGGTAGAAAAACAACACTCATGCCATTGTGGGCATCTACTACAGGCTCCCAAGCCAGCCTGAGGATTTGGATGGTGCCTTCCTGGAACAGATAACCAAACATTTTAAAAGGAGAAATATAGTAGTAATGGGAGATTTCAACTATTGTGATATTTGTTGGAAGGCAAACTCTATCAAGAGTATCAGGTCCAACAAATTCCTCATTCACTTTGCAGACAATTTCATTGCCCAGAAGGTAGGAGAGGCAACAAGGGGAACAGCTATTTTAAATCTGATTTTAACCAACAATGATGACTTGGTTAATGGAGTGGAGGTGGCAGGATCCTCTGGTGGAAGTGACCATGTTCTCCTGGAGTTTCTTATACTGTGGAAAGGGGAAGCCAAGCATAGTCAGACATGCATTCTATGATTTTAAGAAAACTGATTTCAGTGAACTTAGGGAAGTACTGTGATTCCATGTTCAGAAATACTTAAAAACAAGGGGACTCATGGTAGATGGGAGTTTCTTAAAAGTGAGCTATTGAATGTACAATTTCAAACAATTCCAATAAGGAAGAAAAATGAGAGTTGTCTAAAGAATCCAGAAAGGAGAACTTTCAATGGTGCTAAAATTTAAAAGGGACATGTACAAGGAATGGAAAAAAGGAGAAATTCAAAGAGCCAGCAAGTATAGGGAGAAAGTCAGAGAAGTTAAAGCATACAATATGCTCAGGCTTCCTAGAGAGGATAAAAATAATAAAAAAGTGGTTTGGTTTTGATTTTGTTTTCAGTTATGTCCAGAGCAAAAGGAAGAACAAGGAAATTGTATGGCCACTGTATGGAGAAGATGGAGAAATGTTAACAAGGACAGAGGAAACGCAGAACTACTCAGCACCTCCTTTGCCTCTGTCTTTTCACAAAAGGAAAACAATGCTCAAACTGGGGGAAACACAGCAGATGATGCAGCAGGGGAAATACAGCACAATATAGGTAAAAAGGTAATAGGAATACCTGGCTACTCTAAATGAATTCAGGTCTCCAGGGCCAGATGAGCTACATCTAAGAATATTAAAAGAACTGGTAGAAGTAATCTCAGAAATACTGGCAATTATCTTTGAGAATTCCTGGACAGCAGGAGTCTCAGCACACTGGAAGAAGGCAAATATTGTCCTTATTTATTTATTTATTTATTTTTCAAAGGGGAGGCAAACAATTATTGCTCAGTCAGGCTGACATCGATACCTGTAAAGATTCTAGAACAGATAATTAAATATACAGTCTGTAAACACTTAGAAAAATCTGTCATGATCACTAAAAGTCAACATGGGTTTTTCAAAAAACAATCATGCCAGACTAATCTCATCTCATCTCATCTCATCTCATCTCTCTCTCTCTCTCTCTCAACAGAGTCATAAGCTTGGTAGACAAAGAGAATCTGTGGATATACCATATGTTGACTTCAGTATTGCCTTTAACAAACACCCTGATGATATTCTTGCAAACAAGCTAGTAAAATGTGGGATAGACAATGCTATTGTCAGGTGGATTTGTAATTGGTTGACTGACCAAAGATTGCTCACTGATGGCTCCTCTTCATCCTAAAGAGATGTAACTAGTCACAGGGTTTTGTGCTGGACCTCACACTATTCAACATCTTTATCAACGACTTGAATGATGGAATAGAGGGCAATCTTATCAAATTTGCATATGACACCAAATTAGAAGGGGTAGCTAGCACCCCAGAAGACAGTATTAGAATTCAAAATTTTAACAGATTAGAAAGCCAGGCCAAAACTGACAAATTGAATTTCAAAAGGGAGAAATACTGGGCAGAAAAAAATGAAATGCAGGGATATATGATGTTGACACCTGGTCTGACCATGGTATATGTGAAAGGGATCTAGGAGTTAGTAGACCACAAGCTAGACCTGAGTCAGTAGTGTGATGTGGCTGCTAAGAAATCAAACCCTATATTAGACTGAATGAATAGGAATGCACAAGGGAGTAATAATACTACTGCATTCTACTTTGGTCAGACCCCACCTGCAGTACTGTGTCTAGTTCTTGGCACCACAGTTCAAAAAGGATATTAATAAGCTGGAACACTTCCAGAGGAGAGTGACCAAAATGGTGGAAGGCCTGGAAACCCTGCGCTATCAGGAACAACTTAGGGAGCTGGATATGTTTAGCCTGGAGAAGTTAAGAAGGGACATGATAGCTATGTTTTAATATTGGAAGGATGTCAGATAGAAGATGGAGCAAGCTTGTTTTCTAATGTGTCATAGACTAAGATATGGAGCAACAGCTTCAGGTATAGAGATTCCATTTAAACAGTAGAAAAAAGTCCTGACAATACAAGCATTTCAACAGTGGAATACACTGCCTCAGAGTGTGATGGAGCCTCCTTCTTTGGCAGTTTTTAAACAGAGGCTGGATGCCCATCTGTTGAGAATCTGTTCTTCTGTTGAAATTCATTTTGTTAGCTTTGGCCCAGCCCTCCAATCAATGAGCAATGCTTTAGATATCTTTAAACAAATGCAAAGTGTTTGAGAAACAAACAAGCTTGAAGTCCTAGTTCAGCGGACATAAATATGACTGTATATGTAAAACAGAGACTTGGTAGAATGACTCTATGATTGGAATACGACTCCCATGATTCCCATGATTGGAATATAACAACTGAAGGATATAATCCATTCCAAAGGTATAGATAATAAAGAAAAGGAGGGGGAGTAGCATTATATGTCAAAGACAAATTCACTTGAACAGAAATCCACACAAATGATCAGACTGGACTACTGAAAAACGTCTGGGTGAGAACAAATGGAGAAAGAAAGAAAAGCAACAAAGTAGTAGGAGATTACTACAGACCACCAACCCAAGACAGGGGTGGATGATGCTTTTTTGAAACAAATTCCAGAAATCTCCAAGATGCAATAACAGATAGTTATGGGGGACTTCAATTATCCTGATATCTGCTGGCAGACTAATTCTGCTAAGCATAAGCTCTCCAGCAAACTCCTGATGTGCCTTGCAGATCATTTCCTCTTCAGAAGGAGAAGGATGGAATCTTGGACTTGATCCTAACAAGCAGAGACGAGCTGGTTACTGGAATCTAAGCAATTAGTACCTTGGGGGAGACTGACCATGTACTGCTAGAATTCATTATTGTGTGAGGAAGCTCCAGAGACTTAAAGGAAGTCTCACACAAGCCTTCCCCTACCCCCCATTGCCTTCAGTGTTGCATGGGAACAGGAACGGGGGAGCCCTGGAAGGGAATGAGAAGGGTAGTGGGGGATTATTTGCAGTTTTTCCACTTTTGCAAGAGTTCTGCACCCCAAGCCCTTGTGAATGTGGAGATAGGACTGCATAGTCAAACATGAAATCTGGATTTCAGAAAAGCTAATTTTATCAAGTTCAGGGAAATGCTCGTCAGGATCCTATAACTAAAGACACTAAATGAAAAAGACATCCAGCATAGGTGGGATTTCATAAAGCAAGAACTGCTAAAAGCACAAAAAATTCCACGGAAGAAGAAAAGTGGGAAGCAACTGAAAAAGTCAATGCAGTTGTACAGTAAGCTCAAAGAGGGTGTGGAAAGGAAAAAGAGAATGTATAAAGAACAGAAAGAAGGCTGAACAATCAAGAAAGAATACAGATGTGTAGCCCAAGTTAACAGGAATAGTATACAGAAAATTGAAGCTCAAAATGAGCTGAGAGTGTCTAGTGGCAAGCAAGGAATAAGAAAAAGGAATTTTTAAAATATGTTCAAAGCACAAAAACGATAAAGGCAATGGTGGGACTGCTGCACAGCAAGGATGGTAAAATGCTAACAGATCACAGTGAAATGGGAAAAGTGATCAATACCGATTTTGCTTCAGTTTTTTTCTCTCCAAAAGAGGACTGTGTACTACCACACATCAGCAGAGACCTTGGTAAAGATTCTGCATTGCAAATCAAGATCAATAAGGAATTAGTCAAGAATCACTCATTTAGTCTAAATGAATTCAGATCCGCAGGACCAGATGAACTGTATCCCAGAGTAGTGAAGGAACTTGTTCACATGCTTGCAGAACCACTTGTCTTCATTTTTGAGAAACCTTGGGACAATGAGAGAGATGCCAGAGGATTGGAGATGAGCAAATACTGCTCTTCTCTTCAAAAAAAAAAAAAAAAAAAGCAAAAGATACAGGTAACTACAGGCCAGTCAGACTAACCTCAATACCAGGAAACAAAATTAGAGTAGATGATATAGAAGTCTGTTTGCAAGTATCTTTATGACAGTTCAGTGATTAGTAAAAGCCACCACAAGAACAAATCCTGCCAAACCTCTATCTATCTATCTATCTATCTATCTATCTATCTATCTATCTATCTATCTATAGATCATGTCACTAGTTGAGTAGATTGTAGAAATGCTGTGATTTCATTTATCTGGACTTTACAAAACTATCTGATAAGATCCCCCATGATATTTTGATTAGCAAACTGATTGAATAGATAGAAACACCATCAGATGGGTCCATTCATAAATGGTTGGAAAACCATGCTCAAAGAATTGTCATCAATGAATGTGCATCAAATTGGAAGGAAGTTTCAAAGGCAGTGTCACATGGTTCTGTCCTGGGATTGATGTTCTTCAATATTTTTATCAGTGATTTAGGTGACTGGGTGAGGGGAATCCTTATCAAATTTGAGGATAATACAAAACTGGGAGAGTCACTGTATTAATTGAGTCACCATTGGAATAATCCAAACGGACCCAGATAAATTAGGAAACTGGGCTGACATTAATAAAAGCCAACAGACAAAAGTAAAATTCTACATATAGGTGACAAAAACCAAACACACAGGAATAAGATGAGCAAAACCTGGCTCAGCACTAGGACTTGCTAAAAAGACCCTGGCATTATGTTGATCATAAACTGAACATGAGCCAACAGTGTGATGATGCAGCAAAGAAGGCAAACAATGTCTTAGTCTTCATTAACAGAAACACAGCTTCCAAGTTGAGAGAAGTAATTGTCTCTCTATATTGTGCAATGTTCAGGCCTCATCTCAGTTCTGGGTGTCTCATTTTAAGCAGGATACAGATAAGTTGAAGTGAGTTCAGAGAAGGGCAATGACGATTATAAGAGGTATGGAGAATAAAACATACGAGAAGAGGTTGAAGGAGATGGACATGTTCAGCCTGGTGAAGAAAAGATTGAGTGGTGACATGAGTACACCCTTTAAATACATCAAGGGCTGCCACAACTGGAAGGTGCAGGCTTGTTCTCTGCTGCCTCAGAGGACAAAACTGAGTCTAATGGTTTTAAGTTACAAGAAGGAAGAATTCAATTAAACATTAGAGCAGTTCAGCAACGGATCCAATTGCCTAGAGAGGTGGTGAGCTCTCCTCTGCATGTCCTCAAAAAGAATCTGGACAGCTACCTAACTGGAATGCTTTAGCTGGAGATCCAGCACTAATCAGAAGGTTGGATCTGATGGCCCATGAAGCCCCTTCTCACTCTATAACTCTATGTTTCTATCTGTAGTTAAGGATTTATTCTACATATTCACATATTCACATGTTTTTGTTACACACACACACACACACAGGATTTTCTTCACAGGGTACAAATTCTGCTCTGTTCAAGTAGGGAGAAAGGATTTTTTTTCAAAGACTCTTTAATATATTTGGAATAGTATTACCTGTTGATAAACTTCTTTTTCCTGTGCAGAAAATTCTGCAGTTGATATTTTATTCTGTGCAAAGACCACATTTTTTTTCATAGAAAATGCATTTTGTGCCGGAAACAGCATTTCTGACAGAGACAACAATATTTCTGCAGTGAAATATCAGTTTCTGCACAGAAAATGTTATGTCCTACACAGAAAATTATGTTTTCTGAAGAGAAAAAGAAAACACATCTGTTCATTTTGCGCAAACTAAGTCCTGTAAGGCCCCACTTTGGGGGTCCGCAATATCAATATGGTTTTGATGGGCACCACATCTAATTTGCATCATATGTAATTGGCAACATACTTTAATTGGCAGTGATATCAAAATCAAGGCTGGAGGTGACCGGGAGGTCAAGCCAGAAAGAAGAAGAAACCTGACTGTAAACATGAGGTTGCAGGCAGGTCAGCCTAAAACACTCTCTTGCTATAACCTAGGTAATTTATCAGGTAAATCACCGCTGTTCCAGAAAACAGTAGTCTTAAGTAGAAGCTGGAGTTTTCCAGGGAAGGCAATTGTGACAAGCCCACCAGGACACTCATTGACAGATACCCATCCCCTGTGCACCCTGACTCCTTCCTCTTGTCTCGCAGCACCCACAATAGATAGTCCATTGTCTGTTTTGCAACTCCCACTGTTCCACATCTGAAACTGCACATGCCCTCCACTGCCACAGGCTATTTTTTGGGTACAAATATCCCTGATTTCAGGATGCCCAGTGCAGTCTCTCGAAGGTCTACCCACCACTCTGTCCATCTGGCTTCAGAATAAGAACTGTCCTTAGGACCTATCTAAGCCAAACCACATTTCAGCTCTTCCCTACTCTTCTGGACTGGTAATTATAAATCTCCCAAAACCCCTCAGCCTCTCTAAACAATTTTTTTCCCCTCTCTTTCTCCTTCAGTTAGCTCTTGTGTGAATGTTTGACTGTTTGTATTTTGTATGCATGCATGAGTGAATTCCCCCCAATAAAAACACATCTTTAGCTTACTTTTGAATTTTTGTCTGGTTCTCTTCCAACATTGAGCCCGTAAATATTGGTAGAAAAGGTCTCATTAAGTTACCTTCCTCTCACAAGCTTCCTCTTTGAGCTAATGAATTTTCCATCTTTGCATAGAGGTACTGGCATCACAAGGTGGCCCTTGTGACACCTACATTTTGGGGTAACAGTCCTGACATGTAAAGATTCTCGTCAGTCCAGGATTCTTCTCATCAGAGTTTCCTAACACTCAAGGAACACAGTTTTCAACCATTTATTCAACATTTTTTCAATATTCAATACTTATTCAACATTTATTCAACATTCAATATTTCAACATATATTCTTTCTTCCGTTGCACATCATGAGCTCTGTCACTAGCCCCAGCAATATAGATCAGGTGTGGGCCAATATGGAGCACATAAATAAAAATCAATAAATACTCAAGACCTAACACCATGGATATTTATGAATCACCTGGCATCAAATGTACTGATTTACATTGTATTTGCTTCATATGTCTATGTATCTGTTATCAAATGGTGAGTAAACAAGTGATGCACATACACACTCAGCATCCACTGATATCCCATCAAATTGATAGCCATTTCTGGCATTGTTTGAACCAATAAAGTCAATGTCACATTTTAACTGGAGCTGACAAAAGATTTATAGCCATGTTTGCTCACTGGTGTGCCAAGGATTCCAAGACATAATTTTAACTTATAAACAGTAACAAATAAGCATTTTATCCTCTATATCCATGCATTCAAAGCCATTCTACTATTAACTTTATTTTTAAAAATGAGTAGTTACCACCATAGTACTAAAATGTTGTCCAAAAGGAGTTGAATAACCGTTACGATTCTGATAAACAAAAACAATTCTTTTAGTTATTGTTCTTTTTTTTAAAAAAAACACCTGAATACTACACGTCACTTGCCTGTGATACAAAACATATCTAATACACTTGGAACAGTATTAAAAATAATACATACTATACAAAAAAAAACTAACAAAAAGGATAAATTAGAGAATGACATAGAAGTTTTGCCAAACTTTACATTCTTTTGCTACTTCTCGAGCATCAGATACACTTCCTTGCTGAACATGGAAAGAAGAGCCACTGAAAGTGTGGAATGAATTATATGTCAGCTAATGTGACCTCTGCTTGCAAAACACTACCCCATCTGGAGTGAAGCTGTTGCAGCTATCTCCATTTCCAAGCAAGGAGAGAACATCTTTGGCAATACAAAGCACACCAGCAGCCGTCTTGGCCTATCTTCCTGACTCTGTCCTCCTATCTCTGTTTTTGCCCTCTCCAATCCCTTTAACTCTCCTCCTACTCACTCAATGACTGCTTCAACGCCTACAGAACATACCACAGTGGTGCAAAACACATCACTTGAATCATAAGATATCCCTAACCCCATGTATAATAAGACCATGCATCTTGCAATTATAAAAGGTGGCGTTGATGTTTTAATGGAATTATTTTAATCCCTCATTCTACTGAATGTCATGTAAGAATCACACACTATTCCTTATTGTGAGACATTATTTCTGAGCCCATGGTTTAAAACCACTGAACAAGGAACCTGTTAAACATGTTGCCTGTAAAGCACCATAAAGACAGACGATGCTCTGTAAACAAATATTAACAACTATTTGCACCAAAACAGTTGAGTGAAGGCAAACTAAAATTCATTTAGTTTCAGACTTTTCTCTCGAAATTCCACTGACCCGTCTTATTTTGCGATGATCTTCAACTTACCAGTGTTCTTTTTAGACGAATTCCTTAACCAGAAGACAGTTGACTGATCCTGTCCAGAAGGTTCAAGTGAGAGTTGTTGAAGACCTCAGGTGACTGAGATAACAGTCAAGTCAACATATCCAATTTTTCAGTGACCAGGAAGTGCATCTCTCAATTACAAGCAACCATAGTATCTCTTCTTCCCTCTGGAACCAACAAAAATAAGACAATACAATCTCAATTAACAACAGCTTTTTATGTTTTTGGAGACAACAAGTGCTGGTCTGTGACTCAGAACAGTTTGAGAAGCAGAAAGAGGAGAAAATGACATGGTCAAACATGGAAGTAGGAGAAAGAGCTCACCAAAGAAAGGGTGCTGAGCTGAGACTGGCTACCCAGGCAACAAGTTTCTGTCCATGTGACAAGCCAAGGAAGGAGAGGAGGGACTATAATTCAATGATAGAGCACAAACAGAGGGTTACCAGTTCAATCTTTCTTGTCTCCAGCGGGAAGGGAAAATACAATCAGGACCAGCCCTGTCATTAGGTAGAGTGAGATGGCTGCCTCAAACAAGAGATTTTGGCTTTTGCAAATTATAGTATTTTCACTGCCAGGAAGGGAGAAAGGCATATACAAGATTTTCTGCTTCAGGTATCAGATTACGTTGGTTAACCTGGGATAGCATGTACTTTGACTACAGGAGCTGAGGGTGCCGTTTGCTCTGCCTCAGGCAGAAAAAGGTAATGGGCTGAGTCTGGAATTTGGTAGCAGGTAATCTCTGACTGGGAATCTGAAGAATCACTTCTAGTCAAAAAGAGATGTGCTAGATCAAGGATGGGCTAGATCAACTGTGGCCACTTCAGATCACTGGTCTACAATGTCCATCACCTTAGCCACCATAGCTGCAATTACAGGAACTCAAGTCTCATGTGATTCTGCTTTGCTATAAGGAAGTTCTGTTCTGATTAGAAGCAGCTGCCTGTACAATTTGCCCAAATTCAAAGGGGGAATTTCCAAATTATGCCTACTTCAAGAAAAATAGCTCTAGTTTTGTACTTGATGTGGAAAAAGCAGCATAATTCACTGAACAGTCTACTCACTATTTATGATAAAGATTATAATGACAGAAATTGCTGTAGATACAATGAACTGTGGGGGGACAATATTTCTTTCATTGTAACAAAGTCACATGGGCTGAGAAATAAATAACGAAAAACATAACAAAAATAATGATAACAATATCCAATAATACAAACGTCCTTTAGGAAGTCTAATCCAGTGTAGGGATGATTTCTGGGGCTGTTCTTGCATGTCAAAAAGTATTTTAAGCTCCTCTGATAGAGTGTTAGGAATGCAGCTCTATACAATAGTCAACATAACCACAGATAAAGAGTACATGCCCAGGAAATCCTTACAAGTGTTGTCAAGTAATTAGCTCAGTGTCCTCTGCATAATTACTTTGATAAGAAGTACACACATGCATCCCTGAAATAGGTAAATTCTAACTTAACTGAGCAGCATATCATGAATACTATATTATTTGGACCTCTACACAAATAGAATGGTTGCAAGAGGAAGGGAGAGAGTATCTGGAGCCTCCAAAAAGTTGAACATGTATGCAGTTGTCTTCTTGATTTTCTCTATTCTCCTTGAATTTCAATTCCCAGGCAACTTTGCCACCGGCTTCTTAGATCCCCAGAGAAATGACTCTACTGATAGATCATCAGGAGAATAGGAAAACACACACACATACTCTCTCACATACAATGTGATCTTAAATTTGGAGAGTGTGATTAAATATACTAAGACAGTGTGTCAAAGTAACTGGGTCAGCCACAGAGACTCAGAGACTATGCCTGGACATGGCCAGTGGGATTTTTTACAATTTAATGAGATCTCCTTATGGCATAAATACATCTGTACAAATCAACATTCACACACACACACACACACACAGTGGGTTTCACAGGGCTGCCTGCACATCCAAAATGCTAAATTGCAGCCAGTAACAGGTGAAAGTAGCAGAAGGGCCTCAGAAGGTAGGGTAAAGTTTCTAGGGCAGGAAACCACTGAATACACTAACACAACATATTATTTTTCAGGATATCTTCAAGGCTCTTAGGGGATTTATAGTTTGGTACCCCTCAAGTTTATTGCTTGTACCATTCCTTCTCTGTATTTGTTGTATACTTGTCTTCCTGAATCACAGAAACACAACCAAGGCCATTCCATTGCTTAATATCATCTTATTTTATTGTTTGTTACATTAGTTATCCTAGTTTTTGACTCAAAATAAGCAGATCTATTTGCTGGAAAGTGAGAGGAATATTGGAGGGAAGTGGAAGAGATGGAAACAAGCAGATGAACAAGTCAATGCATGGAAGAAACTGATATCTGTGAGCTGCATAAATATGTATATCAAAACAACCCTCTTGCTTCTGGAGGCAAGATGACAAATCATTGTTGTTTGTATTCCAAGGCCATTTCCACACTACACTATTATATTGCTATTATTCCACTTTCAACATCCTATGGAATTCTGCGTTTTGTAGTTCAGGGAGGGGCATTTAGAATTCTCAGCTAGAGAGCTCTTGGGCCTCAGTAAACTACAAACCCCAGAATTCCACAGAATGTTGAAAGTGAAATAATAGCACTATATCAGTGTAGGATGGAAACTGCCCAAGACAGGTTTGATATTATCACTACTGGTTAGACAATACAGCCTCTATGACTTCTTTTAATCTGTCTCTCATTCACAAGAATACAATAGTTAAGTGATAAAAGTAGGGATCTGAAAATACCTTTAAAAGTTCAATGAACTGGAACTTCCAACTGACCATCATGTCAAAGAGGAAGAAAAGGAAGGAATCTTTCATACTGGGTAATGTCTTCATATCTACCACAACGTGCTGGTTTCTACTTCTTCAAACTTCACCCCCAAATACAAAAGGCTCGCCACTCAAATCACACTGGCCAAGATTTCAAGATTTTCCCTGTACCATAATCAGAAGCATATCTAGGGTGGGGCAACTGGGGCATGTGCCCTGGGCACCAATGCTGGGAGGGTGTGCAAAAAAACCTAAACCCCCACCCTCTCACCTGAGCCTGGCCTCCCCCTGCCCCCCCACTCCCAGAGTCCTTCTTGACTCAGTGCAGGAGGGGAAGGCAGCAGCAGCAGCACCTAGGGGCACAACTTCCATGCTTGCCCTAGGCACTGTTGAGCCTAGATACGCCACTGACCATACTGTTTTCATCTCAAGACTCAAGCAGTCCTAAACACATAACATCTCGATTACATACACAGACATGTATCACGCAAAACCAATCTTTTCCCATCTTGAAAATAAAATGTTGCATTGCCTGAATGTTCTCTTATTTGCCAGGCTATGAGAGAAAGAGGGAAGTCAGTAAATTTAAAGGGATTCTTATTCTTCAGAAACACGAGTATTTCAGATATCTTCATTTCTAAAGAAAAATATGAAATGGGCAAGTAAGTTTCATTTTTGCACAGTAAAGCATGCCACTGAAGACAGCTTCTTAAATTAAGAGAAATAACTACTGCAATAAATGTTTTTGTTTTAAGCTAATATATGTATATTTATTTACATAAGTGCTCATTTGCAAATGATAATGTACTGATGTTGTTGCTATATATTTTTAAAGCTATTGCACACAGTGAAACAGCAAAATCTATTTTTTTAAAAAAAAATCTGTTAATATAGATGAGTAACCACAATAGGCATACCACCATTAAGAAAATAAATAACCACATAGTTTGTTTATTGCATTACATGCAATTTTTCTTGTTGAAAAGAAGCTTGGGGAGAACATAGTTTAGATTTATACACTGACAAAGTCAATAAGACAGAGTGAGATGGCTACCCCACACTGATATGAAATGTTTTTAAAATATAAACTGTTAGTGATTTAACCTCTCATTGTTATATTAGAGAGGCATTTGTGTAGCCTTCTGGTTTCGGTGCTAAAATAATTTAACTAACTTAGGCTACTATCACAGTTTAGGGGGTGGTACCTGTTTCATCTCAAGCCACCAAACGTCTTGTGGGTAATATTCAGTAGGGAGCCAGTGTGGTACAGTGGCCTGAGTGTTGGAGTAGGACTCAAGAAGACCAGGATTTGAATTCCTGCTCAACCATGGAAACACATTGGGTGACCTTGGGCACGTCATATTCTCTCAGCCTTAGAGAAAGGTAATGGCAAAGCTTCTCTGACTAAACCATGCCAAGAAAACCCTATGATAGTATCACCATAAGTCGACCTGAAGTTACACAACAACAAGAAATATTTAGCGGTAGTCAAGAGGCAAAAGAAAACCATATCCATGCCCTGATGACTCCAGAAAGAAATGATAATATTTGAAAGCCACAGGGAATCTTTGCGACAGCAGACCCCAACACTGCTGCCACTCATTGTACTATAGCTATTCTGTATATGCCAGTGGTTCTATTTTTGGTCCTCTGGATATTTTTGATTTCAACTCCCAGAACCTCTGAGCACTGGTCCTGCTAGCTGGACAGTTAAAGGTCCAAAATAGCTGAGAGACAAGAGCTTGACAACCATTAACATATCTCATTTGCCTGGTGTATATGGTCCTTATGTAGGGTGACAATCAGTGCAAAGTTTGTTCCATGAAGCCATTTACTTGAGTACAGAGATAAGCTGACAGACACACACAGCTTGGCATTATTAATAATACAGTTGGCCCTCCACATTTGCAGATTTGATTTTCATGGATCTGATTATTTGTGACTTTCTTCAACCCTTACCTCCAACTCAGATATTCATTCTCCAAGGAATCTTTCCTTCTTGGCAGCTCCAATCAGGTGGCACAGCCCTTTAAAAACCCACTTCTGGTTCTCCTTCTCCTCTACAGCTATTTCTTGGCCAACTAATGACAGCTTGCAGCCTGATTTCTCAGCATGAATCCTCTTCCAGTGCCCCTAAACACCCAAGGAAGGGGATGAACAAGAGAGAAGGAAGTACAAGGCCCGTTTCTCTCTCCTTTCCTTGACCTAATTGGGACCCTGGGTGTATGTTCTCCCCAGTATGCTCCTTCACACACGCACATACACATTTTGATGTTTGCAATTTTCCCACTTTTGCAGAGGTCATGCACTCCTAACTCTAGCAAATATGGAGGGGCTGACTGTGATTCCAATTCTTTAATGTAGAATCTAAAAAGAATTGGGTACACAACATCAGAAGACATCAGCAAGAACGTAATGAGGTCCAGAGTCCACAGAGCAAGTTACATCCTTGATACTCAAGGCCCTTCCTGTCACTCCCCTTCTCTCCATAACCTTTTTGACATAGTCAAGATGATGCAAGAGTATGAGTCCTATAGGCTTCGTAGTTTACAAAGATGACAGAAACTGCTGAACATTTAGGGGGTAACGTACAGGATACTTTGTTAGAAGGGAAAGTCACAGGCACAATGTTCAGTGTGTTTTGTGGCTTTGATAGATACCATTACTATGCTCTGGCTAATTGCTTATAATGCATGGCAGCATTTGCACAAGCCTGGCAGTGCCTGGTGATATTTGCAGATATTTTTAGGTCCCGCTGTGAAGCCTTGTTAAAGGTATTTCTCACTGGGTTGCTATCAACTTATGGAGAATGGAACTCTTAGCCAACACCTCCATTGCACCTTTCCTCATGCTGAAGGTAACAAGTTTAACTAAGAGATAGGTATGTTGTTACCCCACAGGCATACTGTATCCAAGTAATATAAATTTGATATTAAATATGCCCACCACGCCAGAGAGGTTGCCCAAATGGGTACTTAGACAAAGAGGTCGAACAACTGAAAATAGGTCAGGCCAGGAAAAACCCTAGTCAAGTTCCCGTAGGGGACCCCAGGCTAAACACATCCACACAGACCAAAGGTTTTCAGCCAAGGAATAGCCAACTTGAGTGGATTATTGGGTTTTCCCCAGGTTGAGCCACTCCGACATTAGTAAACCCTGCACTGCATCTGCATAAGCCAATCATGCAAACTACCAAGTTGCTATTGTGTGGCATTTCTCCCTTTATTATGGCCACTGTTCTTCCTGGGAAAGGGCTTGCCCTTGAGGTACATTCTACCGTATAAGTAGTCCTGGTTTTTGAGGGTCTCTTCAGAGAACTCTCTGCCACACTAGCAGACCAGCACTCTGCTAGTCGAGTGATCCCCTCAGCCGCTCCTCTTCGTCGAGCTCCATTCTTCCTGCCTCTTCCCAGACTGAAGACTTCAGGACAGATGCAGTATTATCACTTTACACCCTCTCTGCTGAATCCCCTGTCAATTTTCACCTCTTTCCTTTCTTAAAAGGTCTTGTGTGTGTGAGTGAGCAAGTAAATTGGTGTGTGAGAACACATTTGTTAATAAAATCCAGTTATTGGTATGTTTGTCTGGCTTTTTGCTTGTTCTGACCCTGTAAAAATTGGGTAAAAAATTCTGCTGGGTTACCCTGCCCCTTGTTTAGCTACAACCATTGCTCCACTAATTTCCCCAATCTTTGCATTTCTGGAATGAATCATGTTGTCCCCCAGGGGACCCCCAGAAGTCAGGGTAACAATGTGTTCAAATGGAAAATCAGGATTCTTGCCTTTGTAAAAAGCCTCCAAGTGAACAGGAACTTCTTCTCTTCACACTTGTCACTTTATGGTGAAAAAAGTGATAATTGAAGGGAGCAGGACTAAGTGTTCCTCTCTTCATATGATATTTCCAACCTGGTAAGTAAAGACAGCCTGCATGTTATAGTGGTTTGAGTGCTGCACTATGACCCTGGAGACCAGGGTTCGATTCTCCACCTGGCCATGGAAACCCACTGGGTGATCTTGGGTGCATCACATGCTCTCAACCAAAAAAAAAAAAACACATGATGGGGTCACCTTAGACTCACCATGAGTCAGAAACAATCTGAAGGCACACAGCAGCAGCAGCAGCAGCAGCAGCAAGTGAAGCCTGAGTAAGTTTTGTCACATGTGGAAAGGAACTAAGCAGTGAGGAGAGGCTGTAAAGCTGCAGGTTTAATAGATGTACGAGGTACAGAGAACAGTAGCAGCACTACCTAAAAATCCCTATGTTGAGAAGAAATAACATGCAGTAACAGCAACTTGTATGCTGTTTTATTTACTTGGGTTTTCACTCTAAGATCTTAGTAAGGGGGAACATAAAAGACACTAGGGAATGTTTTCTATAAAAGGGCCTTCAAAAGCAAAAGTAATGCTGCAGCTTGTCTGAGCTCCTTCACATAAAAGAGCTAAATGATCGTTCTCTGAGATTTAGCAACCCAAGCAAAAAGAAAAGATATCACCTTAAAATAAAGAATAATGGATATATATCAGTGGGTGCCTGGAAGGAAATCTCTAACTCATCACACTCCACTTTCAAGGGAAGGTTTAAAACAAAATGGAGGCACTTCAAAATATCTATTCATTCTGCTTGTAAGAAAGAAAGTAATCTCTCATGCCTAGAGGTAGTTAGAGTTAGTTGGTCTTCCAGAATGCAGAAGAAGAGAAGAAAAGCTGGAGGATACCAAGCTGAATAAACGTTAGACCATACTCACACAGCCTTTGGGAGTCAGCTAAACAATACTATTTTTGAAGCTGTTCCGTTAAATATTAGAGAACTACATTCCTATTTGAAACTATACAGCTCTGTAACAAAATAAAATAAAACAAAACTTACCGGTTCATAAAATAAAAGCCAAGCTCAAACTCCACATTTTGATGAACATATTAAGCAAACTTTAAAGTCTGGCTTTGGAATGGGGGTGGAATTCTGGCATTTTCTTTGGGGGGAAGAAAACATTGATGCATATTTGATTTTCCTATATTTTCTCCAGCCATAACATAATCAGTCGAAGAAGCAACCACCACCCTATGTTTCATTGCAGCTTTGTGTCTGCTTAATAAATGAGAAGGGAAGGCCAAAGAAAGAACCAGGTGCTAGTAAAAACAAGTTATTCAGCATGACAATCAGCTTTTCCTCTGCCTCTGAAAAAGTCATGGCAAATTTAGGTGCACCTTGAAAAATGAATGCTCAAATGCCTTGACCCCCAAAAACATAAAAGTGGAAATAAATCCTAACAATATTAATAAATCCAGTCTCCAAATGGAAGGAGTTTGAACCAAAATATTAATGTCTTTATTATATTTTCAGGTCAAAGGAGAACCAAAGTACTTTGGGCTCTTAACAAGTACATTAAAAGCACAAGATATAAAATCACAATACAGTGCAATACAGTGGTGTGGCATAAAATCACCATCCACAGTTAAAAAAACTTTGATCCACCATCAAATCAAAGGGCCTTTCTGCATTATACTGTTATAGTGCTATTATTCTGTTTTCAACATCCTATGGAATCCTGAGGTTTGCAGTTTAGGGAGGGGCATTTAGAATTCTCAGCGAGAGAGCTCTTTGGCCTTCAGTAAACTACAAACCCCAAATTCAACTGGATGTTGAAAGTGGAATAATAGCACTATAACAGTATAGTGTGGAAAGGCCCAAAGCAAAACACCAGCAAACATAGGCCCTTTTCGCATGTTACTCATTTGCGTGGCTGGGGGGGGCGTCTTGCGCGAAAAGCCTCAGCAGGAACGCTGCCACTTCCCTTCAGCTTGAGTTCTGCAGCGCTTCCTGGTTGCACGAGCATCGCGCGAGCGCCCCGCCCCTTCCTACCACAGCACAACCTGGGAATTGTAGGCTAGCGCTGCGGCAGGAAGCATGACCGGCCCAGCTCCCCAATGCACCGCACAGCAGGTAAGTGCGCATGGGCCCCGGGAGCACTGCGTGACTGTGCATCATTTTCGGCTTAAAGCCGAAAATAAAAAGGTGCGTGTCCGCTCTGCGTCTGGCTCTTGAGCATCGCGTAAATGAGAGTACGTCGTACGGACCGCCGTCCCCATTTATGCGGCCCTCTCGCAAAAGAAACTGCATGCGAAAAAGGCCATAGTTTCACAGAGCAGAACTAAAAGTCCTAGAATAGTTTTCATCTAAAAGAATAAAAAGGTCTTCAACTGACACCAAAAATTTTGCCACAATCATGGAGCACAGCTCCTCCTGAGACACTCTCCACTGATGAAAGGTTGTCTTCCTTGCATGGATATAAATCTTGGATTATTCTATTCTTGGATGAAGTTTTCAGTCTCATACAAGGATGAAAAATCTTGTGATAGCTGACAACTTGTTAACCTTATTGAGTCACTATTTTTCATTGTGGCTAGGAAAATTTGTGAAGGTTCTTTTCATCCCTACTCCCTTGCATTCATTGACCTTTTCCCATTTGGCAAGCCCAACTGGAGGAAAGCATACTATAGGAAATTAAAGTCCAGGTAGACAGCTATAATTGACACTCTTTCTGCTACCTCAGATTTTTTAGGACTCAGTGAACAAAGTGGTATCCAGTGCAGATGGAAAACCACTGGCATATTAAATCATCTCAAGTTACCTTTTTCATATCTATATGCAAGTTTTTAGATTTAAAAAAAAAAAAAGGCAGCTGCATGTTCAGCATACAGTGATAACCTGAATAAGAGTTTGCAAAAAATGTGAGGAACGGTCACAAGGCAACTCGTGTTTTATCTTTCTTAACTAGAAAGGGTATCTCAACACACTGGGACAGCCCACCAAAAACTGCATAGCCACTGTAAGCTTTTTCACATTTCAGGACCATCCTCTCTTACAAAACAAAAACAAAAACAAAATAGAAAAATATTTATGCACAGAAAATGTTTTTTAAGGCAAAAATCTATTTTTGTACACATTTTTTTCAAATGTTCATCCAATGAAAATGATGCATCTAAAGACAACCTCTCACTATAAAAACAGGCTAACTTTTCCCAAACAGACAAACCATACACAAAGAGAACAACAAAATCTATTTATTGGCCCTCAATCAATCCATTATCCTGCCTGAACATATATTTTACAGTATCAAATATGTTTTAACAGTTATTTTGGTACTGTGTCATCACTGCAACTAAAGTATATATTATTCAATACAGATTATCTTGCTATACACATGGGAGACACTTTAAATTAAATAAAATAAACAATGTGAGTATGTACAATATCCAGAAACACAAATTTTAATTATAATAAAAAGTTGATTTCTCTCACTGAGCTCTAGATGTCACTGTTTTTTCTCCTAGATAAGTGTTTGTATTACACAAATCTGAAGTTTCCTAGATTTGCAAATGTTTATCGTTCATCTGACGTGAAGCCACAAAATAAAGCTATACAATAGCTTCCATTAGCAGGCTTCACTTTCCATGTTTTTATGGTATATTTAACCAGTTTGACTAGCTGTAAGCACACTGCCTGTTAGCCACAGTAAAGATCCTCTATTGTTCAACTGCTTGGTATTTAATCAAAAAGGAAAAGCAAGGTTTGAAAGCTAATGAAAACTGCCATTAGCATGAGAAAAATTTGTTATAAGAATTGGAGGGGGAAGACTTTAAACAAAATAGAAAGAGGAATATTCTCCAGGAAACAATCAATTAGCACTCCATCTTTTTCCCAAATATTTGCACTTCCTGACAACAAAGCAGCTACAAAATGTTTTCCAATGAGATGCAGTTCCTTTCCCCAATGATTTATTTGATTTTATGTATGGAATTTATATCCCACCTTCCTTGCAAAATGGGATTCAAGGAGGCTTACAATAATTTAAAAAGAGTAAGGTGCATGATGATGCAACGATGCATGATGTTTCTTCTTCCTTTTTCCCTACGTGCTTGTTTGTACACATGCATACTCAAGCATGCCCCACCTTGAGTTGGCACAGTTCAGGCACCATGGACAAACCACAGCTTGGTGATCATAAGCAATTCCACCTTCCCTCCCAGGTTTACTTCAACTCTTATACACTCTGGCATAAAATCAAACAAATGCTGGCTACTACAGCTGTAGTGGTTTGAGTGGAACCTGGGATCCCAGAGTTCAAATCTCTGCTGGGCCAGGGAAACCCACTGAGTGACCATGGGCAAGTCACAGTCTCTCAACCTCAAAAGAAGGCAAAGGCAAACCCTCTTTAAACAAATTCTGCCAAGAAAACCTAGTGATAGGTAAAACCATGCCTTAGGGCTGCCATGTCAGAGATGACCTGAAGGCACACAGCAGCAATAGCTAATGAGAAAACTATCGAGACTATCTATGACTTGCAAGGGCTGAGTGTCAGCAGTTGTAATCCATTGGCCAAATGGGTATGATAGCTTAGTAGAAGGAACAGCAAAAGGGACTCAGGTATGGAAACAGAGAAGAGTGTGACAGCCCATCAGCCTTTGTTTGCCCAGCTTCAGAGCTGGCTTGTTGAGAATTACAAAGAAGGATGGGCAAATGCACTTAGGTAGTTTCATATTTGTGCTGTGGGCTGTCCTGGTCACTTTTGTGCTAATGCAGCATTTTTAGTACATAAAATCTTTTTTAATATCTGCAAATTGCTGGAGGTAAAATTATGTTCCATTAAAGGATATTCTCGCGTATATGGAGAGAATCTGAACAGGATGCTCCAGTGCCAACACTGGGAAGGAATGAAGATCAGCATGGTGCAATCTCAAGTTTAGTCCTTTAGCTATTTATGTTGTTTATAAACAGATTTAAAAGTTGTTTTTAAATGGATGCAGCATCCAGCTGCACACAGCTAATAATGAGAAAACATTGTTTTTAACTTGCCAACATTTTCAGAGTCACTATGCTAGCATAAATGTTTTCTTAGATACCATCCTATTCATACAAGTCACCCCCTGGATAAATTCCAGTAATTTTAAATGCCACCCACTTATGCATATATAGATACATTGGGGATTTTTTCACTGCTAGGCAGTTGCAACACTCATTAAAATATAATAAGTTCCACAATGAATAGAATAAATACTCATTACAAATGAATAAGAATAATTAGCATTTGACTATTCCTGTGGTGCAATACTCTGTTATTTATGAAGATCATGATGTCCTCTGCCATTGTCAAAATGAATCAAAGTGTTTGACTTTATCTTAAAGATCCCATAAAAGAATCCATATCTGCCTCTACAATTCTAGAACAACATCACTTTCCCCCTAAACTGTCCAATCATTTGGCAGAGGGATAGGAAATATGTAACACAGAAGGTGTTGCTGGACCACTATTCCTATTATCTCTCACAATTGGGTATGTGTGCTACTGGCAATGGAAGTAGTACATCAATAACATATGAAAGGTCACATGCTACCAACCTGTAGAGTGTAATATGCACAGTAGACAACTGACATGTGATCTGAATTTAGGGATCACCTTCAGACTAGATGGCTTTCCTCAAGAACATTTATGATACCAGCAGGTAAGTAGATTATTCAAATGTCCTTTCTTAGATATAATCAAAATTATATAATAAAATAACAGAGTTTTAAAAATATGTAGTGTGTTGTACATGTGTTTTTAATACACAGATTATGGCCCTTTTCACACGGGGTTAAAAAAAATGGTGTAGAGCAACCTCTGACGGAGGTCGTCTACACCGTAACGTGGATTGGGGCGGACTACTTTTGTGTAGTTCCACACCCCAATCCGCGCAGGGGCAACTGGAAGTGGTGGCGCCGCGTGCTTTTTGAAAACCACTTATCTTGTGGTTTTTAAAAAGCACGGGGCGTGCAGCCCCGTGCAGCCCCGTCGCAGCGCCTGGTGTGGATTTGCAGGCGCATGCAAGTGCGCACCTGCAGACCGGCCAGGGGGCGGGCTTCTGGCTGGCGAGCTTCTCCGGTTAGCGGAGAGCCTCCGCCAGCCGGAAGCCGCCATTTTGGACGCCGCAGGACTCCACAGGATGCCACCGCGTTTGGAGCAGCGAACTCGCGCTGCTCCACGTTGTGACGGCTCCAGGTAAGCTCTGTTTTGGCATGTTTTCGGGTGTGGCTTCTTCCGTGTGTGAAAAGGGCCACAGACACATGCAAGTACAATGAAGTGAAACTCTTTTCTTTCTCTCTTTAATCACTCCATAATGCTCTGTGCATTTGACTAGTATACACAGTGGGCAGGACAGGAATGCAACCACCATCATTCTTATTCAGCATTACCCACGGTGAGGAACAGTGGGACTTGCAGTCCAACAACATCTACAGGGCAACACATAATCCTGATCTAGACCCATTAAAACTGATCTGGTAGCAGCCAATCCACATTGTGGTAGTAGAGGGAGGGAAAAGAAGCAGGGCCATCCATGGTAATCCGACTGCAGATATTCTATCAGGCTTCAGCAGAAAGATGTCCAGTAGTATTTCTTCCACAGGGAAGCTAGCTTCATATAGCTCCAACTGGTCACTATAAGAACCACTGTGCAATTTCAAGAACTGCTACCTTTGCTTTTTCTCTCCTACATACTTTTTAAAATTCTTTTACTGAACCTTATTTTTATTAAGTGGCTTATTTAAGACTGGAAATGTTTTTCCCATATCTTCCCTGTGGAGATCTACCACCATCTGCCATACAGGAAGGATTGAAGAGAGATAGAAACCAGGAAACATAACCTCAGAGTGTTCCAACTTCACTATCTGTCCACCATCCAAAGTAATCCATCATCCACTACCCTATGGAAAAGTATCTGATAGCTTATTACCTTTTTATTGGTTATTATAACTTTATTTATTGGTGTTGGTTTTGGAGGCAAACTGCCTCAGAAGGATTTGGATTCCCAGTGGCAGGATACATATAAATGTAGCAAATAAAATCAGTGTATACAGTATATACAGCTAATAACTGGGCTACAGATATATGCAATGCACAGAATGCTTAGTACTTTTGATCTGAAGCAAAAAAGGACCACGATCCCACATACCTCTACAACACAATGGTAATGTGAGGTCCTCCAGATATTTTTGGAATGTAACTCTTGTAAGTCCTGCATTGTCAAAGTGGTCGAACAACATCTTGAAGGCCATATGTTCTCCAGCCCTGCACTAAATGAAGTCCTGAATATTCAGGAAAGAAGAAGGAACATGTTGCGGTCCCTGAGTGCACTGACATATTAATCGATTAAAAAGTCAATAATGTACAAAATAACTGTATCTATCACTTTCTGTCAGCATATACATAATACTAAAAGGATGATTTTCTGATGATTAGCAGCATTCTGTTATTACTATGACTGTGCTGTGAATGCTAACTGAAATTCCTAATACATCACTCCACAGGTGGCTAGGAACTATACACTAAATGATGGCTTCAGCATTCCAATACTTGTCTTGCTTCCTAAGTGGACAGTAGCTCAAATGCATAAGAAGAAAGAAGTGGGACATCCTGTGAAAGACATTCCAACTTGGTGGTTACAGAGCAACCAGATGTTGCTCATTATGGACAGTCACATAACTTCCACTGTTTAGGTGTCAATATTTGTGATGTTCCTTGTTTAAAAAACATAAAACAAACAAATTAAAGATTCTTGTTTTAAATGTCCTTAAAAGTAAACAAAACAGGCAGAAATAGAGCTGATTCCGCACACATTTCAGCTATAAAGACTGAAGAGTCAAAACCCTTTAAAAAGCAACCATCCAGAGAAGCAAGTCCAGATCTGACCCATGGGAGCCATCATTGATCAAATAACTTCAAGCCATCTTTGGAGATACTTGCTGAGTATTTAGGACCATTCACTACAGGATAACTATGACTTAGTTGTCTCAGCCAGCTCTCTCAGATTCCTAGGGCACTGCAAGGACCCTAGGGAACACTGAAGTGATAACTTTTTTAGCCTTTAAGAAGGAGCTGCAAGTCCCTCCCCACAACATTTCACTGTACTCCACAATACAAGCATGAACAAGGGGAGGGAGGGAGGAAAACAAGACAGTATTTTGGCTGGGCTGGTTCTCAGCAGCTTGAGTCACTAAGAGGAGGAAATAGTTTAAAGAGGAGGAAATCGTTTCCTCAGTGGTGTCACCAAGAATGCACAGAGGTGCTTTGCAACTACACTATCAGGATCTATCTAGCACAAGAATGGGGAAAGTGTTCCCTCAAGACCATTTGCTTCCCCTAAAGCCACCTGGAGGTCCCCAATACCCTCAACTCCTCCACAGGAGAAAAGCAAAAAACAAGAAAGCTACTCAACAGGCCACAAAAGCATGGTCGCATTTGAGTTCCTTTGCCTCTCCCAACTATGTCCAACCCTCCCCAACAAAAATAAGTAAATAAAAGAAATACAGAATTCAGCCATGTTTCCACTGATTCCCAGAACTGGAAGTGATGCTACTTCTTTTTCTATTGGTGTTAGGAGTGGCCCACTGGAAATACAGGGGAAATGGCTTCTTCAGTGGCATCCACCTGTTTATATACAGACAGACCCATCATAACTATGGATAATGAAGACTTCTGGTGACCACTATTTTTTCTTTAACCACAACTTCTTTCTTTTCAATTTGTTCTAATTATCTTCCTGCTGAAAAAGAAAAAAGTGGGCTGAAAAATGTTCTAAAATAACAGAACACCACTGCAGCTTATTATGGTTGTTTCTTCATAGCCACTAAATAACTCAGGTTGCTTTCTTACACTAAAGAAAGCTGCTTTAAAAAACCTGTTCCCATCACACTTATGCCAACACAGATTATTTTGAAACAAATCAGCTCAGTGTTGCATCAGCTTCACTGGTTATCAGTCACTTTCCAGTCCTGATTCAAAGTGTTGGTCCTAATCTTTAAAGCCCTAAATTGTTTAGCTTCACTCTACTTAAACACACTCTTTCTTCCATATGTTTCTGCTTCATCATTAAGGTAATTTTCTGAGGGTCTTCTCTAGTTTCATCACCCACAGTGGTATGGCAGATGGCTGCCAGTAATGCCTCCTATCTCAGTCTGTGGAATGCCCAAGAGAAATCCAGTTGGCATAGATGTTAGTAGCACACAGATGCCAGGTTGATAGCTTAACTATCAACTCTGATGCTTAACTACTGGCACAGTTTTATAGATCTGGGGGTGGAAAGTGGTTCCCTTGGGAGTTGTGGGAGTAAACGGTGGAAGAAGCAGCAATTATATTTATTCTGAGGAGATCTGTTGAAGTTTAAGGTACAAAGTAGAATAAACACAGGCTTTTATGGATCACTGTTTTAAGTCAACTTGTTTAAACTGTTTTTGGAAATTGTTACATAAATAAATATTGTTTGTTCAATCATTCTTATTTGGCCAAGCTATCTAAGCATTACTAGAACTGTAAAAGGAGAAAGATTTATACCATCTGAAGGGTTACCAGAACTATAAGGATGGGAATACTATACTGTGGATTTTGGTAACAGAGGATTACCTAGCTGAAGTGGAATTATGAGCAGAGAAAGTTAAACCCATACCTAGGGAAAACCTAAAAGGCAGTTAAGAACCATGGTTGTGTGGAAGCTGAAGCTTTCAAATATACCTAATCAGTTGTGATCTGCAGGAAGTAGAATGAAAGGCAAGGCTTCTGCAATTTTTAAAAACTCATTTGAAGAGGCTCAGGGAAAATATTCCTTTCAAAAAATTACTATCGGTGTCTGAGGAATGGAGCCTCTAGTTTGGGAAGTATGGTACTTTCTTCTTCTAGAAGGCATTCAGTCCAAATTCGTTACTTTTTGTTTACTGTTTAAGTTTTATTGTTAGCCTTTAAGATTGTAATATTGTAGCATTCTGATAGGCTTTCAGCTGATATATTTGCTGGTGGTTTTTTGTTTGTTTGTTTTATACTTTACAATTTATAATCTTGTTGACAATTATGAAGTGACCCAACAGAATTTTCTCTTGAGAGGTATGTGAATGTTTTAAACAAATACATTCCAAACTTTGTAGAAATGTGACCTGTCTGTCTAGATCTAGGTACTTCAACATTCATCAGCATTCTACAGATATTGTTGTACAAACTCCACTTATTAATTAATAAACACACACAAACACACACACCTCTTCTCAGGCATTCAAAATGGCTCTGAAGTAAATGTACACAGCCTCCAACATTTCACAGATGTAAACAGTAACACCTGTGGCCAAGCAATATCAGAGTGTGACCAAAATGGCAAAAGCTGTTAATGAGGAAGAACACACAAGTTAGGAGAGGTTGCAGCAGTTTGGTTTTGCCTGAGCCTACAGGGAACAGTACGATCCTACACGCTCTTCACCTCCACCTCCCTACTAAGTTAACTGAGTGCCAACTACTTTTGCACAGTGAACTCAATCTGCAACCACTGAAGTAAGATGAGGACAAAAGGGAAAAGTGGGAGGAGTAAAGAGGAATTGCAACATTTTAAAAACAGCTGAAAAAGTGGGATGGGAAAAGTGGGAAAAGCAGACTATTAACCATGATTGTCCTGTGAAACCAGGACAGCTGGAGTGTATGTATGTGTGAAGAGGGAAAGCAAGGACAAAGAAACTAAGTCTACATCTATTAGCATTCCCCCAACACACATACAAATACTTATAGAAGAAAATGTTCTGAAGCAAGAGAACCTGATTTATGTATGGATTTGGGATGTGATGTCACTTGACTAATTATTTTAAACTACCGGTAGCAATTCCTTATGTCAATACAGAAAAATAGCCCTTATTTAGATCCATGACTAATGAAATGTATCTATGTAGATAGTATTAGCAAAATTCATCAAGATGAGGTGGGCACAAGAGTGATCGTTATCATTTTCAGTGATAATTCCATTACCATGGAATCTCTGCCATTGTAAAAGTCACATGGTCCTCCAGTTTTTAAAGTAATTTTAAATGAACCCTTTGAAACTGACTTGGGTGTTTGTTTTAAATAACTTAAAATTATTGTTGCTTTTATCAGATAGTATGTTTCTGTGTGCGTTACATTCACTTAATATTTTAATGTTGATTTTACTATAATTATGTCATGTGATCCACCTTCCAAGTTGATATATAAAAATTTAAAATAATTTAAAATAAACAAAAAAGATTCAATAGTTTAATCAAAAGCACATATGACAAATTATATAGAAATATTTTATGAATGCACCACTGACACATTACACTCTGGGAAATACAACCTTTGAATAATAAAGAAGGAATAAGGGGAAGGAATAAAGATTCAGAGATTTGCGGCTTTGTCAACACACGTTGACTAAGAAGTCTTATTGTGTCCTGCATAATTCTGGGTGGCATGCCATGGAAAAGAGCCTGGAAAGTTTCTTTTAAAAATAGTTGCAACTAATGCTAACTTTCCTACTTCTCACAAGTAACTGAATTTCAGTAACTCTTTTGTTACTTGGATTTTTTAAATTACATGCTACAAGGTGCCCTATAGTACAAAACATATCTCCCGTCTGTCTCATTGCACCTCAACACCCACAACAGACCACAAGCCAACAGTTGAATATTCCTCTTCTGACATTTAATGAGACCACCCATGGCAATGATAAAAAAAAAAAACTAGAAAGTTACAGTTATACTACAAAGGGAGTAGCATTTTCTCCTGTTAAGTTGCACTTACTATATGACTTAGTTATAGGTTAGCTTTTGCCATAAAAAAAGAAGAAGAAAATCATTTACAAATGATAATTTATTTGTAACCAAGCTCTGGATCCAAATATTTCAGGCTATAAACTAAGCTATAATCCTAAATACCCTAACTATGGAATAAGCCTGCCTGAACATAAATGGAGCATACCTCTGATTGTTAATATATGCAGAGAACTGACCTATTCAATTATTTTCTGCCTCCTTTAACTTAAAATGTTGATGCTGCATAAAGGTGGTTAATACCAGCCTTGATCTGGAACTGCTCAGGTGTCTGAAGTTTATTTCACCTCTCCTTGAAAGCCATGTTTTTACAACTGGAAGAGTCAGCACTTCAGGCTGTTAATGCTATATATCAGTGTTAAAAATACCTTACACCAGTCAAGCAAAATTTCTCTTACCACTGAGCACAGTTTTCAGAGTAGTCTAAAATTCTTCATGTTTACCTGACACAACCAAACACACACATGACAACTTTTGCACATTTCATTACAAGAAGAAAGGTTAAAACATTGATGCCCACATGCTAAAATTGCCCTGTCATTAGAAGAAAGCAGGCATTTCATTTTACTCTAATAAAAGCTGAATTCAGTTGACACAAAGTGAAATATCATTCAGCTATACAGGCTTCAAACTGGAAAAGCAGACATTATCTTTAACATTAATTATAATGTTAAAATAAAATGGAAAAGCTGGTAAGGAGGATTCAGCACAGGGACCAGAAATACTTGAGATGGTATGAATGGAAGGTGCTGAACCAGTACAACTTTCCGTGCAATGACAAAAAGTAGATTTTAATACTCTGCATTAAGAGCTGGCAACTCTAACACGGGCATGTGAGGAAAGAATAATAATGGCCAGGAACAGACAGTGTCAAAACATTTTCACAATGGATCTTAGAATGAGCAGTTTGATAGTTTAGGGAATCACAGAAGAAAGCATCCTGGTACTCTGTGAGTAAGCAGAAGAGCAGCCGTAATGACGAACAGCCAGCAGGTTACCCTGCCACCTGTTGCATGCACACTCAGCATCAGGGAAGCACAGGGCATCCACTGTTAATAGGCCATACACCCCTACTCTGTGATATGGTTTAACTGGGAAAATATTTAATTGGCATGAAATATAAATTATATCCTGCTATCACAGTGAAACTTGCTGGCAAAGAAGAACTGGCTGCACATATGCATTGCAAAACTAGGTCAGATCAAGACATCAGGACATGGCTAGGTCATAGACAGGGAAACTCCAGAGATAATGGACTGGTAGATGTCCCCACAATGGCTTGACCTTTAGAAACAATAACATCTGAAACTGCTTCCACAGAATGACGGATTATCTTCATCCTTCTCCCTTTGTCCATTGTAACTCTCCTTTTGTCCACTCACCTGTCCCACCATTAAAGTGCTATCACGATTCCCATCAGTCCCTTTGTCACCTAATGCAAAGGTCATTGGCTCATTATGGACTCCACTGTCCACTCTCCAGACCCCACTGTCTGCTCTGCCAGAGAACCATTAAAACATTTCCTCTCAGGGCAGAAAAAGAGTATTTAAACCCCAGCTCTGAGCCAACCAACTTGTGGTACTGTAATATTTCTGCCTGCTAGCCACCAACCCACCACTCCAATTCCAACTGTACTACTCTTGGACTCCTAGTCCAAACCACATTGCTTTGTTTCTTCTCTGCAGGATTGGTAAATATAGCCTGCTTCATCCTAAACTCTTGCTGTCCAAACCTTTCCTCCCTTTTTCTTCAGTTAGCCTAGTGTGATTGTGAGACTGCTTGGATCTCGTCTGTGTGTGATTGTTAATTCCTCCAATAAAACAAACACGCTTACTCTTGAATCTCTGACTGGTTTTTCCCTGCATTAATACTGGTATACACACATGTAAAAAATCTCATAAGGTTACCTCCCTCTCTCATAGGTCTCCTCTTTGAGCTGATATTCCCCACTGTTTCACGGAGGCACTGGCATTGTCACCCACATTTTGGTGTAACATCACTCAGTGTACACATCCCACCAGCTCTTTCCTCTGGCTCCTACTATGAGAGAAGTGGCTTGGAAAGTTGCCTCTGCAGGTGACAGCAAGCAATAATGGCAGCATAACTACACTGGTAGTGCTTTCTCTTCGGCATGGGTTGTATAGGATATTTAGCCTGTAACTTGTAGTAGAGACAATTAAGTTTACATGTGGTTTCTTATTTATATCCTTCTGTCCCTTCAGACAGAGGTAAACCAGTATAATGGCATTTAGTGCATTGTTGCACATATACATACAGAAGTAAGAAACACTGATTACAAGTACATGTAGCAAAGGATTGAAGCTTTAGTTACCTAACAGCATTATTTTCTCTACCCCCCACCCACCCACCACCACAACCTACATGCCTGGAGACTACTCATTGTAACAGGCAATTTGCCAGATGATCTATCAATTCAGTCTTAAGCATCATTAAAGTATATCTACTAAACAAGAGCGTTTATAGCTATCTACAAAATAAAGTTCTTCCCTTCATAAGATTGTCAAATATCCAACACCTAGAATATTTTATCTGTATTGGACAGGTGATGAGTTGCAAAATGACATATCATGATCAGCCTCAACCTCAAGATGTCTAGTTCTTCATATCACTTTGAAAGGAATAACTTGACTCTGCCCCATTCTGAAGCTTCTTTCCTATGGAGAAAAGAAAACCCAGAGAGGCTGCCGTGCTTTGTGTTTCTGGGCACTGAATCTCTACTTGGAGATGGACTTTTGCTTTTCAAGCCTATTAACCTTTTTCTGCTAAATCATGATTACTGCAGAAGAACAGGGAAGATATGAGACAAAACCATGAATCCTGTAAGATTTCCTATAACCCTAAATATTGAACTGTAACTTCTATAACAAAAGAAATCTGATATGTTTTATGTGCCTTCAATCTATTTCTGACTTGTCATAGCAGAGTAGGGATTTGAACCCTGCTCTCCCAGAGGCATAGTCCAGCAACCACTACACCACACTGGCTCTCAAGAAATCTGATAAACAAACCTAATGATGTTCACATGGATCACATTGGTCTTTCTGCCTCATCTGAACTAACTTGAGAGCCTACACTAAAGTACTGCTCATGTATGGTAAGGGGAGAGCATACTAATTCCCAGCACTCCCTGTCTCCCTCGAAGTGGTTAGAACTGACAGCATTAACCAGCTCAAGAAGGAGAAGATAATCCACCCACCAATTTCTCTCCTTCTATATTATTCTGCCACATACCCCAGCCTTAAATCAACACGAGAGGCCCTGCTGTGTATATTTCAGGTATTTGAGATGCACTGGATGGACATAAGGAATGGGGCCTTTTGGGTCATGACATCCTAACCATGGAATATTCTTCCAAGGTCTGTGTGGTTTCTAGACTTATTTTTTATATATATTGTGAGCAACTTTGCCCTATGAAAATGAATTAGTACTTCTTGATGGTGTTGTAGTCTGATTCCATGCCTTTAAACTTTTGCTGTTGTCTGCATTATTGTGCAACATCAAGCTATTAAGAATGTTTTGCCATTTTTATATGGTTAACTATCTTGATGAGAGTCACTGTGATGTGGGTGTTAGACTAAAACTCTGGAGACCAAAGTTCAAATCCCTGCTTGGCCATGACAGCCCACTGGGTGACCTTGGGCAAGTCATACACTCTCAGCCTCAGAGATAAGCTATGGAAATGCCTCCTTGAACACATCTTACCAAGAAAACCCCATGACAGATTCACCTTGGAGTTGCCACATGTAAGAAATAACTGGAGGACACACATCATACACACCCTCTTGAGGGTATTTGGACCAAAAGGCTGCATAGGAACATTTTAACAAAGAAGCAAACACAATAACAAGATCAGGACTTTCCTTCAGGAGCAAAATATCCTAGGGGTAAGCAGTCCAAATATCCATTCATATATATTTCATTCAGTAAAGTCTAGAAAATTCACCAGTATCCAGTAACTACAAATATTTTCTTTAAAAAACATGCCAAATGTACCAAAAATTTTAAAAATTTGGTCAACTCTTTACGGAAGTCTTCTAAAAACTTACCCTAAAACTAAGAATTTGGAACATTCTTTCTACTTTGATTTTTCTCTCTTTCTCTGTCTTACTTTGTACTCCTCCCTGCACACACAAAAGAAAATCACTATATATTAATACAGCTACTGCAAGTTATTATTGTAGAACTATGTGTTCTAAATTATCCTAATGTTCTCCACATATTATTTAATGAAATTACCACCTATGGAAAAGCAGCACATTGTTTCATTATATACCAGACCTAGTATATTACACACCTTCTTTTTAAGAACTTATCAATATTTCAAGTTAAAATGCTGTGAAGAAATAAGTACATTGCGAAAAGATAATAACTGGATGTTGTTGCTCTACTTTTGTGATATAACTAAGTGTTCAAATGTATCCACTCAAGTGCCCCCACTGCATTCACTGGAATTAGTCCAGGTACATGGGCCTATAACTTCCGCCTTAATGAACAATAAATGGAAAACAAAACTGTATGTTGTATACCATGCCCTGATGTCAACAAGGGTGTAACAAGCTGAACTTTTCTTTTAACGACATCTCGACAATCTGCTTGAAAGTAGTTAAACAGAAAAAAATAATACAGCAACATTTGTCAGGGTTACCAGTGTTTCTAAGAAACATGTATCCACAAAATCATTACTGGATATCACATCTCAGATGCAAATATCTTCTACATTTCGATAGGTAGAATTAACTTCCTGGACCCTCCTTAAAAAAGACCCACACCTCTAAATGGATTATTGTAAAATACTGCCAGACACTAAGAGGCTAGGGAGATTTGCGGTTATGTTACTAAATCGGTATTCAGGCCTCCTAAAAAAAGAGCAGCGAAGTGCCTATTCAGTCAAATTCACACCTCTCATCAGCACTCAGATCACTTACTGACTCTAAAACATAATCAAACTATGATGATGTAACAGTGGCGGTGGTGAAGATGATGTTATACATACAGCAGCGAACACTTGACAAACTGCAAGCAATGTTACAGACACAATCAATTGAAGTTAAGCCCTATTAATGTTTACTGATTTCAGGGGCCAAAATGTTAAATGGGACTTAGAGCTTTAACTTTAGCTGGAATGTATCCAGGATTTTCCCTCAGTCTAGGGCAAACTGATTCTTGGCTTACTTCGAAGAGGAGGAGGAGAAACACAATTGCCGTTCTTGTTGATTTTATTTGTTTATGTGAGCCTCTAAGCAACATGGGGGAGGAAACTATGATTTCTAAAAACTATTTCTTTTTTTTAATTCAGTAATTGGTAAACATTCACACAGTAATTGGTAAACATTCACATTCACAGATCCCGAGTCAAAGGCCATTTCTGCACGAGCCTGTTATAGTGCGATGATTCCACTTTCAACCTCCTCTGGAATCCTGGGCTTTGCAGTTTCGGGAGGGGCCGGCTGGCCCCTCCCGAAACTGCAAACCCCAGGATTCCAGAGGAGGTTGAAAGTGGAATCATCCCACTATAACAGGCTCGTGCAGAAATGGCCAAAGCTTCCACGGGGAGTTAAATCAGGAGTAGCAGGAATACATTTTTCCAAATATCTGCCTTTCAGCAATGCACTCCTGTGTGTACCTTCTTGTTACTTTTGCAGGCCAGGATTTCCACCCACACACTGGAGGCCGTAGGGGGAGATCCTGTTTCCTTCCAAGGTAGGGCATTCCTTAGCCAAAGGTACCCTCCTTGCCTTCCTCTCTCCCTTACCCCCAGCTCTTCCCTTGCTTGGCTTCATCCTGACTTTACAAACCGTTTCCCTGCACCTCTCAGGGAAGGTGCATCATTCTCATCCTCATCTCCTGTCCACCCCACGACTTATTGGCACCGTCCTTCATGGGGTGGGGGGAAAAAAAGATGGGGGAGAGGCTTCTGAGTCTGCCCCATTTCCATCCCCAGTGCTCTCTCTCTCCAAGTTAAAGGGGGGGGGCAGAGAAAGTTTTCGCCTGCAGTTGTTTTCCAGCGTTGACAAAGCCTTTGACAAAGCCTTCAACGCCTTCACTGTGTTTTTAAGGACTGAAGACAGGCGGGGGGGGGGCAACAGAAGAATGACAGGTAAGGTTTGGAGGAACCTAGCCAATGGGGAAGGAGGCTCGCTGGGATGGGGGGAACAACAACGTTGGATAGCCTTTCCAGCCTATCTGCCCGTCGGGCCCACAACCATTAGAGGAGGACGCAACAACAGCAACAACAACAACACACACACGCGCATCTCCGGGGCCAGATCCGAATGTGAGCCTCCCTTCCCTCCATTCCAGGGGCAGGCATGGCTCTCCCCGCTCCAGATGTTAAAAGGGGGCCTTACTGCGGAGGGAGAGCAGTGTATTCACCAGGTGTGTTGCGGGGGAGACCAGCAACAGGCACCTCCATCCATCCATCCATCGGCACCCATGCTCGTCCTGGGATTTTGTCTCCCTTTCCCTCCTCCTCTCTCTCTCTCTTGACGAACCTGGAAAGATCCTGGACCCTTTCCGCACGAGGCGGTTAGCGCGCGATGATTCCACTTTCCTATGGGATCCTGGGGTTTGCAGTTGAGGGAGGGGCCGCGGGCCCCTCCCTCAACTGCAAACCCCAGGATTCCACAGGAGGCGGAAAGTGGAATCATCGCGCTACAACCGCCTCGTGCGGAAAGGGCCCCGGCCGAGCCCGCGCGCAGCAGCGGCGTCCGGTTGAGAGGCGCGGGAGGGGAAACGCTCCGGCCGAGGGGAGGAAAGAAGGGAAGCAGCGAGGGGGGAAAGGGGGATAAAACTTAAAACCCTCCCGTTTTGGAGCCAGCTGTGCCGACATGCCGTCGCCTCTCCCTCGCGCTCCGACTCCCAGCCTGTGGAGGGCCGCGTGAGGAGGAGGAGGAGCAGCTTCCCGCCCCTCCTGCCACGAGGAATATTATATTGCACGAAGGGGAGGGGGAGAGACGGGGAGGGGGGAAAGGGGTGGGGAACGGGGTCATTTCGTTCCGAGCCTTACCTTCGCGGCTTGCCCTAACTGGTGACAGACTGGGAACTTTAATGGCCAGAGAGCCCACATTCAAAGGAGGAGGAGAGGAGGGCCCGGGGGGGCAACTTGGATCCCGTGCGGAGGGGAACGCGCCGAAAGAGAGCCGAGCGGCGCCCGCTCTCCCAGCCGCTCGCGCCCTCGCTCGCGCTCCCCGAAGCTCCCCGGCTCGGATGCTTGGCTCAGCTTTCCGCAGCTCCCGAAAGTGACGCCGATTGGCCGCCGCCGCCTGTCCGTCGCGGGCTCGGCGAGCCTCCGCCTCCTCCCCCTTTCGCCGCCTCAGCCTCCGCTTGGAGGACGGTGCGGAGGCTGGCGTGGGCGCGCGCAAAGGTGGGCGCCTCTCTGCCGGGCCCTCCGCTCCTTCCCCGGCCTTTTCCGAGCGGGAATCCACAGCCTCTTCGAGCCAGGGCGGATTTAGTCAGCAAGCCGTGAAAAGGGCGGGGGGGGAGCTCAGGTTTAAAGGAGAAGCAGGTTGAAAGGTTTAGCCCAGCTAGGAAGGTGCCTTATTTCCGCACTAGCCTGTTATAACGCGATGATTCCACTTTCAACCTCCTCTGGAATCCTGGGGTTTGCAGTTTCGGGAGGGGCCGGCCGGCCCCTCCCGAAACTGCAAACCCCAGGATTCCAGAGGAGGTTGCAAGTGGAATCATCGCGCTACAACCGGCTCGTGCGGAAAGGGCCTGAGAGAGATTTCCTTCTGCCTAGCCAGAACACTGTCCCAAATACTTTGCAGTACATTTCTGAAGGGATCGTCCTGTTGCTCTGTGGCACTAAATTAAAATAAATAAATAAATTATCTGGTGGCATTTAGGTATCTGTTGACCAGAGTCCTCTCCACTCTGTTGGGAGCTGGCTTGGTTCTCAGAGGTGGACAAAGACACAAGGCCCTGGGCTGGGTGCAAGTCACGTTCCTTATCCTGGGTAGCTCCTTTATAGTTTGGACTAAAACCTAGCAAGGGTTCATCCCCCCCCCCGCCCCACATGGAAACCACCAGCTGCTATGGATTATCCCATCAAGTTTGGAGGGGTTAAGATTTTTAACATTTTATTTATTTATTTTTATTTATTTATTTGTATCCCACCTCTCCATATGGATCGAGGCGGCAAACAACTTACAAATAGCATGTATTTTGATACATTTCTATACATGCCCCCAACAAGCTGGGTACTCATTTTACCGACCTGCGGAAGGATGGAAGGCTGAGTCAACCTTGGAGCCCGCCAGGATCGGACTCACAACCTTGTGGTTTGTGACTTGCAGTACTGGCATTTAACCACTGCGCCATCAGGGCTCCTTTTAGAGCTGAATCCCCTGCCATATAGTTGTAAGCAGTGTCTCTTAACTCAGGTGTGCTTTCAATTGGGGCCCATGAAGTGTTGAAGGTTGTTCAGCTGGTCTCCTCCTCACAACAGAGCATCCACTTGACTTCCTGCATCCACTTCTTGCAAAGGCAACAACAGGAAGGCAGGAAGGCTGGGTCTGCAGCTTGCCTTCCTCCTCCACTCCACTGCAGGGAAGAGGTGGGCTAGCAGCTGAGCAACAGCAAAGCTGCCAGCAAGCCAGCTTGGAGGACAGCAAGATGGGAGAAGGAAGGAGGGAGGGAGTTTAGTTGACATCAGTGCTGAGGAGAGCTGCCAGATTCTCTCCTTGCTTGTACAGCCACTCCTTTGTTCCTTCTTTCCCTCCCTCCCTCCCTCCCTCCCAAGTTGTCCCCAGCCTACTTTTGCCCCAAACCAGGTTTGCAAAGGAAGGATGAGCCATCATCAGACCTTTCCTGCACCCCCAACAAGCTTGGGCACAGATCTCTCCCCCTTGCATGTGGTTTCCATCCCCAGGTCCTTCCTCAGGGACAATTCAGTGCTAAAGTTCACATGGATTAAATGAGCTGGTGACCTCTTCACATTGCCACTGCTCACCAATGGAAGGCAGATCCTGACATTTTATTATTATTATTATTTATTTGTATCCCACCTCTCCATATGGATCAAGGCGGCGAACAACTTACAAATAGCATGCATTTCTATACATATTTCTATACATGCCCCCAACAAGCTGGGTACTCATTTTACCGACCTGCGGAAGGATGGAAGGCTGAGTCAATCTTGGAGGATCGAACTCACAACCTTGTGGCTTGCAGTACTGGCATTTAACCACTGCACCACCAGAGCAGCCTCAAGATCAATGTGAACTGTAGCTTTTAATTGCCGCCTGGGAAGGTCTCAAGGATGGAGACCACAAGTGGCAAAGAGAGATCCAAGCTTGCAGCAGGAGGGGATGTAGAAAAGGTCCAGTGATGATTCAGTCTGCTTGAGTCTGTTTTTCTTCCACCCCTTCTTCCTCTCACCACAGTCTGCTCTGCAAATCAGGTTGGTGACACCACCCTGGCTTGGGGGAAAAAGTAGGCAAGGGAGAATTTGACTGTTGTCATTTGTGTTTGCATTGGTTTAAAGTCTAAAGACCTTCAAAAGGTCTTACATTATGAAAATATATCTCTAGTAATTATATCATTACAAATGGCTGGAATCATTATCAGCAAAATACACACAAACAAAACACAGAACAAAGTTTGTACCTACTGCACAGTGGACATCAACTTTAATGTCGGCCAAGCACTCCAGAGGAAGCATGATGTTACAATGGAGAGGACCCTACCCATGATCACAATCTACTTAAAGACAGACACTAAATCCCACCTTCCTCCCAACTGTTGAACTGACAAAACCAGACAAAATGTTCAGGTAAAGGGACTTAAACAGCAGTGGTGACAACTTCTGTCAGCCTCTGCCATTTTCTTTCATAGGCACTCCATCTGTGCAACATGCTGTGTCACTCATTGGTGTCACAGAGAATAGGCTCCTTAGAGAGTAGGAATCACAGCCATCATGAAATGTTGCCAGTTCTGTCACCCACCAGAAGATGCAGATGGCCATGAAAGAAATAACTGTTATATAGTCCTACCACTCCTTCATGGACCCTGGAATGGGGAGCAGGGACATTCTGTTCAGGTAAAGTTAGATCAGCAAGACTCAATAGTGGCTGGTTGCAATGAATTCATTCCAGTTTTAGTTCACACTTTCAAACAGTTAAATGAGATGCTGAAACATAGTTTCCCAAAGAGTTTCAGCACCTTGGATGGCTCCCTCAGTGCTGTCCCACATCTGAAACACTGCCAAGCAGTGCCAAGAATCCTGAGTAACAGAGCCCCTCAGGAGTTCCCAGTCAGAAGTGTAATAAAGCTAGAAATGTAATAAATAATAAAACTATGAAAAAAAGGAAGACAAGAAAAAAAGAGGTATTGTAGTTGACCTTCTCAGGAGGAAATAAGATTGTATGCATTTGTCCTATGCACATTTACTTGGAAATAAGCTCAACTAAACACTTGCAAGTGGGGGTGGGGGAGACTTCTGGCTAAGCATCATGCTTATAAGATTTTTTTTGTAGTCAACACTGATTGAAAGACAATGGAATGGGACAAGTAACTTGCCTTCTCTTTAACTATGCCCTCATGCATTATGGTAGCTCTTCTGAAAACCTCCCTGGAGATATAAAATTATAACAGAAGGTACTCCGTCTTCCTCTCAGTCACCAAAAATATATATTAAAAAATATATTTTAAAAATGTGTTTGCCTATATCTTGGAGCTGAAAAACAAGAGGAGAAGAGTGCAGTAGCCATTTGTGCTAAGTGTGCTATAGACAAATCTGAAAAGAATTACCATAGCATTTTAACTTGGTCATCCTTGAATGAACAGCATAGGCCAAATAAATAAATAAATAAATAAAATAAAAAAATCTGTAACTTTTCTGTGTACACTGCATTTATTTTCAATCTAGTTTGTTTATAGCTTTTGGACAATGATAACTTGGATTTGAATGACCATGTTGTACATATGCATATAGAACACAATTGTGTTTATATTAATAACTTATTCATAAGACCTTAATCTATCTAAAATTTTAAAATGAAAATCATGTCTCCCTTACTTCCTTTTTTCCTAACAGCCCCAAACACTGCAATTTGCCCTCACAGAGCCCCTTAGTCCCCTGGTCATTTTGGCTGTCCTTTTTCTGTAGTTTGTCCATCCTTGCAATATTTATTTTTACATACGGTGATCAGAGCAGTATAGTATTTCATATGTGGCAACACCTTGCATTTGTACAAGGGCAATATCATGTTTGCAATTTTATTTTGGATTGTTTTGTAATTCTGCTCAATGTGAAATTTATCTATCTATCCCAAGCCTAGGATCCTTGTCTATCAGTCACTGTGAGTGAAGATCCCCTCAGCACATATGAAGAGATCTTTTTTGTTGACATCAATATAGATCACTTTATACTTGTTCAAATCAGATTTTCATTTGATATTTGCATGTCCATTCCCCTACTTCAGTGATCGTCTTTTAAGGCTTTTCATAATCTGTATTGATTCTCCAACCCTAAATAACATAGTTCCATCAGCAAAAATGGCTACCTCATTACTCAGCATTAACTCCAGGTCTTGCACTAAGAGATTTTTCACTCCTCAGGCTGGGGAGATATACACAATTTGCATTTTTTTTAGAACTTTTTCTCTGCAGCCATGTACATGCTAACATATTTCCAGAGATGTGTATGGTTCTGGATGGGAAGTATTGATAATTTTATAATCATATATATATATATATATATATATATTCATTTAATAGGAACTTAACATATATATTTTCCCTTTGTTTGATATGTTAATTCTGTCTTTAAGCAATTTTGTAATATTCTATTTTCTATTTTGTCATTGTGCCACATTGTTAATTATTTCTACTGGTATATCCATGTGTATATTGTTGTTATATAAACTGACAGACATAAGCCCTACCCCCACAACTTAAAAACAGTTCTGGGCACCCTGGAAATTTAATAAACTCCTTTTATCCTCATTTTAAAGTTGACCATAAAACTATCCCAGCTGAGCTCCAAAAACGCAGTGACTCAGGGCAATGGATAGCTTCATTTGGGATAGGTTCATTTGGGAAATGGTCTCCTTGAGTTCCCATCAACTTAAGGCTTTACAGCTTAAGTAAGCCTCAGTAATTTGAATTGTGTTTAGAAATGGGCCATTTGCTAGTGCAGAACTGGTAAGTTGCAGCCAATAACCAGTTGTAGTCAAACACTGCAGCTAGTTCTCACAGGCTTCAGTCTCTTGGTCATTTCCATTGCCCTTTTCTGTAGTTTGGCTAGCTCTGCAATATGCATTCAAGTTGTTTATGACTTTTTAACCCTCAGGCAGACCTATCATCTATCATAAGCTTGGCAAGATTTGTTCAGAGGGGGTTGCCTTCACCTTCTTCTGAGGCTGAGAAAGTGTGACTTGCCTAAGGTCACCCAGTGGGCCTCCATGGCCAGGCAGGGTTTCAGACCCTGGTCTCTAGGGCTGTAGTCCAATGCTCAAACCACTATACCATGCTGACTCTCACATTATCTGTATCCCGGACTATGGGCCTGCTCCTTAGGAAAGGTGTAATTCCACAGACAGTTGACTAAACACCATTCACTGATAATGGAACAAATCTCATCTAAATTCTGCTCCAAGCCATCAAGTGCAACTGGATTGCGGCAATAGAGTGCAAGCAGATCCGTAGTCTCAGCAAATGTGTACAACTGAAAAATGCTGAGATATGGGTGACTTTCTCAGAATAACAACAGCAACCCTGCACAAAACTTGCATTCCAGTTATAAAAAGTAGTAGACTTTTGAAAGTACAGTCAGCCCTCCACATTTACAGGTTCCACTTTTGCAGATTTGATTATTCACAGATTATTTCCTGTCACCTCTGCCTTCTCCCTGTGCCATTTTTAATAGGGACTGCAAGCCTCGTGAGACTGAGAAACTGTGAACGAAACTTGTAAACCCCTATTAAAAATGGTGTGGGACAGCGGTGGAGGTGGCAGTAAGCCCCACCACCCACCCACTTCTGCCTTGTAAAGGTACCCTGATGCCTCAAAGGAATCATACTTTTTTGTATGTTAAATATGGTTTAGGAGGGCCTAGAGTTATTCACGTTTTTTTCACTTTCACATGGATCCTGTGCCCCTAACCCTAGTGAATGTGGAGACATGACTGTAGAAACACAGACCATTAGTAAGTTCTACATGTCTACACTCCAGGGCAGCACAGAGGGATTTTTTCAGAGTCCTGTTTGGAGATCCCAAGGATTGAGACTGTGACCTTCTGAAGGCAAAGGAAGTGCTTTTCCACTGAATTCGGAAGCATGGCAAAGTATCTAAATGATGTGATGCTGAGGTTCTGCCTGGTCATTTTTTTTTTAAATCTCTCCCAAAGGAGATCTGTTGGTACTTTAATTATTATCCAATAGGTAACAGGCCCAGTCCATCCTATTTATTTAGGTCTCAGAAGGGGTAGGAAGATTTTGGCCTGTCTGCTGTTGACTATCTAACTGCAATATTTAGGGCCCTTATTTATGTAGAATGATATGCTTTCTAGAATTACTGCAGCTTTACATTCTTATTAGAGTGATGTATCTACAAGATAACAATCTTGTTTGGCTACCTCAAGTGCCAGCTTTGGCAAGAAGATAACACACAGGGTTGGTTTTTTTTTTTTTTAAACTAAACAAAGCAAAAAAGAAAGAGAGAGAGAGAGAATATCTTTTCTTATCTTGCTCAATTTCCCCTAGCAATTGAGAAGCAAGAAAATTAGCTGAGCAAGCCAAGTGGGGAATAGCATCCAATGTGAATACTTCTAAGCCTTTCTCACATGCCAGTTGCCAAAACATTATCTTAAACATTCTCAGCATCAGAACTTGGCTATTTTTTATGTTGTGAGTATATAGGGTACAGCCAAGCCTATAAATACTTGTAAGCCAATTACTTTACACATATAAACACATGAATGGCTGCCATATAATAAAAGAAAAAACGCTGCAGTTATCATCTGGATTCTGTTTTTTTCCATGAGACAGGAAGATTCTTCTTTATGGCCAGACTTATACCTTTTATAAGCCACGTTTCCTCCAAGACATTTAAGCTGGCACATACAGACTTTCTCTCTCTCTTTTATCCATGCAGAAATACTGTGAGGTAGGTAAAGCTGAAACAGTGACTTGGCTAAAGTTATCAAGTAAATTACACAGCCATGAAGAATTGAATCCAGATCTTCTCAGTCTTAGACCAACACTCAAACCTCAAGACTCTGTAATTTGTAATTCCAAAAGTCATTTAAAAAAAAAAAAGGAAGGCAGGCAGGTAGGTAGGCAGGCAGACAGACAGACTCCTAGTTTTCATTATTGTTTTCACTATTGTTGTTATCTTGTTATGTTCCTAATGAAAGTTCCCTTACAGAAGGATACAAAATCACATCACCACACTGTTTGGTTATCAGCTTCCTGAATCTAAGCTTTGCTTATATTTCACCTCATTGCCAAACAAGGCATTCTGGACTGATGTTGTGATGAGAATGCACAGTAGCCCTAAAAAGAAATTACATATTTCTTGTGTTCTGTATGACTGTACATTCAAAAGTTAAGAAACAACCTTATTTATATACTAAGCAATAGAGTATTCTAGTAGCAATAAGGAGCATGGTATGTATTTGCTTCCATCAGTCTAAGGATGAGAAGAAAGGGCTTGGGAAAGAGGTTGGTGCTAAAGGGATATAACTGTTCAATACAGGGGTGAAGGAATTAGCAAATAATTCAGTGAGAGTGGAGGATGAAAGGAAGAAAAGTGGCAGAACCAAGTCTATATGAGTTATAAAGTCCAATATGGCTTGAGCTCAAACTATCTGAAAGATCCTATTTTACTGTATGAGCCTGCTCAAGTTTCAAAATCCTCAGATGAGGGTTTTATGTCAGTACCGCCACTATTGCAGGCACTTGGCTTTCTCAATGGCTACTCCAAAGCTGTGGAACTCTCTCCCATGGGAGGCTAGGTTGCTTCTCCCTCCTGTTTTCCTTCTGCCTGTGGACAGAGACCTTTTTATTCAGGCTTTTGGATATTAATGGATTGTTGCAAGAGGGTCTCTTAATGGGGGAGGGAAGGTGTTTCTTTTCTTTTTTTATGCTCATTGTTATGTTTCAAAGACTTTTAAACTGCTTTAAATTAGTGCTGTTTTCAACAGTATATGCTTTTTATATATGTGTGTGTGTTTGTGTGTGTGTGTGTGTGTTGTTAGTTGTGAACTGCTTTGGGTCACATACTAGATGAAAAGTAGGACATAAATTAAATTTAACAGACCAATAAATGGATAAAATCAGAAAACATGCAGTAGGGTCAAATCAACAACTGGATACAATGCATCTTGGACTTCTCAGTTTTAGTGGCACTAGGGAAATTCCAGTTAGACGAATCCCTTGTTATGACGTTATTGCATTGTCCAGGTATAGGCAAAAAGGAACACCTACAAAGGGTGGGGGAAGCCTTATTTGGCTTTCAAAAACCAGGTCATGATCAAATTAATAGAAGAATGACACGGGTCTTTATAGAAAGGGATGGAAACATGAGCAGCCACATTCCTGTTATAAAGAGTGACTTCCTGTCTGAGAGCATCACATCACCACAATGAATGTCCCTTAATTTCAGAGTAATTTATTTCATAGCTGTTTAGGGAATATGTCATATGCATGTATATATGCACACACACATGCATGCACACATGAGTGCACACTCTTTTTCCTCTTCTCTACAAATACACATACACCACAGCTGCTCAAACACATTTTTCCAGCTGAGGCAAAGCAACAACTCATGCCTCACTCCCAGGTCAAGATGTACTGCACTCAAGACTGACCATATTCTTTTGGCACTGAGGCAATAAATCCTACTAGCATGTCTCTCTATCCTGTACAGTGAAGAAACAATAATAGCATATTAAATAACTGCCACATTGCTATCCTTTCATGATAGTGAAAATCTGCTGCTACTTCCTAATGCTAGGCTTGGCTTCAACACACACACACACACACACACACACACACTGCCCCCAGATATTGTGTGGCAAAGCCAAAGCTATCAGTAAACAGCTGGGTCTAAGAGTCACACCATCTTATACAGAGCCACAGGAGAAAAATCATTTAGCTGAACCAGGTTTGAGTCGAGAATGAACAAGTGCCAGGCTCAGCTTCCCCGGCTATCCTTGGCACCTTGTCAGAAGTATAATTAACATATAAGTGGCAACACTAGCACATATGCTCTTGGCAGTCCAGCACATTTTTCCTCGCCAGAAGGATGAGAACATGAGCCTGGTTGGATCCATGCAGAATATGCTGCCATTGCTAGAGTAGCACCACAGGGGGAAAGAGCTGAGATTGACAGAAAACCTGGCACTGTTGCAAACTGTCCATCAGGTTAAGAGGTGCTGCAAGAACCCCTCCTCTGTTAAAGAAAAAGAGCCAAGCCCAAACCTTGCACGGATTTAGTCACAGCAAGGGGGTGCAATCCAACATTGGCACAGCTCTTCTAGGACATACTTTTAAAAACATCTGGAGAGGGAGAGATGGGTGGCATGTTTTATCACACGAGGGAGCCAGGAGTTTGGGATTTGAGAAAATTCAGCTCTCCGAAAGAAGGGAAACACACTGCTTCCATTTGTTATTTGTCTTCTGGCTCGCAGTGGGGAACATGTACAAAACAAAGCTTTCATGTGCTCAGCATTTCTGCATGCTCTTTTGAAGAGGCAGTTTTCTTTTGAACTAGTTCCTTATCTGTTGCACCTCCCCAGATTCACCTTTCTTTGCCTTGTGTTCTCGGCAAACCACCCTCTCCACTTCTATAGAGATAATTCCCTTGTAAGCTCCCTAAATATCCTAAAGGCACCAGATCCTGTTTGATCTTGGAAACTAAGAAGGGTCAGCTCTGGTTATTACTTGGATGGGAGACCACCAGGTGCTGTAGGCTATATTTCAGAGGAAGGAACTTGCAAAACCACCACACATGAGCCTCCCATTCTGCCACACAAACAATGTATCTCTTAGTGAGGGTGGGAGGGAGAGGATAGAGAGTGAGAGATCTTAGAAGAAAGGGAAATGAAGGAAATGAAATGAAGTCTTTGACACCTTTGGCACCTTTAAGACTCACCGATTCATTACAGTGTAAATAAAGCTTTGTGCTGAAATAAATTGGTGAGTCTTAAAGATGCCACAAGATTTCTTCCTTCTTTGTCGACTGAAAAAAGATTATCTCTCAGAGGAAAACACCCTTCCTTGCACCTTCCTACATTTTCTAGATGGCAAGACACGCACACACACACGAGGCAGTCTTTTCTCATTGTTACACTACTACTGTTATGCTGAGGATCAGTCCTCCTGTGCATTGTCCTTCCACTACTTCACTATTGCCAAAGGCTTTCCCCACAACTATTTATATTGTTTTATTCACACACACACACAGAGTAACAATTTCTAATATTTCATCAACTGTTTATCAAAATGGACTTCACCAGTAACAACATACAGAAGAAAAGGTTGGACACTGTGTGGTACATCAGTGTTCATGCACATGCTTCAGTGCTTATGCACATGTTCTTACATCCATGCTAACAATAAACATATAGGGTGCATTTCCCCTGCTCCATAAAAGATTTAAATATGCCAGACTGGGGGAGATAGGTCTCTTAAGGATCATTCTAGGACAATGTTCCTCAACCTGACGCTTTCCAGATGCGTTGGACAAACTGACTTTCGTAAGGATTGTACTCCAGCATATCTAGAGGAGAACACCAGGCTGGAGAAGGTGGGTGTAAGGACTCAGCTAACACATTCAAATCATTCCTAATTTAGTTAAAAATGTTCAGATATCTGGTGCTGCCAGCCTCTCTACTTGTGCTATCTGATACTGCTTGTGGTATCTGGTGATACTGGCCTCCTTGCTCACACTGTTGATGTTCCTCATGGTATCAGATGTTGCTGGCTGGTGCTACCTGGTGCTGCTCACACTGCCTCATGTTCAGCTGCTTGGTTGTAGCTGATGAAGTGGTTGTTACCTGGTGAGGTGGTCTTGCTGTAAACAGCTGTACACTCCCATGTCTTGATATGGTTTAACTGGCATACATCAAAATTGATATAAAATATAAATTATACTCTCATGTGGCTGGATGACCTGACTGGATAAGAGAAAGTTGGCCAAACATGTGTATTATGTAATCTAAAGTCAAGGAGAACCCACCTGGGCACAGCCAGGTCATAGTCAGGAAAATCTCCAGGAAATTCCAAGTGTTTATCGGCTTCCAGCTAGCCTATGACTCATCTACAGAAACAACTGACCTGCAAGGCTCCCACAGAACAGTTGATTGCCTTATTCCTCTTCCCTCCTGCCTTCAGATTTTTCCCATTGTCCCCTGCTTGCTCAGTGATTACAGAGCTATCAAATGGCCATTAGCCCTTCTGCTACCTGTCTGGACTACATTGTCTGTGTTGCTGAAGAGTTGTCAGCACTATCACCTTCTAGACAGAAACAGAGTATTTAAACCCCAGACTTTTGTTAGCCAACTTGCAGTACACTGATTGATGGTTGCCACACTGCTACTCTGATTTTTGATTTGTGTACTGTCCTTAGATGTGAATCTAAGCCATATCACTGCTTCTTCACTGCTCTTCAAGACCGATAAATATCATCCACTATGTCCTGAAATTTCACTACCTAAAAACCTTTCCTCCGTTTTCCTTCAGTTATCCTTATGTGATTGTGTTACTGTTTGATATCTTGTGTGAGTGATCAATTCCCCTAATAAAACACAATTTAGCTTACTTTGGATCTTTGCCTGTTTTTTTTCCTTTTTTTCCTGCACAGACCCCATAGACATTGATATCAAAAATCTCACTAGGTTACCCTCCCCTTGCAGGCCTCCTAATATTGAGCTAATACTTCCCCACCTTTGAATAGAAGTATTATAGGTGGACCTCTGAGTCACCCAAGTTTTGAGGTAACATTGACACTGAATAATGGCCCCAAAAAGCAAGAGTGGTGATGCTTGGCAATTCAGAGAAGCCAAGAAAATCCCCAAACTGCTTTCTTTAAGTGAGAAAGTAAATGTCTTGGACTGATATTGACTCTGAACCATCTACATCATCCTGGTGCTACAGTCCAGGTCCACAGAATCATAGAATCATAGAGTTGGAAGAGACCCCGGGGCCATCCAGTCCAACCCCCTGCTATTCAGGAACACACATCAAAGAATCCCCAACAGATGGCCATCCAGCCTCTGCTTAAAAACCTCCAAAGAATGAGACTTTACCACACTCCGAGGCAGCATATTCCACTGCCGGACAGCATATTCCACTGCTGGACACCTTCTGATGGCCCTCCTTCTGATGAAGATTCCTCTTTTGATGATACCTATATGTCAGAATGTCAATGCTGATGGTTTTCAGTGGACACAATTCCTTCCTTGTTCATTTTGGGAAGGAAAAAAAAAAGGTTTCCACATTATGTATTAAAATTATATAATGTGAAGGATCCCAGAATGGATCCCTTGCACTATTCATCACCTTCAAAAGACAGGGATATTCCCGAGCAATGACTAGGAGTAGGATGTTTTCAGCCAGGCTAATGCAACTGTGTATTGAGTTTGAGCAGTTTATTTTTTAAAAGCACATTACTTATTTACTGTATATCTTTTGTAACAAGTGATATATGAGTAACATATTATTAATGCATTATTTTTCCACATTCCTCCTGTACAGTTTAAAAATTAAAAATTGGCCATAAATCAGCAAAATTTTCTCTAAACATCCCACCAAAATAATATTCAGTCTTTACGTTAAACATCATTTTTATGCCGTCATGATGACAGCATTACCGATTTTTGTTTCTGTTGACGCTATTACTTGTACTGTGTTCACTCCAAGTTCTGCTAGTACACTTGGGATTTCCTGGGTTCGTTCCTTTCTTTTGCAATGGATAATTTAGTTTCAGCTTTCAAATACACCATCAAACTGCCTCTAGACTATCCACACTCTTTGGTACATATCACTGTCACTAGCAAAAAATGTTTACCTCCATCTTTCTGAAACATTTTTTGGAATGTTACCAACATTCCACCTGGGGACATACTACAAAACCAAACACTTTACTTGCAAGCCTTTCCCAGTAGATTTCAGGGGTAGTCAGAGAGAACATATCATAATCATTGTGTATTTGTAAATAAGTCAAGCTAATAGGCACTTCTTGTTTGCAAACAACATGCTAACAGGAGAAACTGTTGATTATGCTCAAAGAGTCATGTTCATGAAGCTGTAAGATTACATTTTGCAGGATGTACACTGAGGATAATTAATTTCATTCTGAGAGTTACCATGCAACAACAACAGCAAAAAAGAAGTGGATTACATATGGCTGTGGGTTGCATATAATTCCATGACAAATTTTAAATCAACTTTTGCTGTTGTAGTTATAGAAATAATAACAAGTAATAATTTACTGCTCTCTAATTATGTCTAGGGAGCCAGTATTGTGTAGGGGCTTCAACACTGGGCTGTGACCCTGGAGATCAGGGTTCGATTCCTTGCTTGGTCATGGAAACCCACTGGGTAACCTTGGACCTTGGGCACATTTCACACTTTCAGCCCCAGAAAACCCCATGACAGATTCACCTTAAGGTTACCATAAGTCAGAAATGACTTGAAGGCACACAATAACAATTATGCCAAACATTTCTTCCACAAAATCAGGCCCCTTCAGTGTGCACCATGGTCCATGTAGAAATGGTCTCCTGAATGGAGAGGGGGCAGGGTAGCTAGGGAGGTCTGAACACCTCCCAAAAATAATTATCAGGCAAAACTGGACCACCAGGAGTACCTTCTCAAAAATTGTCAATCCAAGGTATGATAAATGAGCCAGCATATAAAATATTAAAACAGCTATTGTAGTTGAATAATAAAGCCTGATTGCGCGGTAACCTATGCACACTTACTTGGGAGTAAGCTATGCTGTTGCTACATAGGGGATGTCTAAATACACATGTGCCCATAAGAGTCTTCACATTTTAAGGTTTATTAAATGATAATGGAACTGGAGAAGTAAATTGCCTTCCTCCTGGCTATTCTTCAGGTACTATGGTAACCACCGTAATAGCCTGACTAGAGATTCCACATCATAGCAGTCCTGCTCTTAGTGGCCCTTGGAAATAAGTATGTTCTTTACTTTTTTAATTAAGCCAAGTGTGGGTGTACCTTCTGCAGTAGAAAAATGGGTCAGGGCAGGTTGCAGCAGTCATTCTTACTCTGCATGCTGTAGAAAAATCTGAATAAGAAGGGTCTTCCACAGCATTGTGAGTCGGAGTCGTCCTTAAATGAGCAGCATCAGCAAAGTATATTTTTATTGCAACTTTGTCTTTACATTCTGCAATATTTTAGGGCACGGAGCCAAAAGGGATCTGAAGGGTCACCTTATACAAACCCCCTGCTAATGGGGGAATCAACAATAAAGCATGTGTAAAAGGTGGCCATCCAACCACAGCTTGAAATCTCAAATGGAAGAGAGTCTAATGCTCTCCAAGGCAGATCTTATTGTGTATAGCATAAGCAGATGAAGAATGTGTTTTACATCAATATGTTATTCATAAGGTCTTAGGTTCTCTAAAATTTAAAATTAATTTTTGGTTCTAGAGCCACAGTGATAGGTTGATCAATCAGAACATGCTTTTCACTAGAACATGTTCCAAACAGCACCAGTAAGAGAAAAGCAAAGAGTTTGTAAGACAAGCTTGAATAGCAGAAAGGGTTTTTTAATTTAAAAAAGAACCCAAATATAGAGGTGACATTTTTGACTTTATTTTTGGGCCTGTTTACAAATTTTCATTTCTCTTCAGTCAGAATGCATTAAACTTTTTGCTGCCTAGATCAGGAAAAGGCCATCATTTCTCCTAAAGCTATGTGTATGCACAAGCTATATTTTTCCCCTCTATATTCTTGATTTTGCTATTTGGTTTTAAGAATTCCTTTAGAACCTAACAAAAAAAATATTCTTGATTCTTCAAACTTTGGGCTGATTTAAGAGTACAATAATAGTCATGCTGGATAGAACTGAGGAACCATCTAGTCCAGTGGGAGGTCCACTGGCAATTGCACTCTCGTGCTGTCCAGAAACTGATAGATAGAGGTATACTAATTTATCCACTTTCCCTTAAAGTCATTTATGTTTGTAAACATTAGTACATTGTGTGGCAGTGAATTCGACACTTTAACTATGCCATGTACACTTGTTTTTCTCTATCCTGAGTCATCCATGTTTCAGTTTCACCAGATGGCACAGATTTCTTTGTCATGGCTCCCCTTACTTCTCTATTTCCTAAGCTAAATATTGCAATCTATCCACATAGGTTAGTTGTTCCAGGCTTTGGTCAGTTTGGTTGCCCTTTCCTGTGCTTTTCTATCTCTACAATATCCTACAGTGACCAGAAGTGTGCACAATACTCCAGATATGGTCACACCATAGAATTGCATATGGGCAGTATGATATTGCCAGTTTCGTTTCTGATTCCTTTTTCTAATTATTCTCAACTTTGAATTTGCTTTCTCTTTTTAACAAGAACCACATACTGGGTTGACATTTTCATAGACATACCAAGCACAACCCCCAGATCCCTTGGTCACTTGCTGCCAGCTCACAGTCTATCAGTGTGTATGCTATCCCCCCCCCAGCTGTTACCATGCAGTACACCTATGGCTGAACACCACATGGAAATGGACTTTGACTGAAAATGTGTGCTTAGGCAGATGACATCAGCATGGCCGGGTCATAAGTTCACAAGGATTATCCAGAGAGCCCTGATTTAATGGCTCAAGGTAACCCTATCAACTGCCCAAACTCAGAAAACAATAGCCAGCAAGGCAGCTTCAATGAAACAACGAATGACCAACATCCTGTGACCTATTCCTACTGCATTTCCCTTTTGTTTCCTCACCTGCCCAGCCATTAAGGAGTTATTACAACTTCTGTCTATGCTGTGCAACCTAATGTAAGATCATTAGACCATTCTGGACTCCTTTATCTGCTCTGTCAGAGAGTCATTAACACCTTCCCCTTCAAGGCAGAAAAAGGGTATTTAAACCCTAGGCCAGACGCTGGCTTTTTGGTAGCAATTGGGCATCACACTGAATCCCAGACTCTCATTCCTTTGTGCTGCCCTCAAACTCTCATGTTTGAGATATTTTGCCTTGAATTTCTTCCCTACAGCATATCACTCACATCATCCTAACTCCTTGCTATCCAATCTTTTCCTTCTGTAAGCCTTGTATCATTGCATGGGACTGCTTGAATCTTGTTTGTCTTTGTGATTTGTCTTGAAATTAGTACCGATATACAGAGGTAAAAAGGTACTGTGGTCCCCTACCATGCCTCCTTTGAGCTATAATTCTCCACCTTTCTGCAGAGGCATTGGCATTGTGGGTAGACCTCTGAGTCATCCACCTTTTGGGGTAACACAGTATTCTCACTGTACATTATTTTCATAAAATTTAAACACATATTCTCCCAATTTAGAAAAATACTTGTGTCACTCTTCACAGTGCTTTTTTTCAATTCTTGTTCTCACTGTTCCTCTGAAATAATTTATTGTCATCAACAGATATGATCACCTAACTGTATACCCCTCACTCCAAGTTTTGCAACAGGAGATTTTTTTTTTACCTAAAGCTTTGCATTTATATGTATGTTCCTTTTTTTTTCTTTCTTTTTTTTTGAGATTTTTTTCCCCCCAGTGAGCGTATATCTTCTAGCACAGCTTCACTGGTCTTGTTTTTAAAGTAATGTAATGGAGGGACAGGTATGTTAGGAGACCTTACAGTCAACTTTGTATTCATTTAATAGGATCTTAGATATTTTGTCTCTTTACATATTATATTGTGTTTATTAATATGCACTTGCATTAATATATTAATATTAATTGCATATTTTTTATTTATCCAGTTCTGTAATACTTCATTTTTTTTATTCTGCCATTACTTTCATGGTAGATATTTACCTGCTTCAGTTGTTATTATTGGTGGCGTTGAATGTCCTTATTATTTTAATGTGCTGTCATTCTTTTGTAAAATTGTACTTGGTAGTAGGAAAAATAATAATAATGAGCAGCCTGTCAATATTGAGTGTCCCCCTACACCTTAAAAATAGTTCCAAGATTCCTGGATTTAGAAAATAGCTAATAAGCAACCATGGTGTGATGCATTCTGGGATTTTTTTAAAACTGTTTTTTATTATTTTTTAAAAACTTTTCTTGCGAATACAGACTGTACAAAGAAATCTGTAAGCACCATGTGTAAGTTACCATTAGTTTCAAGAGTAATAAGCATCTGTCAAAAGCATCATTTCAAAATGTGTCTTTCTGAATCAGAAGCATTCATAATGAAGACTTGTTTGTCTTCTTATTCCAGTTGGTCCTCCACATTTGCAGATTTGATTCTCATTGATTTGGTTATTTGCAAGTCTCTTCAACCCCTGCCTCCATACCTCAGGTGCTTCTTTTCCGGGGGAACCTCCCCTCTGAGAAGCTCCAATCAGGCTGCACAGCCCTCTGATCCGACTCGTCCCAGTCCTCATGGTTCCCTCTTCTTTCAGCTGCTGCCTGGCTAAGGCAGTGGAATATGCTGCCTCGAAGTGTGGTAGAGTCCTCTTCTTTCGAAGTTTTTAAGCAGAGGCTAGATGGCCATCTGTTGAGAATGCTGTTGGGAATGGTAGGGGGTTGGACTGGATGGCCCCTGTGATCTTTTCCAACTCTATGATTCTATGATGGCTCAGACCCAATTTCTCAGCACCACAAACACTCTCCTGATGTTTTCCTACCAACAAAGGCAGGAGATGGGCAAGAATGAGGAAGCATAGGGACACCATGCGAACCCCACTTCCTTCTCCTTCCTCTGACTTGTTTTGGACCCTGGTTGCCCATTTTCCCCACCATACCTCTGCCTCCTACCCATAGACACACACAAAATTTTGATATTTGTGGTTTTTCCACTATTTTGGGGATCCTGTGTCCCGAACTCTATTGAATACAGAAGGCTATCTGTACCAACTAGAAGACCAGTATTGTAGGACCAAGGCATTAGGACATGCACCTGTCTATGTGCTATCTATGTGCACTTATCTATGTGCTTTGATTGAAGTACCCAGGACCATCTCAAAATATGTTGCTGTCTTAGGTAAAAATAAGATAATGCCCCTATTACCAAAATCAGATGGAATGACAGTTGAGCCTTACTTCATCACAACTGTCCTAGGATTTCATCACACAATAGGTTTGTTGTATGATTTCACCGGCTTAGTTCCACTTTCAGTCTTTCCTTATCACATAATGTCATGACTCTCCTGTTCTTGCATTGCATTTCCATTGTTGTTGGACTGCATCTTTTCATTGACAGAAAAACCCATTACTGACTCCAGTATCACTGGTATTCAACTAATGCTTCTTGGTACGATTGTTTCATTCCATTGCAGTTCTGATATTCCACCAGTCATGTTGTGTGAGTGGGCATGGTTAACATCTTCTACTGCTTCCCATCTCCAGGCAAAGATAAGTCACTCCACACCCAGTGTCCAGACAAAGAGGACATCATGATGCACAGGAACAATGTCACTTTTACTCTGGTCCCTGGTGCACATTTCCTTATTTGTTTAGCCATAATTGCACAACTGCATTGTTGTGGTGGTGCCAGCATGCCACAATTATGCAATTATGGCAAAACAATTTTTTAAAAAAATAAAGAAAGAAATGCCTGCTGGGGAACAGAAATCTTAGAGTGAAAAATAAACAGGAAGACTGTAATTGCACAGTTGTGCTGCTGAGGTGACTGCCAGCATGCCACAATTATGACAAAACATAACAAAACATAAAAGGAATACACAAAACATAACAAAAGGAAAACACACCAGGGAACTAAACTTGCACAATTGTGGAAAAGAAGAAGAAGAAAAATAAACAGTGTGCATGTGCTACGTAGCACAAACACAGGTAAGAAGGCAGGTTAAAAAGGCGGTGTGAAAGAGTGATTGCGGGAACATGCATCACCAAAGTGGCACCATAGCCCTATTGGAGAGATGCTGTGGAAGTTATTGATTCCATACCAGTACGTTTCTGTTTGCTTAAAAAAACACAATTCCTGTGACGTAGTAGGCTGGTGTGATAAAGCCCCTAAACTAGCATGAGGTCCCCTTGAACAATTCAGAGAATGCTACATCTGCCCACTCCTTAGCATCTGCAGAGACAACAGCTTCTTTCTGCATAATATCAGGGCGGTCTCTAAAGATATCACTGAAATTGTTATTTATTCCGCCCCCCCATCACAGGAAATGAAAGCCTCTTCTGTCCCACTTCTTGCCCTGCTCCCTCCCCTTCCCCTCGTCTCTTTCTCTCGCTCATACTCACACAAAACACACTACATTGAATGATGTTAGTAACAAATCTTTCAGAAACTTCAAAGATAAACATTTCATCATTAAACCATGTCAGCCCTGCTGGAAGTATCTATCTAGTGAAGTTTGAGCACCACATGCACAAATAATTGTATATGTAGCTTTTTCCTAAGTAATCTTGTATGTTCTTATTTCTTACTGAGTTTGTTGTTATGTGCCTTCAAGTCATTCTAGATTTATGGTAACCCTAACATTTTTCCCCGGCAAGATTTATTGAGAGGGACTTTGCCTTTACCTTCCTCTGAGACTGAGGATAAAGTCAACCAGTGAGTTTCCACTGCTGAGTGGGGATCTGAACCTTGGTCTCCAGAGTCATAGTCCAATGTTCAAACCACTACACCATGCTGCTTTAGTGAGTAGCAGGCTCTTATTTCTAATTCCCAGCTGACAGAACAACACTTCTGCAAATTTCAAAAACTCAGGAACAAAAGGGAAAAATCTCATCCACTCGTCTCAGTATTTTCTGTCGTAAAGATTAATAATCCAGCCATCACCAAACTAAGACTGAAATGGAGGTGCTTCAGTTGTTAAGTGCTGTGTACTTTTGATTAACAAACTATGCCTATCAGTTAATGTTTAGGAAGGAAGAATAAGTTGGACCATTATTTTTTATTACCGAGATGTGTTTGTTTAACCTGTAATTGGAGAACAGTTACTTCTTTTGTTCATACTGAATAGGTCATTGATTGTCTAGCAGCTAATAGCTGGAATAGATCATTGGTCTAATACCTGAACCTGTAATCAAATGTTCTTGGAAGTTTTTGTTTGTGAACAAGTTGTAGGAATAGGAACCATCTAATTTGTTTTAGTCCATTAATTACAGAGTTTCAGGCCTAATTGATTTGATATTCATGAATAAGCCCACAACCCTATGTGTATGCACTAAGCCATAAGTCCTTGTTCTATTGAAACTGACTCCCAGGCAAGGTCACATAGAATCTATAAAAAAAAAATTTTTAAGAAGAAGAAAAAATACTTTCTGCTTCACAGGCAGAACCATGTACTTACACATATAAACAAAGCAGTGTGTTCCCTGACTAAAATAGTTACTTGGAGTATATTCAACTGATTTCATGTGCCCTTTGATATAGCTAAACATGTGCATCCTCTTGTGGCAGCATTAGTTTTATAGGACTCAGCTTGGATTTAGCTCTTGTGACTTACTGCAGGTAAGATGACTTATTGCATTTTACTATCCTGCTGCCAGGAGGCAGCCCCTGAGGTATAGAAACTAGCAGAGGTCCAAGAAAGCAATTTGATTCAAAAGAGATCTAAGGCCAGCCTGAAAGTTTGTACGCAAAACCTCATAAGCTCATGTTTAGACTCGCTTTTCCTTAAAAGTGGGAAAATTGAAAGGGACAGATCTTTGGTCTGCAGCCCAATACTGTCTACACAAGGACTCTTGCTGGGCCAGTTGCTACACTAGCACACCAGCCCAAAGGATTAATGAAACTCCAGGAGGCTGGTGTGTTTGCCCAATGCCATAGCTAGGCTCGGGACTCTCTGGCATCTCAAGCTCAGGGGTCTCTGGTTCCACAGTGACACTCAGAGCTGGTACCTCCTCTACTGGCACCACTGGATCCTCAGTCTCTCGTCCATGTTCAGATCACTTTTGGACTCCAGGGCTGTGAAAATGCCAATTCAGCTCATCTTCTGAAGAATCAAGCATGTGAGTGGTTTACTTGTTTGTTTGCTTGTTTTAGATTTCTGGGAGTTGTATTTGTGAAACCTATGTGATGGCAGATCCTCCAGTAATCCTAAACTCCAAAATTTTGACTTGCCAGCAGACTCTTACAATTTTATACTCAGTTGATTAAAATTTGCAATTGGTATCCTCTATTGAGTAAAGCAATCAGTTGAAAGTCATTGTGCCTTGATTCTAGAAACTGAAGAAAGGTCTTCTCTCCATACAAACTGTCACAACTTTATCTCCTGAGGGAGAGAACAGCAGCCTGCCATAGCACCATTGTGACTTGATTCCAGCTGGTGATGAAAGGCCCTCCCTCCATACCATCTGCCACCGCTGTGGCCTTAGAGGGAGAGACGATTAGGCAGGTTCAGCTCCATCATGCCTAGGCCCAGCATCTGAGGAAAGGCCTTCCCTCCATACCAACTGCCATCTTCCGTCAATGAATGAATGATTCATTCCAAAAACAGTCTACTTTCACAAAAATCTGTAAAAATATGGAACACAAAACTGCTGAAGAAGCTATCCGTTATAAGTAGAGGTAAGCTAGCACTTGCACAATAATTTGTGTAACCACAGCAAACAATGTAACTCCTTCTATTCAGTTCTTTAGACTCAACCCACTGTAGAGTTTAAGTTCATTTCAACTGCAAGTATAGACATCCATAGTGCCTAATGCTATAGTCAAGCGAACTTAAAACAGTTGTTGCCAAAATATCTATTCATGCAGGGGGGAAAAAAAGCATGACCCTACTACTAGCATTTCCGTTGTTT
>CAOLHI010003217.1:0-191976 GCA_948474755.1 Ctenosaura bakeri | reverse complement strand
TATATACTCTGTCTCACTTCCATGCCACCAGATCCTCTGAAGATGCCAGCTACAGATGCAGGAGAAACGTCAGGAGAAAATACTAATAAAACATGGCCTCAAAGCCCAGAAAACCCACAACAACCTACTACAGATCACCTAGAGATCCCCCAACTGATACAGACGCACTTCACCCCACCCTTGTCCTAGAGCTCATTGGCTAGAACTCAGTATCCACACAGAATCTAGATTCCCCTTTTTCTCTTCATCAGGGCATTAGCAGCAGACAGATTTTGTACTTCTTAAGCTACTAAGGAATTTGGACCTCAGGAACCATTAAGGTATTCTCCAACAGTTTACCTTTTACTTTTGCATTTCTCTGGATATGCCTGAATCTTGGTGGGTAAAGGAAAGAAAGAAGAGGATCAGTAGCAGCAAGTCAAAACAACCAATGTATTCCATGAGTCGTTGCACTACAAAACATTCTAAAGACATTCAGCAAAGGAAACGGTATTTGTATGATTGCTCCTAAGGATTGTTCCTCAGGAATCATGGTAGACATTTTGCCATTTACTGTCACCACTGAAGCTCTACTTTAATGGTTCAGCAAATAATCCGTATGCAATAGAAACATCAGGAATTGAACTCTGGTATGGTGCCTACTGGTTCCATATATAAAAATTGACCAGACACAGCCAAATGGCAACAGAATAGTTTTTTTCTAATATATCTGAGGATAGCAGGCTAGCTCATGGGTATAGGACAGGTTATGTGACACGCTGCTTCTCAGATCCTAGCATCTTCTACCTGAGTCAGTCCCTGTTTCTGCATACTGACAGAGATGGCTCTGGATAACACTGATTGTGTACTCTTTTAAATTAGATTTTCATTATGAATTAATTCAAATTTTTACTTCAATGCTATAGGACTTACTTTTCAATAAAGAATATGTAGTGTTCCTTGAACCATAAAGTTCAATGCGTTATGTTGCATCAGAGATATTATTTGTTTCACTTCTTAATTTTCTTTCTTTTCTCCCTTTCTCCCCCCACTTAGGAAGAAATGGAACTAAAGGCCAAATTATTTTTCCTCAAACTCTGTTATGTGACTTCCATTCTTTGTAGTGGCACTTTATTATTATTTTTCTTTTGCATTTTCAAAAAACTTGATGCAGCATCTTATATATCTCAGTAGCTATGTGTTTGCTTTAATTGGAATACTCTCCCTATATGACAAATAATAAGGTGCCCCTTGGGTTCTTTTTTTTCAACCAAGCACCAAGCTTCTTAAAAAGAAACATGAAAAATCCAGTGTTTGCTGTTTTAAAAATTCAGCAATAAAAATAGTTCTCTCTGGAATTTTACAAACTGCTCTTAGGCACAGTTCTACCTGTGTACAGCTGAGATTAGTCATAGAGACAAATGGAAGAGAATTGCTGAGATATGTTATATTCTCACAGTTTGGGGGCATTGAAAATGTTTCTTTGGTTCAACTCAAGTATTCTTTTCCTCTCAAGGAGGTTGCTGAAAAATGCTGGTATGGCAAAAGTCTACAGGAAAGGTCTTAGTCCAATCGCATAGAATATCTCCATTAGTGATGCTGGTAAAGTTCTCTTGAGATCAGGCTCAGAAATTAACTTCAAGGCCCACAGTAGAGGAAAAGCAAGATTTAGGATTCCTGAAATTTTATGTTGTCTAAGACTGAAACATGAGAGAGAAAACTATTCCAGATGCCTCCACAAGATTTCTGAGTCTTCCAATGCTCCTTTCGCCAGTCCCACCTCCCAAAATGAATCCACTTGTCCCTTCACTTACCTTAGAAGCAGAAGCCACTGCATTAGAGAGAAGAGGAAAGAATTATTTAAAAACTACCATCACTCAGGACTTGATCCTGGATGAGCAAGCTAATCTAGCCTTCACAGAGACATGGTTGGATGAGAGTGGTGTGTAAGTGTAACCTCTCTCAGCTTTGCCCCCAGATGTTCTCTGTGATGGAACAGAGATCAGGGGCCCATTCACACCACACAATATTCCACTTTAACTGCCATCCCAACAGTCTATGGACTTCTGGGGCTTGTAGTTTGGTGAAGTACCAGAACTCTCTGGCTAAAAATTTAAAAATCTCTCCTTAGACTCCACAGTGTGAATAGGTTCCTGGAAGGTAGAGTTTCAATGATCTAATGAGATTCCATTCCCCTGATCCCCCATCTCACATAGTCTGCCTGGTTTGCATATATATTTAAATGTGGGTGGCCAGATCAGGGATTCTGTTGCTGTAGTGTCTATGAGTTAGCCATGGTGCAGGAATCCTCTTGGCTTATTGCACTAAGAAACTTGAACATCCATGCTGAGATTCTCCTTTTGGGAGTTGCTCATGACTTCATGTCTGACATGACAACCCTGGGACTGTTCCACATGTATCTGACTCTACTCATGCTTCTGGGTACACTCTCAACCCTGTCTGCTGAACTAGATGGGATGGTGTTGATCTGAGAATGAATGAACTTTCTATTATTCTATTGTTATGGACAGATCACTACCAAGTGAAATTTAGACTTTCTGAGACTCTAGTGGCGGAGCTTGGAGTATGGGAGGTGGGTGGGAAGGGGCAGGGCTATGGCACGAGGGGCATGGCCACTGTGTGCAGGGGCATGACCAGGCCACATAGGGGTGTGTCTATGGGGTGGGATGTCCCAAAAACATTGCCATCCAGGGCAAACCGCCCCTCTGCCCCCCATTCCTATGCGAGACTCACAGAGACTCAGAGACTCAGATGTTCGGTTCCAGGAGCTGATGGATCCCAATGGCTTCTTGAAGGCTCTTAGGGATTTTCCTGCAACCTTAGCAGGCCTTTTTGTTGAAGCAGGCAATTCTGGAATGGAGAAATGAGCAGCATCGTGGCTTTGATTGCTCCCAAGCATGCCTACTCAGAGAAGGAAGCTAAATCAGGCTCTGTTTTTCTAGGAAGTGGGCAGCAATGAAATAAGAGAGATTGAGACTAGAGCAAAACTGACAGAAAACTCAGAAGTGACTCTGATCAAGTTTGCATTACAGAATATTTGAAGGCCTATACCATAACGGTGCAAATTCTTTTTTTTTCCCTACCACCATTTCATCTGCAAAGAGTTATCCAGCATCACTGTTTCAAGTAGTCTGGGATCTTTTACAATCTAGTGTGCTTGAGAAATCTAGTGTGCTTGAGAAATGAGACCACTCAGTAGCTCACTGTGAAGAACCTGCCTAGCACTTTGCAGATAAAATTGTCCAGATTCATTTTGACCTGAACTCTATAGTTGGTACAGCCCCAGTGGATATAGCTCTACCCCCTGCTTGTCCAGGATTATTGGATACCTTTCAATTTGTGCAGATGGGATCCTTGAAGAGGTGAGAGCCACAATGTATTCTAGACTTTTGCCCGTTCTGGCTCATTAATGAGGCCAGAGGAGGACAGATGAAGTGGGTAAAGGATGTGGCCAATGTTTCTTAGCAGTGAGGCAGTATCCCAACACAACTGAAGGAAGTTGTGAAACCTCTAATGAAAAAAACCTTCCCTAGATTTTACCATATTAGATAGATATCAGCCAAATCCGAATATTCCATTTTGAGGCAAGATATTGGGGCACATGGTGATCTCTCAGCTACAGGAGTTCCTAAATGAGATGGATAATCTAGATACTTTTCAATATAGTGTCAGGCCCAGTTATGGAACTGAATTGTGCCTTTTCAAGGTATTTGACTGCATCCAGACCGCTTTCCATACATAGTTTTATGTGTAGGGGTAGGGAATGACCAAAGCTGACCTTTTCACTTTCTGCCACATTTGATTAAGAAATTTAGGGAGTTGAGTATCACACACACACACACACACACACGCCTAGATAAAGATGATTGGTCAAAAACCATCTGCTTTGGCCAAATTCAATAAGTACAGCTATTTCCAATATGGAAAAGTTCCAATTGTACCTTCCTAATATATACCAGAACCTGAGAAGTGGCAACTGTAATTCAGCACCCCACACATGTTTGATTCAAAGTGATTCAAAGCCAGACTATTAAGATCTAAGCATTCAAACCCTTCTGTCTCACTGGGGTAATCTGACAGTTTTGCTTTCTCCCTCTTTCATTTTTTTTTTTTATCAAAAAGACCTTTTTCAGGGTCTTATTAAAATGAATAAAACGAATTTCTTATCCACAAGCAGGGGCTTTTTGGAACCTTAGAATGAATATGTGGAAATTACTTATGTGTGATCTAATTTGACCTCTGCCTTCCCAAACTGTTTGTGCGTCCACCATCATATTTGTTTCCTAGTGAGATAAAGGGAAGCTTGTGTGCTTGACAAACTAATCATTCTGATCTCTCTCCATGTTCCTTAGCTGTTGACCAAGAGAACTTTGACATTTGCTTCCAATAAATTAGTAATGTCACAAGGTCCATTGAAACCATTCAAGAGTCCATTTTGTTCATTTTGTGGTAGCTCCAGCGAACAAGCTCTCTCTCTTCACCTCCAAATCCCCAGAAGCCTCTTCAATTAACAGCAAATTAGTAAACAAAAGCAAATCTGCCAGGTGGAACGCAGCAAAAATGTTCACATTTGCAAAATGAAGCAATTATCCATTTTGAGCAAATGGCACTCTGGTTACCTGTGACAACTATTTTAGAAAACTTGTTAAAGTGTGGATTTTGTGGCACTTTATTTTCTTTCTTTGGGATGAACAACTCAAAAGAATGTTCTGGAACAAAATAACCAAGGATCTTAAAGACACAGACCAGCCAATACAAAGGGAATATAGTGAAAAATGATTGTTTTCCATGTATCTGCAAACTATGAAATATATATAGTCGTGAGCACACTGATCTTGTCTGATTTTGGAAACTAAGCTTGCTTGACACTGGCTAGCAGTTTGCATGAGAGACCACAAGGTAATATCAGGCATTTTCAGGAGGGAAAAGAATCTGGCCAGAAAGCCTGGAGAGCCACTGTCAGCCAGAGTAGACTGTACCAGGCGACATGCATAGATCAGTGGGTTCACTTGGTGTAATGCAGCTTTCTATGTTCGTTTCCTGTGTTTCTAAGAGGGTTGCCCAACTGATGTGTTAGTGCTTTTCATTCAGTGTCCTGTACTCCATAGTGTAATATTTTTGGCAGTTCTATTTCCTGAACCAGGCTGGCGTTTGAATATACTAAACCAGCAGTTCTTAACCTAGGGTCTACAGACCCTCAAAGGTCCACACTGCCCTGACAGGGGGTCTGCAAAAAAGCTTGAAGCTACTCAGTCTGTCTTCTCCCATATAACAGAATGATGACATGACAAGAACCAAGATTGGATGGCTGGAACAGAGGAGAGGGAAAGATATAGAGAAGGGCAACTGCTGGCTGGTTGGCTGGCTGGCTGGGCCTCCATGTTGCTGTTCAATCCACTCCAGTTTTAAACTGGTGTGAAGAAGCAGAAGAAAAGTCTTCCCTCTGTTCTAACACCTTTCAGGGAAGTGTGCATTTACTTATTTCTCCTTTTTCTCCCAATTTGAAGACCCTAAATATACGTGAGTGTCATTTTATACATCCATATGACCTCTAACTAGATTGGGGTCTACTGGGGAAATTTTTCAGCACAGGGTAGTAAATCCAGACAGGGAACTTGCATGCAGGGAAACACTATGGGATGGTTTATTAGTTGCATTCTCCCCTGTCTGCACTGCTGCTTTTTGAGTTTATGACTCATAGGCAGATGGCGGATGTGGCATGGCTGACAGGAAACAACAGAAAGGGGAAAGGGAGGGAGGATCAGGAAGAGGAAGTCTGCACTGTTCTGTCTTGTGGGGTAGAGATGCACACAGGAAAGGAAGAGAGAGAGAAATGAGTGAATAGAAAAATGATGGGAGAAGGGGGCAGGAGGAGCAGCAGAAGAGCAACACATGGAGAAAGAAAGAGCAGAGGAAGAGAATCACACAAGATTAGGAACACACAAAAGAGTGGAGAGGCACATGGAAGAGGGAAAAGAAAAACAGAGTGTTGGGAAGAAGGACATGTGAAGACTTGTGATTGAGAGAATATAAGTGTGTGGAAAGATAAAAGAAAAGTCCTCAAGGAGGAGGAATCTCAGGATGAGAACACTGTCTCGTGTGTGTGTTTACCTGTTTCCTCATTTGTTTTTTGTTGTTGTTTTGTTTTTTGTTTTTCCCCTTTTATTATGAATCATACACTAAATATACATTAATATATACTGCATTACAATGTTATTACAAAGAATTTTTTTTTTAACAGCAATGCCTTTTCAACCTATCCAACCCCCTCACACCTCCCAAACAGCTAAATGAGGATCCAGACCCCTTGTGTATCAATTTATGTCAGAAAGCTTTTTCAGGGATATGGGACATAATCTTAATCAAATTAATCACATCTTCACATCCCAATTTTTCTTTTACTTTCTCAATCATTATTTGCCAGTTATTAGTCCATGATTTTTTACAACATTGCCCACTATACTTTAACCTTCTTTCCCTGAGAAAGTCAAATAATATAACTTCTTTTATATATTTTATCATGTAAAACTCATTCCACATTGATTTCTTTTTCCATCCTAAAGCAATAACAGCATGAGCTGTTTTTAAAATTTGTTTTGTTACATGACTTTTATTCTTATTTAAACCTATTGTCCCTAAGTTGAGGGTTAAACAATTTTCTTTATTTAATTGAGCTTCTCCTCCTATTACTGTATTTTTTTTTGTTTCTTAACCTCTTTCTAAAACTCCTGAATAAATGGACACTCCCACCACATATGTATATAAATACCTTTAGCTCCGCATCTGTGCCAACATTTTGGTGAGAAATTGCCATTTATATGTACCATTTAATGGGGTGTTCTGTACCATCTACCAATCATTTTCATTTGTTGTTCTTTTACATTTGTATTTTTATTTTTAGCAATTTCATGTAACCAAATTTTAATTTCTTTTCTATCTATCGATATATCTTTTTCCCAACCATTTGTCAACCCCTCTATCATTCTATACTGGGCCATTAACCATTTTTTATAAATTTTCCTATTAATCCTTTTTTCTTCTTCTATTTTCCTTTTTATTATTTAAATATATTCCTTTTATTATTTCCTCTAAAAACATATTCTGTTCTACTATGTTCAGTTTTATTTCCTGTAGAGATTTAATAATTCCTTTTACCTGAATCCAATCGCCAATCATTGAAATCAATAATTCTTCCTCTATTGGTTTCCCTGCCCTATCAAATAAATCTACAATAATTTTAATTCCAGTTGTCTTTAGTTCTTTTAATAGTTTCCCAAACTCTTCATTATTACTATATATATTAAATATTCTATTTGTAACCATTTCCCATCTTTAATACCTAATTTTTTACTCCATTTATCCCGTGTTTTAAAATTCACCCTCATAGGTCCAATTAGTTTTTCTTTATCCTGTTGTTTTGTTCTTTGAAAGCATATTCTGCACCACTGTGACTGATGCTTAATGTCTCATGCTCAGTGACATCACCAGAAGCTGCCTTTTGAGTCTCCAGTTTTGGCCCTGAAATCTTAGGACCTGGGGTAGTCTTCATCTGGCAGCCCTCTTGTTGGGACTGAGGAGTGAGAGCTTCTGACTAACAACGTATTTTTATTGGAGTGACTAACAAACAGACCTCTATAAATATATTAGCAAAACATTTCTGCTTCTGTCTTCTTCAGTTGCTCAAAATAAAAGTGAGCTGCATCCAAGGTGGCATTTTAAAACATTCTATTGTCAACATTCTTTTTTAATATAAATATATGTTTTATTAGCACATATTTGAATAATATAGAACTACATATAAGGAAAAAATGCAATAACACACAATTAAACATCTAAAACTAAACTAAACAAACTAAACAAAACAAATTAACAAACTATCTAAACTACTAGGCAACTGCTATTGTCAACATTCCTAAGTGGATGATGGCGTTAAGTATTATTCAACCCAAAGACTGTTATTATATAGTTTTTAAAACTTTCAGGTTTTTAATTCAATATATTGCTTAGTAAGATTTTCACCTATTTTAAGTCCATTCCCACACGTGGCGAGGGTATTGCCCTGTGCCGCTACTTACCGGGTCTTATGGCTCCCCGGACCAGTCCAGGCTGCTCCGGAGCAGTGCGTACTCATCGCTCCGCACTGCTCCAGTGTCAAAAATGACAGCTTCAGGTTGGTTGAGGGTCTCGACCAACCGCTGAAGCTCGCCAGCCTAAAGCCTGCCCCCAGCAGATCACAGGCTCGCATTGGTGCGAGCCTGCAAATCTGCACAAGGGAGCAGGCTCGCACTGGTGCGCTCCGTGCTTTTAAAAGACCAAAAGAAACAGGTTTTTCAAAAACATGCTGGACGACCACTTGGGGTCATTCCGGAGCGGGCTGAGGTGTGGATCTACGTTAAATAGTCCGGACCCAGTTCGCTCCCAGGTGCAGATGTCCTTCCTGGCAGACGGACTGCACCATTTCAAATACCCTGTGAGGCAATGGCCTAAATTATCTTATTGTTTTAATGCTATTGTTAAGCTGCCCTGAAATCTCTCGTTACAGAGTGAGGTAAAAAATATTTTAATAAAATAAATAAATAAGAAGTATTATCCAATAAGCTAATACCCATGCCCAGTTAAGGTGAGAAATCTGTAGATCCAGAAATTGTCCTTTATATACAAATTAGTTGAAAGAGGTACCTCCTCATTTCCAAACATGGACAAATTGGAGAAGCAGTGGTGTTCTGAGTTAAAACATCTAACTACTGTTTGCTCAGGCTTCCTAGCTGGGACTGAAACTTGTGATTCATGAAAAGTGTATGAAGGCCTGTGGCTGAAGATAGCATCCTATACATCTGTATTCAATCAAGTAAATAAGAATACAGGGCTGGCAGGTGATGTTTTGTTCAACATACCATGTCCTGTCAATCACTGTGCTCCTGTAAGCGACTGTTTTCTTGAGGTGCATACAGAGAATGCAATGTCTGGAACTGCAGGCATGTGATCCAGGATTGCTGACTGATGTTTCAAGCATACTTTTTTGCCAGTAATTTTCACAGATTAGGTGGTTGGCAGAAAGCTAGAACAGGACGCTTGCTGATGGCTTTAGTAAGATGTTCAGAATTTGCTACCTTATGGTAGTTAGGAGGTACTGGATGGAAATCTATCACAAATGGAAAGCACTGTTTGCTACTGCTTGACAGATGCCTTTTGCAGAGATTTCCTCTAAAAATAATAGTTTCTACCTATCTAGCTTTGAAGCAGCTATTGCTCAAGCTCATTGGTCCATTTATAGTAACTTGCACTGGTGTTACATTAATGTTCGATTCTAGGAGATAAGCTACAGCTAATATGTCTTTTAGTATTGTGGCAAGATCTCTAATCCTGCTAAATACAGGCATCAGTGGACTTAGTGTGAACATAAGTAACAAGTTTGTGATTCTTGGCAGTGATGGAGACATCAAGGAAAGGGATATGTGGATGTTCAGTTATGTTGCTAGATGTAACTTTAATTTTGAGTTGATACAGCTGATATATATAAGCATTTCTAAGCATTCTTTTTCTTTCAACCGGATTTGCATAAGAAGGAGCCATGTTAGTACCCACTGCTGTACTGTGTAATTGTATATGAGCTTACTGCAAGTGGGGCCCAGTCCTGCTAGAGTTGTAATAGTGTCTGTGGGGGGATCACTAGAACTGCTAGTGCTAAACAATTCATGTAAAGCTGAAATCCCATCAGTATGGTATATACTTTATATACAAAATTGTTTGTGTGTTTGTTTCCTGCAGCATTTCTGTGTCTTTGAATTTCTACACATTCACTTTCGAGGGGAGGGGATGAGAATGAGATTTTCAAAATGTTGTGTGCTTTGGCGCTTTCCTTCTTTCCCAAGCTCTAAACAGGGACAAGAGGGTAGAGGATAAGTGAAAGCATAGATGAGATTTTTCACCATCATTCAAGTAAGGTTTTCAGTATGGTAGTGCCACATAAACTTAAACAGTACCGTAGGTTTGAATTAATGGAATTAATGATAACTTCCATTTTTTGACATAGATGTAATTAATATACTTTTAAAAAGAATTTAGTGTGAATGTAATGTAATGGCACAGTTTTCATTAACTTTTGTATTTTTTATCAACCCTGAGTTTGTGTCATATGGTGGGATAGGGTGAGGAGAAATTCCGGGAGGCCAAGTTGGCTGCCATAGATGAAGGCTATTTCCGCACTACACTGTTATAGCGCTATTGTTCCACTGTCAACCTCCTATGGAATTCTGGGGTTTGTAGTTTCCTGAACCCAAGAGCTCTCTGGCTGAGAATTCTAAATGCCCCTCCTTAAACAGCAAACTTCAGGACTCCACAGGATGTTGAAAGTGGAATAATAGCACTATAACAGTGTAGCGTGGAAATTGCCAAAGTCTATTTCCCACAAATTGGGTATTAGCCCGCTAAACATATCTGATTGTCAATGAGTGGTTCTGTGTTTTAGGCTTGGGCTCCATCTCTACCTTGTCACCAGTTTCTTAAGAACAAATTGCTAAATCTCTTAACCTTCAGCAGTTGGCCTTCTGTGAAATGGATGCTTTGTGAATGGCCATGTCCATCAGAACATTTGTTTTATGAACAGGAACCCTCGATACTCTCTCAAGAGTTCATGGGTCCATGGGCTCAAAGAGTTTGGAGACTCATTCTGTAACTATTGAGAAGCCTTTATTGTGGGTAATTATCTATAATAAATACACAAACTTAATTGTACTAATATCTGTGATTCTCCTTTTACAGTCTGTTTAAACCTCTTGCCAAATGTTTCAAGTCTAACACAATACTAATTCTTCACAGAATGTATCAACAGTAAGGTTGATAGGCAGACAGATATCTGGTCTGTGATTTCACTAGTAGAGACAATGCCTTGACTGATTCAAATCACAACTCTTCCATGCCTAGTTGGTATTCACAGTCCAGTTTCTAGTGACCATCCTTCTGGTGATGAGCTTTTCTGTACATTGGCCTCTTCACTTTAACAAGGATTCGAGGCCCAAGACCCTTGCAAAAATGAAAAAAAAAAACAGAAATAACTCCTCCCCACTTCTCTCCCATTCCCTTCCAGGGCTCCCGCCTTCCCATTCCCATGTAAAACCAGAAGGGAATGGTCGGGGGGAAGCCTTGTGTGAGCTGTTCTTTCCTCTTCTGGAGCTCCCCCTCCCATTCCTATGCATTTTGCCCTGGCATAGAGAACTCACATAGGCCTTCCCACACCCTCCATTCCCTTTCATTTTTCATGGGAATGGGAAGAGGGAGCTCTAGAGGGGGAAAAGAAGGCTCGTGTGAGGCTTCCCCCACCCCGATTTCCTTCTGCCTTGGTGCAAGTTCTCCATGCAGGGGTAAAATGCTTGGGAATGGGAGAGAAGAATTGGGAGGAGGAAGGCAGGCATGCTCACAAATAATTAAATTTGCTAAAGTCAAACCCACAAATGTGGAGAGAAGACTGTACTTATGTAGGCTGGTTCTCAGAAGAAACTCATAGTTCATCTCTGGGCTCATACTCAATGCCTCATCATCCTGACAGAATCTAAGTGCAGACCTTAGTTTCTGCTGTCATACCCATTGAGAATGCAGGTCACCTACATTCTATGGTGAAGTAGTAGAGCAGGACTCTGCAGAAGAGAGAGAAAGAAGAGAAGCATTAATTCCATCTAATTTAGTGTCCCTTAAAGCATGGCACCCTAGGAATCCACCTGCTTGTCCATGTGGTCCAACCAACCCTGGGTCAAGAAAGACCAACAAGTATGTTGTGATTCTAAGTAACATAGCCAATGCCTTATTTTATTGTATTTTTTAACCTTTGCAAGAAAGATCCCCAGATGAGGTACAGGAGTTCAACTTTGCCTGTGAATTTCCATGATCTGATTCTAACACAGTCTTTTGCTTCTGAAAAGGGTATTTTTAAAAAAAAAAAAAAAGAGACTGAAATTGTATGTGATTTTAGCCTAATTGGAATGAAACATAAGGCCCAAATCTTGGTTCTCATTGGCATTGACACACTTGTGTACAATCACGCTATGCAAAATAGCAGAAGCCTGAATTCATAATTGGACGTTCCAAAATGTAATTATGAAAGATGAAATGCTCCTTTCAATGAGAAGGCCGTAAATAGAATAATTAATTTTGTGTTTGCTTGAACAATTCTGTATTATGGACCTTACACTGGAACTGAAATTAATTAAGTGCACCAGGATTTATGGAGGAGGTGAAGAGAGAGAGAGAGAGAAAGAATTAATCTGAAGTAAAAGATAGATGACTTTGTGAGTGTAATGATGCGTTAGTCTGGGGTATTCTTTAACAAATTTAGCAGGCATGTTCTGGGTACAAACAGCCCTCGCTGACAGAATTATCTCAACTAATGCAGCTGCTGGACTCAGAGCAAATTGAGATTGCAGATGAATACTTCAGATATTAATGTGATTAACTCTATGTGCTGGTGACTTGACTCTATTTCTCTTTTTGGAAATTATCCCTGCATATTATTGTATTATTTTAATTATGATAGTCTTGAAAAAGTTCCAGTAACAGGCAGCACAAAGTAAATTACTGTTGTGCTAAACAAGCATTCCCCAACCTGACATCCCCTGCTGTTTGGGACTACAACATCCATCGCCCATAGCTAGCATTTCAGCCTTTGTTGAGATTATGGGGTTTGTAGTCCAACCTCTCTGGAGGGTGGCCATTTGAGAAGATACACTAGGTTAATAAGGAAAATAACTCAGGGTCGAACTCAGACTTGGTTGAATTCAAACAGTAGCTCCTAGCTAATAAGTGATGCTAGGGGCTTTTTTGCAGCCTCCAGGCCTTCCCAGAGCTCCCCCTATGTCGAAAACCATAAACCCTGAAGAATTGTCCATTCCCAGATTAGTCTGATGCGACTTCAAGGCCAATTTATGATAAGTCAAGACTAATTTATTTCATTGACTTCAATAAATTTACTCTAGGGATGACTAGGGCCCTTTTCACATGCAGATTTTTTTGCGCGAAGGCCCCTTGAGCATCGCGTGAATGGGAGCATCGGTCCATACAACACACTCCCACTCACACAACGCTCATGAGCCAAAAACAGGCTGCGCACGCATTTTTTTATTTTCAGCTCTAAGCTGAAAATACTGCGCAGTCACGCAATGCTCGCGGGGCCCTCGTGCACTTACCTGCCTGCGGTGAGCCGAACAAGCTGTTCCAGTTGTGCTTCCTCCCCCAGCACAGCCTACAGCTCTCAGGCTGCGCTGTGAAAGGAAGGGGCAGGGCACTAGTGCGACAGTCGCGCAACCAGCAAGCCGCTGCAGGAGGCAGAAGGGCTGCCGTGAGAGGCTCGCATGAATGGCTGCTCACGTGAGCGCCGCTCCCCATTGCCGCAACGAAGGTAAGGTGCGAAAAGGGCCCAGGTCTCGTTCCATCTCCCTCACTGTATCATATTCTAGGGTGATGAAAGGTACAGAACCCATGTGGGGTTGTGCAGATAAAAGAAAGCTTAGTTCGCAGGGGCTTTCATGTATTGACAAAGTATCTCCATTCTGGAACACAGGTAAGAGGGCCACACTTGTGCCTTAACACAGATAATCAGGCAAGGTGATCTTGGGCTGGCAAGGGAGCAACAAGGACTGGTACCCACAGTATTTTCTCATAATTCTGCATGTGTCTCAGTCAAACTCAGTCAGGATTACTCTTAGTCATAGCAATAGTAGGGAAACCATGTATCTTTCATATCAAGGCTTCTAACATAAAAACTCAAAACACTTAGAAAGGAAAAAGCTAAACACGGGTATCTGTAGAAGGCCTGATATGCAAGATCATAAAATGGGTCTGTTTTCCACCAGAAGCAAGCAGTAGAAGTTGACATATTCTGAGTCAGTGTACATGTAAAAACCTTGGATTCTTGCACCTTTTCTTCCTTTCACGCACTTCCTTTCCCCACAGTCATAATTTCCCAGGTTCAGACTTCAGGAAACTGGTTTATTCAAAGGTGAAGACATGTCTACATGATCCATACTATGGGACAGGGTTTTATAACACAAGAGTCCTTGGTGGATTTCAATGAGTCCATGAAGCAGAAAGGAAAAAACAGAGAGGGTTTTTCTCCAGTTACTTTCAAAATTGTGTTTAAGTCCAAGGTTAGAAGTCACTGCTACAGAGTATGCTTATTGTGACTTGCCGTACCAAGAGCAATATATATGATGGTATCATTTGCTTAATGAAATAGATTGTATTGCTATTTATTATTCTGTACTGGATTGTTTTAAAATAAATGCTGTAATTTTGTTTTTAAAATGACCATTATTTTTGAAAGTAGAAGATTCAAACACCTTCTTCCATGTGTCCTGTTCAAAAAGAGGGGATTGAGGTGTGAAACCCCAAGGCTCAGGGAGCGTTGAGCTAATAGTTTAATGCAGAGCTCAATAAAGTTACATTTTTGACAACAGCCCCCTAGAAGCTGGGGAATTCTAGGTTGCAGCTCAGAAAGTAACCTCTAAGCTTTGCATTGTTGTGTTCCGGACTACAGTACTGTTCTGAATGAAACACTGAGTCAGACGGAAGCCCAGTGTTGCCTACCCAGATCTCCATGACTTTTCATGATTTCAGACAAGGATTTTTCCCAGCTAACTAGAATTCTTTTGTCTACAGATGCTGGGAAGTCAACCTAGGATGTGCTGTGCCATTTTGCAATAAAATGTGAAAAACTGTCCCTTTCTTTTTTTGCTCCATTTCTTAGAATCCTCCCAGCATTCCTGCTCTGTCCATTTCTGTATTGGGGTGCAAGATTCCCCCCTTTTGAAGTACACTTAGCAATCACTTTCTCTTATGTATGTATTTTTGCACATCCTTCTTAACCTTAATGGACAAAAATGGGATATTTTAGGACACCCCCTCATCACATTTTCCCCCCAGGATCCACACAAGGCAGGCATTCTACAATAGTGGCACTTTATAACGGTTGGAAACAAGAGCTGGAAACTTCATGGTGACACAGGCAGGCATAGCCTTCTATCATACCAGCTTATGTACTTTGTTGATCTTTGTGGAAGGAGGTATCCAGTTACATATTGTACAATGACCGCCAGTGCCCAGTCTCAGTTATATGGCACTCAAATGCATCACCATTGCTAATCAGTGGCCAGGGTGGGAGGGCTGCTGGGAATTATCCAGCTGTGGTTCCACATGTGGGAAAAAGGAAGAAACATTGCCCTCCTGGACCTTCAGCAACTGGCCATGAGAGTATGTCCCAATGCCATAAAGCCCTGGTACACATCAGAACTGTAAAGCTGCTTTATAATGGGCTGGAAGTAAACTAGTAGAGTTTTGGCTACAGCAGCATTGAACAGGGATCTTGGCCAAGATTTTCAAGTTTTAACCACTGGCTGTGTAGTATGGTTTTTCTTAATAGACAAAAGCCCAATAACTTTCATATCCCATATGGGTGGGTGCCATCTAACACTGTATATGGAGCATGTTTATATGTGATGTACATATGCCTATTGATATTCCCTTTTGCTTAACCAAATTAACTGCTAAATATGCTTCCAATTTTCAACAAAAGCCACATTTTCCACTTGCTGGGTTATCACTCTTTAAGTGATACATTATATTGTTTGCAAGGCTTCTCCTATAGTGTTTTCACTTCATTTAGCTGGTAGTACCATTCAGCCAAATTGATCTATAAAAGGTGTACTTAAAATCAGAATTACCCAGGGATTCACAAGCACTGGGTGCTATAATGCAGCCCCTCACTTCTCATGGCCCTGTGAACATTTGTAAATATATTTATACCTTCTGCATTGCAGCAAACTGAATCAGAAAGACAGGCTCACAGCATCTGTTCATTCCACTCACTTCTGAAGTCCTCACAGTCTCTTAAGAAACTTGATTCAAGCTGTCAAAATGCATACTTCTCTATGCTCTGCATTATTTGGACATTTAGACATCTGTCATCAGGAGGTGTGACGGATAGTTTTATTGGCACACAAAGTCAAAGAGTGTGACAGAGAATGTATTTTCTAAATCTTACAAATATTTCTCATATTTCCCCCTGCCCAGTATAGTAAAATGGTCTGATAATCCTTAAATATATTCCATATAATAATCCTTTTTCCCCCTAGATCTATGGCGGTGTTCTCCAACATGCTGATCTCCAGGTGTTTTGGTCTACTTTTCCCATAACCCCAGGCCTTTTGGTCATGCTGGATGAGGCTCATGGGAGCTGCAATCAGAAGTATCTAGAGTGGATTCTCCTGGGAAAACCCAATCTATGATGTTGTCCTATCTCAAAGGATATTGTGGAGGTGGAGAAAGTACAAAAGGGGTACCAAAATGGTCAACAGGTTCATACCTCTCATGTGAGAAGAAGCTAGCTAAAGATTTCCAAGCTTAAAGGACAGACAGAAGCCCAAGGAAAGAGGATATAATTTACAACATTATACTTGTATGGAAAGAATAGCTAGGACTTTTTTCTCTCACTGATAATAGAGCTTGTGGGATCACTCAGTGAATTTGACTGGCAACTGATGGGGAGTACTTTTCCCATAACAAAAGATTAAATCCAGACCTGGTCACAGATAAAGTCAAAGAAGTGAAACATGCATGATGTCTGGATCTAACCCATAATTAATTTACAGATTCACTGTCACAAGATATACTAATAGCCACAGGCTTAAATGGATTTGAAAGGAGACCAATACATGGATGATAGGTGTAGCTCTGGCTATTAGCTATGAAAACTAAATGAAATTTCTGAGTCTAAAGGCATTATTCTCAAGTATCCATTGCTGGCAAGGAGGAACAACAGGGGAAGGCAACTGACTAAATTTCTGGGCTTGTCAAAGACTGGCGACTGTTGGAAATTGGATGCCAGACTAGATGGAACCTTAGTCTGATCCAGCATTATGTTCTCATGTTACCCATTAGCTATGGTGAAATAACATATTAGCTACATATATAGTTTCTTCTTTGCAGTCTTTGGCCAAATGAAGTCATGTAAATCATGTGTATGACTTTTAAAAAGTTACCTTTTAAAACAACAGATTCCAGAACTTCCTAGCCAGCATAGCCACTGGAAGTTCTGGAAGATATAGTCCACTTTTTTTTCTAACCACAGAATACATGTGTCTCCCAAAACCTATGGAGAATTCCTTGCATAATACACTGACTGTCAGTTGGAAATGAGATGTAGCTGTCATTACCTGTAAACATAAAATAATCTCTACATAAAAAAGAAAGAAAGAAAGAAAGATAATAGTTCAGATATTCTGCCAAATGACAGGACTTGAAGAGCACCTTTAAAAATTGTTTGTGCAATAAGACCATTAAAAGTTTTTTAATAAGTTTTGAGGATCACACATATAGCCAAATAGGGTTACTATATCTCAGGGCCTGGCCCTGAGGCTCCAGTTTTCATGGATCATCTCCAGGCAGGAAATGAGGGTTCAAATTCTCCAATTTCGGGCAGAGGAGGAAGAGAGGAGAGGAGAGGAGAGGAGAGGAGGGGAGGGGAGAAAGAATGGTTTGTAAGCCTCTAGCTCAGCTAGCAGTGCAGCAGGTTGTTACAATTTGCAAGACTTCATAGATCACTTCCTGCAACTTGCAAAGCAAGGTTGGGAGAGTACAGTGATCCCTCCATGTTCACGGGGGTTCAAGGGATAGTAGAAAAAACATGAATAACTCTTCCCCTGTACTCCCCCTCCCATTCTTTTCCAGGGCTTTCCCCACCCCCCGCCATTCTCTTGTGTTTTGCTTGAGTGCATGTTCTTCCACACCAGGGCAAAATGCATTGGAATGGGAGGGGGAGCTCCAGAGGGGGAAAGGAAGGCACTTGTGGGCATTCCCTCCCAATTCCCTTGCATTTTGTCTCCATGAGCATTCTCCCACCAGGACCAAATGCATGGGAATGGGAGGGGAAAACTCCAGGGGAGAACCCATGTGTGCCTTCCCCTCCCCCATCCCCTTGCCTTTTTCTTGGGTGCACTTGCCTCCCTTCTCTACACATGGCAAAACACAAGAGAATGAGAGGAGGCAAATGGGGGGAGGCATGCAGTCTTGCAAACAATCAGATTTTGAAAGGTCAAACACTCAAATGTGGAGGGAGGACTGAAATTAACTTCCTTCTTCTCTCCCAATTGTCAGGACTCAGCCTCCACTGTGCTCCGCATCCACCTTCTGACTAGAGGCCAGTCAACTAGATTAAACGTCCCTTTTCTTGTCTCTATCATTCCCTAATCCTCTCATTTCACCTTGATCTGGCAACACCACTCTTAGCTAAGATTTCTATTTTAATTTCCAATCAAGAAAATGTGTTCTCTATGTGCTTGTTTAAATCGCAAGCTGTGAGTAAATGTGGTTGCTACTGAATGCATAATGCTTACATAAATCGCTGGAGACTATCCCTAGATCCCAGGTTTGCGGCTGATCCTGAACTGACAATCCTACTCTAAAGATACCCAACAAAGCCATATTATTACTCTGAAAGAGGGATCCTTTTATCTTAGAATGAACTATAAGATGATATAGGGCACTGCTGACCACTTTGTCCCAGTGGTTCTGTTACAATATTGATGTGGACTCACATCGACCTACATGAACCAATATTCTATCCTGCAACAAGGCAGCAGCTTCTAGCATGACTAAAGTACCACAATAAAGGAGTGCAAGGGAGTGCTAGAGATCTCTGGGTAGGAATGAAACCTTTCTGAAACCTTAGACACCCACTGTCAGTGACAATGGACAATACTGGGCTACTTGGACCAATGTTCTTACTCAATATGAGGCAGCATTCTATGTTTCTTAAGACTTTAGAAAAAAATTATGCTCATAGATCACTCCTTTAGAGTGGGGTTTTTGCCTGTGGTAATCCACCAACCAGGTATATAGTGAATTTGGAAAAAAGAAAACAGTGATGGTTGGATATTTGGGGAAAAAATATTTTTCAAAGAATCATGTTCATGGCAACAATAACAAGCAAACACCCATACTTTCAGAATAATCCACCATAGTGATATTAATTGCACTTCTACTGTTGATTAGATGAAAGAAGCCCCTTCAAAGCTCATGGCATTGCTTTATTAAATATATTACTCATATTAATCAATTAGACCATATGGTGGACCATGGCATAGATTCTTGGCTCACATTCACGTTGTTAATTTCTGAGATAAAACAATGTACTTCATATATGCTCTTTTTTAAAAAACCAGCAGATTAAATCTAAGAAGCTGGAACTTTTTCTCTTGTAATATTTCTTTAAATTAAAAAAAAGTTTGATTAAAACATCCTTGAAAACACATTAATTTGAGAGCATAAAATTTTTTAATGACTTGCATAGATTTTCTCAGAGAAGAACACTGCATTTAGGATAATGGATAGGGAGAAAGATTTCATAGGTATAAATCAATACTGGGGGAGGGGATCTTCTGATGAAATTGCAACCTGTGGAGAATATAAACCCCCAGTGCTTTTCTGATATCATCAGAAGCCCAGAATTAATTCATTGAGCAAGCTATCCTTTGGCATTCATTATTTTAATAGCATAGAATAATGCTATTAAATTGCTATACTCGTGTTGTACTCCATCTTCTACCTGATCCTGATCTGTCTTAAGAGGTGTGAACAAGTACCAATAGGCCAAATGATAAAACACAGAACTGAAAATACTTGGTACACAGAAAACCTTCCTTGCATCTTAGATGTTAGAATAGTTTGAAATATGGTCAGAGCTAACTCTGTGATGGTTTCTGTGAATTGTGAATCTGCCAGGAATAGGCATGATGACCCACATATCATTGCCTTGGGCTTCGTTCCACTGTTTCTGTTTCTTTATTATTTTACTTTTTTTACATCCAAAGGCACCTAATCTGTCTTTACAGAGCTGAATCTAGATCTAGTCATGATTAGAAGAAACCCATTGAAATGAAAGATGTTTCAGTGAGTCATAACTTAGTAGTTCTGTTTTTTTCCAATGGATCTGCCCTAAACATGACTAAGCACAAATAAAACCTACCCAGTGCCATATAAATCTTTGTTGTTGCCTTCAGGCCATTTCCAAATTAAGGCAACCCTAGGGTGGCACGATCTTGGCAAGATTTTTTTCATTGCCTCCCTCTGAGGCTGAGAAGGGTGATTTGCCCAAGGTAATGCAGTGGGTTTCCATGGTCAAGCAGAGATTTATTATTCCAGAGCCCTAGGCTAAAATGTAACCACTGGCTCTGCCAAATAAATATGTGACTGTGATTACTCCAGTGCACACAAAAGGGAATCAAGAACTTTTGCCTGTGAGAAATTTTATTTTTCACATAAGGCTCATGGATTCAGTGACGGTCACTCCTTGCGCACAGTCTATAATCCACTGGTGTCAAAAGAAAGAGTGAAAATTACCATCAGTCAGCATTAGGTCATAGCTCTATTTGACACACATAGCCTAGTTGACTGCAGTTGGATTCTATGTGTGACTCACGTCAGGCAGGATTTGGCACTAAGTCTTGAAATTTCACAGCCCATTACAGAGGAATACTGTGTGGAAGCTCTAAGCTCCATTCAGTTCTTTCATTAGGGACTATGACATGATTCTCTCCAGTTGGAGAAGCAGGTATGTCTCATCACTCAGGGAAATTAGGAATTGGACATCGCCTCACTGATATATAACATATTGTCATGATTAGCAGTAGCACATGGGGAGTTCTGCAAAATATGAATGGGTTCAATACATCAGTGTGAGAATGTACTGCCTTATTGATATGTGTGAATGCACCATATAGCCTAGCAGAGTAGCTGCGGCACTCCTATTTATTTTTTCCAGTGGTCAGTTTTTGATGGGTGTCCTTAATGTGAGATCACAATACTGATATCACTTCAGTGAGCTGTCACCTGTGTCTCAGACTTAGTGAGGATGGAGAGAAAACATTAAATGTGCATCCCAACAAGAGGAAACCTGATGAGACTTCTTTGCATGCAGAGACTGCAATTAGGATTGCCAGTTTAGGGTTATTTCTGGTCCTGAGGTTTGGGGGTCAATATCTGAGGCTTGGGGGCTGTGTGGCTGCATGCAATCTCCAAAATGAGTGAAAATTCTCTGCTAGGTTTTATTCAACAATGTTGGTATAACAGAGTTTAACTCTTTGTAACAGCAGCTATGCTGAAATAATGAATTTCATTGAGGATACCTATATGAGCAGTGTAAAATTCTCAACAAATCCATACAGGTTTTGGTATGTGGAAGATACTGTTCCCTTACCAGTGTAATGTACTATGAGTACCATGTGACTTATAAGTCTAACAGATGTTCCTTGTAAGAGATAATATGCAAACAATTACCAAGCAGAAATCAGATTGAGAAAAGTAGCAGGATGCTCCAGCATTGCTTTAACTGCTGCAGGACCTTTTTCTTTCCTCTCTCTAGCACCAGAACTGTACTGTTCTTCTGACCTTGGTCTGGAGTTAGAAGTGCTTTTGGCTTGGCTTCAGGCTTTGGAGACTGCTTGAGTATGTTTAAGCAGTCTGAGTCAAATGCAAGCAAAATCCTTGGATTAGAGGGTGGGTATCATTCCTGTTTCTTTCTCTCAAAGGCACAAACATGAACAAGAGAGTTTGTCCACACATTGGTTTTGAGCAAGAGGATTAAACAAAAGTGTTGAAAGTGTTTAAAAGTGATTTAAAAGTTCTTTAAAACGTTAACAAACTACCAAGTGGTTTATTAATAAAATTTTTAAAGGGAAAAGAAGGAAAAAGAAAGAATGTATACTTTGCCCAAGACTGTAATGTCTAGATAAGTAAATACACAGATTATGTAAAATCTATGGTAAGAGATATAGGCCTAAGCTGAAAATGTGTATCTGATACTATGAAGTCCTGCTTAGAGTATATAGAAGCAATGTACCTAGAATAAATAATGTCTATGTGATATGAATAATCTTCTCAAAAATGTAGAAATATATACTATTTATTCTCCCATTAGAAATTTCCAGGCAATCCAGTCCTTATGGATATAAAAAGGGAATTTTTATGTTTAACTTGCATACCTGGATAATGTTGTTCTCTATCAGCTGGAAACATAGGTAACCAGAAGATGACAAGAGGCAACTCCAGATAGACACAGATCAGATGATAAAGAACAAAGATGCCTTGATCCCTCAGAATAAAAGAGGCAGGTTAGGGAATCATGCCTATTTCACTGGACATGAAATATATGTATTTATGGTAACTTCCCATTTTCTTAGGTTTTTCCCCACTGTCTCTTCCTGCATTTCTCTAACCTGCACATTTAATGTACATAATTATGTACATTTAATCTATATGTAAAGCTACTTTTTATACTTTTTTATTTCTCTGCTAGTCTCTCTGTGGGAGGACACAGGACTGGTGGTTGTTCAGCTTCTACCTTGCCAATTAATTATTATTTTTGAGACACCCACTATTATCTCTCACATTTTCCACTACTCCCATCCCATCACTCACACAGGATAGTCCCCTTTAGAGCTGGAAAATGTGGGAGTTTTGCTACAGTACTCATAATACCCCTAATCTAGATTGCCCCCCCAACTATTTTGACCCTCTCTCTACTTGAAGGAACTTCATTTCAAGGAAGATGTTGCCAGGTTTCAGTTCATATGGGGTTGTGCTAGGGATAAATGTCATAGTCTTGAGAACTGGATACTCAGGAGTTACAGGACCAATCAAATTTCATAGAACCACATGAGGAAACTATTTGTCATAAGAGGACCTCATTCTTTATACTTCTTGCTCAAATTAGCTGCTTCCCATGAACTTCATTTAGCAGGAAGTCTGCAAATGCACAGTAAAGGTAGTGAAAACATTTTGCTACCTGAATATAAAATGGTACCCCTTCTATGGGTGTTCTCCCTTATTAATAACTTTATCCACCTTAACCACACCCTGATGTTGCTTGATGACATGTGTCCTGGTTTCAACTATGAAATGTTGGAGGGTATAAGGGCACAGATAAGGCTGTGTGAATCGAAAAGCTTTATCCTCCAAGAGGGAGGAATAGCCAAGAGTTTCAATAGGATGGTATATCTTGGATGTTGTCATTGCTCCCCCTGCCACATCTCTGAGGAGTGACCAGTGAATCTACTGTCAAATCCATTTTTTTCTTTCAAAAGATCACTTCTGCTATAAAGGCTCTGGGCTGTATGTAGGAATGGTCTCAAGTATAAGGTCCATTTCGGTTGCCAGATCAGGGCTATCCTAAACTCCCTGAGATTCCAGAATCAAAACCTGAGATGTGTGCATGATCATTTGTGATATTATAATGGGCAGGCCTTGATGATGTTATAAGAGTGATGTTATAAGAAGTGGCCTCTGGTGATGTCATTAAGCATGATGCATGGAGTATCAACCACAGTTGTACAAAGTAGGACTTAAAATAAATTTATAAAAACATGGGAAAACATTTGTTAAAGGGCATTTGCACACCTATTTCAAGGCAGTACAGTTGCCCTGAGATTCATCCCCCTTGCCGTAAGAACTGGAGGAGGGGGTTTGGCTGCTGAGCTCTAGGATCCCTAGGTCCAGAAATTGGTTTGCTCTTATACTTCCTAGAGCAGATGTGAGAAGAGCAGATATAAAGCTGAATGTGGATTCACAGGACTAGTTAAGAACTGATCCCTCAAGTACTTACCTTACTGCACCTAAAGGTAAAGTCCTGTGTAGGATGCATTTGTATCTGAAGAAGTAGACTATAGCACCCAAACACTTATGCTTAAATGAATTGTTTAATGTAAAGGATGCAACAAAATTAATTTTTCCTCTCCTTTTTATGCTGAAATAGAGTAATGTAGTTATTTCTTTGAAAATTACTTCTAGCTATATGTGCACACAATTGTGCAGCACATTACACAGCTGGCCATGCTAACTGTCCTAACTCTGCACCATGGGGGGAAAAAATCAAAATTATCTGCAGTGCAACCATGCCTTCCCTTTACTATAAGGTCTGCTTCATAATTAATATAAGCTACTTTAACTTTTTAATGAACTTAATTTTCATATTGTCCACATATACGTACAGTTAAGAAATTACTCTGACAGTGATAAAAAATGTTAATTTTTCTTTCCAGATGCTTGTAAAACAGCCTTAACATATGTCCGCTGTTTAATTAACAGAGCAGCTGGATGGTGGAGAGAAGCCAAGCTAATAATTTAAAGAAGCATTCTCCTACCCTTGATTTGAATCCCAAAACACATCCATCATGTGCATTTCTGAAACTGGAAAAGATTTAATTTTCTGATCTTTCAAGAAAACATCATAAAACAAGTCATGTTGAAACCCTGGGCCAGGGTGAATGTTCCAAAAAGAGAGTGGAGCTTTGAAACTTACTCAGAAAATTATTTGTGCTAATAAAGTATGTGGGGGGGGGATCTCTTCCTTTTTGTCACTGTTTACTTTCATTTCTATGTGTACTTGAAAATATACTGAGATGTGACTTCTAAAACTTTTCAGATCAGTGGTTTCTTCTGGGTTTATCCATACCACACAATTATAGCACTTTGATACCACTTTCTCTGCAAAGGCTGAATCCTATGGAATCCTGGAAGCTATGGTGTCATGAGATATCTCTACCAGAGAGCTCTAATGCTTCTTTACATGGGAGTGTACTTCACCAAACTACAAATCCATAACCTAGAGCCATGACAGTTAAAGTGGTGTTGTGCAGAGTGGATTTCCCTTCATTGTTTTCTTTTCTCAGTTGTCAGACTCTGCCTAGAGTTATGGATGAATGCACCCAGATCTATTACTTAGATTTAGTTTGCTGTTATTTCACATTGACTTACTGTGCCCCTCCCCAGCACACTCTTACTTGTGCACCTCACAAAAATATTTCTGATACCTACCAATCTACAGTGTGATTGCACACTGCCCTCTTCCCCTTCCTGCACAGCAAAGACATAAAACGCCTTCTGCAGAAAACAGAAATTCTGTTTGTATACCACCCTCAGATCCTGTGATAGGGGGTGAGATATAAATATCAGGTTGTTGTTTGTATACCTTCAAGTCATTTTCAATTTATGGTGAACCTAAAGCAAACCTTTTATGGGTTTTTCTGGGGCTAAGAGTGTGTGATGTGGCCGAGGTCACCCAGTATGTCTGTAGCCAATCTCCCCCAACTTCACATCTCCCATATATGCTAGATTACAGCATTCCTCATCACCAGGGAACACACTGCCTGTATTATCTGGGGATAATAGGAACTGTGCTCAGCACATTGGAAGGATAGCTGTCTTTAGGAAGCTGTTGTGAAAAACTGGGGGAAAAAATGTCCATTCAAGCAAATATTCATTTAAAAAAAAAAAAAAGTGCTATAGGAAATGTTAGTACGACCATTTCATCCAGATTCTTTTTTTTTTTTGGGGGGGGAGGGACAACAGAGATAAAGACTTGACTAATGATAACTAAGCTTACACCTTCTAGACCATTTCAAATGAAACATGCAGATGAAAGAAGCAGATCTTGTAGCTACATCTCTATTAGCCAGGGAGAGTAGAAATGGGCTGAGGGGAGCATATAATTAACAAATCATGATAGGAAGGACAAATTATGGGGAAATTAATCTTCTTTTATCTCTGATTGGCCAGGTTGTCATTTCTGACTAGACTAGATGGCCACCCTGGGCAGGGCTCTGTCATCAGAGTTAACGAGCCTTTTGAATTTGCCACCACTAGTACTTTTTCTCCATAAGCCGGCTCCTGTCCTTGCCTGCTTTGCAGCCAGTAGGCTCAGCAAATGTGTGTACATTTGAAAAAGAAAACCGCTATCACCATTATGGTTAGTTTACTAAAGGTACAAAACCATGACAAATATATGTAATTTGTAAATTGGCCCATCTTTTACAATAATTTAGAGACACTCGTTAGCGGCAGTAGAAACCCCACAATTACTGATGTTTAAGGTTTGCATTGTTGCTCTGTGAATATTTCATGCATAAATGAACTTCCCCTGGACCAACTGCTGTTTCTGATGAGGCACTCGGAGGCTTTATTGCCAAATACGCAGCAGGACGCCACCAATGAGCCACATAACGGATGATGCATCGCCTTCAGTGCTTAAATAATGCAGGCTAGCTATGGTTTACAGAGTGGTGGCCTGCTGTATTTACATATCAATTGAGCAACCATACCGAAGATGAAGAAATATGAACAGGAAAGGATGTTGCGCTTTTAATATTTCATATTGGTAAGCACCCTGCAGAAACCAGATACCTAAACTGAGGTTTTAGATGAACTTCCTATTTGTCTACATATGAGGCTGGGAAATTATGTGCATGCATGAGGTCCATCAAGTTCTTCCCCAAAGCTGGGGTGTGTGTGTGTGTGTGCATGTGCACGCGCGCGTGTGTGTTTGTACGTGCATTTCCCCTCATTCCCAGGCACTTTGTCAGTGCTAATAAAAACAAACCGCACAGAGCCACTTGTTTGAAGCTCCACTTTATTAGCAAATGGAAACAAATGCCTTGTCTTATTGCAGGGGAGGAGGAGTATGAGAGACTTTTGTAGAGCATGCTGGGATATGCAGTCCTGACTATTGCCATACACAAGCAGTATGACAAAAAAAAAAAAAAAGGAAGAAGTGGCAGAGGAGCAAATAAAATGGCAACAAGTGCCACAGGATGCGATATTCCTGACAAGAGTGTGCACGCATGCAGTGCCCAACATTTAAACTAAGCTAGTTTCCCATTTGGTAGAAGTGAGAGAATAAGGAGTGGGAACAGTAGAAGTTAAAAGACCCCTAAAAGTTTCTCAGGGAGAGAAGGATTGGTGGATAAAAGATGAAGAGAATTTGGGTCACATTAACATTGTGATTGCTACTCTCTTCAAGACATCTTTAGCTTTTTGAAGCGCTGGACATGGTTGCATTTCCAATAATTCCTGAGAGAACAATTTTCCAAAACCATACTAAGTGAAAACCTTTATTGTATGCCTATGTGCTTTCAAGTAACCTGTCGAATTATGGCAACCCCATGAATTGCAGGGTTTTCTTAGGCAAGGGATCCCATCAGTGGTTTGGCAATTCCATCCCATGAAATATAACATAAAATCATAGTATCATAGGGTTGGAAGAGACCACAAGGGCCATCCAGTCCAACCCCCTGCTATGCAGGAACACACATCAAAGGATTCCCAACAGATGGCCATCCAGCATCTGCTTAAAAACCTACAAAGAACGAGACTCCGCCACACTGTGAGGCAGCATATTCCACTGCCGGACAGCTCTGACCATCAGGAATTCTTCCTGAGGTTCAGGTGGAACCTCCTTTCCTGCAGCTTGAAGCACCTGTGTTACCAGCCCATACAGCCCCTCAGATTTTATATGATTTATTTGGTGAAATATGATTTAACTGGCAAATATATTAATTGGCATTAATATAAAATGGATACTGATACGACTGCAAGGCCAAGCTGGGCAGAGGAAAAACACTGGATGAACATGTATGTTGCAAAGTAGGTCAGAGATCTCCTCTAGATGTAGTCAGGTCATGGTCAGGAAGTCATCAGATAACTCCAGAGGTAACAGGCTTAAGCTAAACTGAATGACTCTGCTATCAAACAATAGTGATGGGATGTTCCCACCAAGTCACTGATTATTTCAAACCTTCTTTCCCCTGACCTGTGCATTTCCCCCATTATCCCCCACCTCTGTCCACTATTACAGAGCTATCACAGCAGCCATTAACTCATTGTCATCTAACACCAAGAGTATCAACACAGTGCAGACATCATTGTCTGCTCTGCAACCTCCATTGTTTACCTAGCCTATGCCCTCCAGGTAGAAATTGGGTACAAAAGTCCTCTGTTATGATCAGTTACCTCACAGTATCTCACTTGCTGAACACCACGCTGTCACTCTGATTCCCAAATGAGTAATGTCCTTAGGCGCAAGTCTAAACCACATTGCTGTTTCTCCATGGCTCTCTGGACCAGTAATTGTCATCCAAACCCTGAAACTTTGATATCAATCCTTCCTCCCTTTGCTGGCTGTTAACCTTACGTGAGCATTTGGATCTTCTGCATGCATGATTGAATTCCCTTAATAAAACACATTTTAGTTTACCTTCTGAATCCCTGGCTGTTTTTTTCCTACACAGAACCCCGTAAACATTGGTGGAAAGATCTCGCTAAGTCACACACTCACACAGAGGCTTCCCACTCTGAGCTAAATAATTCCCAAATGTCATGTGGACGTACTGGCATCATGAGTGGACACTGAATTACCCATGTTTTGGAGTAATACCCGGCATTCTTTGGCAGTCTCTCATCCAAGTACTAACCAGGGCTAACCCTTAACCCAAAGGCAGAAAAATCCATGCCATCTGTCAAAATCATTAGGCTCCTTTATTAGGCAAAGATCTAACAACAAGCAGGCAGGAGGAGAAAGGCCACAGGAGGGATGTGATCTTCTAGCTGTGTAGCCTGCAGGTAATACTGAAAAGTTATGGTCAGAAAGAGCTGTTCTTTCAAACAGGTTTGTTCAGGATTTAGGTTTCACTCTGAATGGTTCCTGTGCTTGGTGGGAACAAGAAAAGGAATACAAAGTGATAAACATGGATTCTCTATTTTGAAAATCCAAAGCTCCTACCTGAAAACTCAAAACTTGCATTCTGTCCCACGCAAAGCTCATAAATAGTGTAGGGAAAGAGCAAAGAGGCAATAAACAGTAGAAGCAACCTCTATATTTGTCAAGGCTGGAGGTGATTTTAGGTGCTGGATCAGGTAAGGCATGTCAATAGAAGCCAAATACTCTTCACCTTTGGGAAGAAGTGAACCACCAGAAAAATGAAGTCCCAAGCCACTGCATACGCAGAATATGAAAGAAACAGGAAAAGAAGTCCTCAGCCAAAATCCTCTGTAGGGTCCCACTGCTACATAACTACATTTGGAGATTTCTGAGTAATACAAAACTGTAGGGTAGCCATGTTTTCCATAGTCTGATAAAATGTGTTACCCCACAAACTGAAAGGAGAGTAAAAGCTAACAATGGAAACCAAATACAAACACAGTTTGTAATACTACACATATTCAAAAGTAGAACTTATTCTCTGGTAGCTACAGGTAGGATTGCTGTCTATGTCATAGTTGCACAAAACTTATGCAAACAGGGTCAGTCCCATGAGTTATATTGATTGAGCATTCCACAACACTTAAGAACTGGTAACTGGTTCAGATGCAAGAGTTGACAGTAAATAGAATTACCAGAAGGCAATGTGTGAAGGTACCAGCACAAATTAATCTCTACAAATATAACTTTCATAAATGTAAACTCAAACATAATATGAGACTCTTCAAGAGAGACAATTCACATGTTTGGCAAAGGGTTAATCAGTGTTGAGCAATCAAGTGATATACATATATGTACCTTCACACATGTACTTCCAGAACTGCCTCAACAAAGAAGACAGTAGTTCATTACATTTCCTTTGGAATAATTCACATGATAGCATTTGCTTAAGGTTAAGAGCTGTTTGGCAAATTTAGAGAAGAGGGGATGTTGGAAGGGACTGTTTCCTTGTTGTTTTTCCAGGAAGCCTGGTGGATGTTTTGGGCTTTTTGTTTTTAAATCATGCCTGAGGTTTGGCTCACTTATGTGTGTCATCTTGAGCTGTTTGTTCTATAGACACCTTGGGGTTTAATAAACTGAGTGGTGAGTAGCTCTTTCAGTTTCTCAATAAAAAGATGGACCAGATGGCCTTACATTCTTTGAAACAACCGGACAACCATTCATCAAAATGTTTGACTCTATTTCCTGTGGCTTAAATAGGGACAAAGGCTTTTTGTCATGCTGTCAATATTAAGCAATTCATCCATGCAAAAATGGGTGTTACCACCCATCTATTGTTTGTTGATGGTCAATGTTAAGATAATGGTCATTGTTTGTACTGATTCTGCTGGAAATTTTTCACCCACTTCTCACCCAAGCATGTCTATAATAATCTGTTAACTGAAACATCACTCCCTGCATCTCCTGAAAAGTCAACTGAATAAAATGTTATACTATTTAAAACGACATAAGATCTTTGGTTGTTTCATTGATCTAGTTTACACTATAAATGTTTCTTCTCACAAACTCTCGAAATGTCACTGTTTTTCCCTTCCTGATTTTCTCATGCAAAATTATGTGCTAAATTGATGTACGCTGACTCTTGCATTGTATTTCCACTATCCTTCTTCTTCTCCTTTACTGTCAAACCCTCTCTCTCTCTCTCTCTCTCTCAGCATTTAATTGCATACATGCCTCTAGACAGTTCTGGAGAGTCAATGTGCCAGTTCTGATCCATATGATAAGTACTTCCAAACTTTACTGCAGGGAAAATCAATCAGCATGGAAAGGCTGTTCCAATGGCAGTGTTCAGATCTTTTATGCTACAGCTGTAATGCTCTGCACACTTACATTAGTGTGAGTACTATGGTAAGTCTGAACTTCTGAGCACATTTCCATAGAACCAGGTTTCAAGATTCTCAGAGTAGAAATTTCCCAAACAGGGAGGAGGAGGAGGAGCAGTGGGGAGTGGAGTTAAAATTTCTGTAGTAAACTTCATGAATATTTTTTGCCTGTGATGTGGCAAACACATGTAGAATCTCAGGCCAGGGAAATGCAACTGAGAATTTAGGCAAAACAGAAAATGGGGAAGAAGAATTTACATACTCCAACAACTGCTACCTCTCTGTTTGGAAATGTTTCCTACCTAAGAATTTTGTGGTAGTTCAGAAGGGGTCACAGATATATGGTAGAGCAGATACTTCACATATAGAAGGTCTTAAGTTGTTGGTATCTCCAGTTAAATTGTCAGACAATAGGTGACTTGAAAGATTTCCACTAGAGATCTGAAGATCTGTTGCCAGTCAAATACTGGGCATCATAGGTTAATTGTCTGACCTAGCACATGACCACTTTCAAGGTTGGAAATATTCCTTTCTAAAGAAAAGATTAGTAACAGTTTGAGCACCATACCTCCATGTAGTTGCTGATGTAATTACAATTTTTAAAAGTAAATTTCTACTTTCTTATTTTTCAAAAGTAATTAAAACCTACCGTTGGACATTTCACAGATGAAAACTGGGACACATGTGGCCAAGCAACATCAAAGTGGAGACAAGACAGCAAAAGTTAATGAAGAACACACAAGCTGGGAGACACTTCAACAGTTCGCTTTTTCCTGAGCCCAATGGAAAGGGCAAGATTCCAACCACTCCTTTCTTCTTACTCCACTGGGTTAATTGAGTGCAAACTACTTTTACACTTTGGATTCAGTTTGCAGCAGTTGAAGGAAGCTGAAGGCAAAAGTGGAAAGTGTGAGCAAGAAGAAGAAACTGGAACATTTTAAAAGCAGTTGGAAAGGGGGGATGACAGAGGATTAATCAGAACTATACTTGTCAAATTGGAACAATTGAAGGTCTGTCAAAATAGATTTACTTAAAAAGCACCCAGTAAAATGCTACAAACTACAATTATGTGATATTTAGACATCCAAATAGCAAGACTATAGACACATGTAAGTAAGCAAGTTACTCGAAACAATTTGCAGTTAACAAAGGGAGTGATTTTCTCCCTTGTTAAATTATATTTGTGGTATAACTTAGTGATGCCTCATTGAAAGGAATTCCTTATTTGTAACTTACTACTTGCAAGTTCCAGGTGGAAGGGTCATATATTTGAATTACTGCAGAGTTTGATGTTTTGTAGCTGCTAGTGGTGTGACAGCTGAAGAGAAGACAGTGGAGTGGAGGGAACCCTTTTTAACTGTATCATTGCTTCCAGGTGCAGAGGCATTTTCTTGGGCTAGAATTTGGTTCTTGAAAAGAGTAGATTGCCATGTTCAAGGAGCATGTAGGTGCTTCATAACTATAAGCATGCTGGGGGAATTCAATTATGCTGTCTGGCTGCACAGATACAAAATGGAAATAAAACAATGATGAATGTTAAATAGGGGGACTGAATCCAGTGAAAGAGCCAAGTTATGAGAATGCTTCATTATTCTTTCCCTCTTTCTCACTCGTTTCATTCCCTCCACAGGGATCCTCCTGAAGTGGTACTTTAACTGCTCAAGTTGCCTTTTCCACTGTGATAGTCAGCAGATGAAGCTCTTCACATTTAAGCGTAATGGTGCCAGAGAGACCAACTGCTTCTCAGAGTTATGACCTATAAATGTCGCTCCTATGTCAGAGGGAGACTGAGCCAAGTTGCTGAAGTCTGCAGAGGGTTTCCTTGACAATTCACACAGGCCATTAAAGTTACTATTCTCTCCCCTATATACTTCTTCCCTACTGTTTCTGGCTCAGCCCTTACCCAAGCATCACCCTTTATGCCAAACCATTTCTTTTGCTTTGGGTGCACTCTGAATGATTCTGTAAATTAGGAGAACTAAATGCTCTACAGTGAAATTTCTTACTCCTGCTATTTTATGTAGTTCAGGGGTGGTATGTGAAACGTCCATGGCGGGAGCTAGAAACATGTGGCCCACTTCTTGCACAGAATTGCCAGGGCCATTTTTCTGGGCCATGGTTCCCTCCCACCCCATTTGTCCTCCATGCAGAATATTTTTAGCTAAAAATTGAGAACTGCTGCTCTTCAAAGCCTATAGGAGTGGCAATTCTCCTTTGCAAGCTCCCCACTGCCCAGCTTGACAATGTTTTGAACTCCCATCTGGAAAAGAAGGATTTGAAAAAGTGGAAACAGATGTCTGACCAGCTCTGATTCCATTTTCAAGGGTTAGTGTGGTAGGTCCTAGGGAGCTGAGAAATGGCCACTGGACTCCCTAAGTATATATAGCCTTCATTTTTGTAGAAGTCCATTCCTATGGACAAGTACTATTGGAAGCATCCGGAACCACACAAAGGAAAAAATATCTACCCACCACACAAAGAACTAGTATATTTACATTTGCTTTCACTTAACAAGACCATACTAGCACTTTAATATTTCCAAGATCATAGCTACTCTCAGAGCAAATCTGGGGGCATGGCTTTGTGTTTCACTTTACAGTCTTGTATGTGAAGGCAACTTCCATATGAAGTGTTGCCCAGTCCAGGTTTGTTTTAATGATGACAAAGGATAAGAAGGCAGAGCAAAACAGACAAAAACCAGAACTTCAGGGCCCATCCTCTCCTTTCTGATGCTTCCTTATCTAGTGGCAGTTGGTGTATTCTGTGTCAATGGTGTGGCAAATCCACTCCAGGTAATAGTGTTAACTTCAAAGAAACTATCCAAAGTGCTGAACCTTTCTCCCAAAATGTTCCCAGCACATGGGAAACCACCTTGCAAGTTCAGATTAGAGACCAGGGATGATTCAGAGTTGACATAGGTGCCACCACCTGCCACTGTTCTTATCTTTTCCTGGACATGGATTGACCAGACCTTCAAACAGAAGATGTGTATCTCCCCTAGAACAGATGACCCTTTGGAACAGTGCTTCCCAAGCCATCTTATGTGTTTTTCCAAAGCGTCAGAGATCAGTGCCTGGGTACAGCTGTTTTGTTCTTTCCTGGAAACTTACCAGGGGTCAACAGCTGGCAATAACATGGCTTTGGTAATCGCAGGGTCTAGCAGAAATAATGTTCTGGACTCAGAAATCCAGGAACTGTTTTTTTCCCTTCTTCTTCCCCACCCCACCAGGTCCCTTGCTGCCTGTTCATCCATTTTCCCCAAGAGGTCTGGCTGACGGTTTCCCTTCACAGTTGTTGTCAGTCACATCATCCTCAGTGTTATGCTGCCATATCAGGCTGTTTATCATTTAAGATGCTTCTTGGCAGGGAATATTCCCTATTACATCTCAGCTCCTGAGCTTTTAGGCCAAGCAGCCTTGCATCCATAGATGCTGTTTTCCATCCTCCCTCCCAGTGCAGATGACCACTGCCACCTTGCCAGCCTTTAGCAGCCACTTTGCAGACAAAGGGCTTGGGGTCATTCTGCCCTGGCATTTGGCTTGGGAGGATACAGTTCATTTTTCAATCTTTTGACTAAGGGGACCTGTCGTAGAGGGGAGGGGGAGAGAGAGAGAGGGATGGCAGGCAGGCAGGCTGATGTTCTGTCAGAGCCGGCCACCCAGGACTGCCAGCACTTCTACTAATGCACGCTGAACAGCTAAATCATACATTATTGATTTGTCAGACGTATTTGCATATAAATAAGCATGATCATTCATACAAACGGTAATGTTGTTGTTCTCCCTTTAGTGTTGTGATCACAGATGAATAGCTCCAGTTAGGCACAATGCGAGGCCGGCTTGTACCAATTGCAACACAGTAAGATGCTGATTTAAAACTACATTTATTGGAGAATGTAAGTGTGACAGCCTACTGGTGAATTCAGGGATAATTAGTCTAAAAGACAAGATAAATGAATCCTGAAAGTGGTATTGTGATGAAGAAATGATCCCCTTCGTGCTAGTAAAGCTTTGATGCCAGCCATACCACAACTGATAATTAACTGCAACACACTGAGGAATTACGTTTCAATTGTATTTTCAAAAGAACCTAAATTTTTATCATACAGTTTGGTGGCAGGAGGGAGAACGGAAAGAGAAAACTCTTTGAATAATCCCTCTCCCCCAACCCCTAAGAAATTATGAAAGATTATCTCATTTACAACCCAAACTGTGAAGCATGTGACAAATGCCTTGCTTCCGTTTCTAGATTTTCTTTGTCCATTTCGCCCTAAAGGCAAATCTCATCTTATTGTTTTAAAGATGAGCCAATACAGGTACTTTTTTCAATTAGCTGTTCCCAAAGCTTAATTTAGACAAATCTACGGGCCAGCACAGCACACTGACCCATGAAAATTATCTCTGCTGTATTAATTCTTTAAACTCCCCTAGTTGATGCTATAAGATTGCTTCCCAAGCATCAGCACTGTGGAATGAGTAAATCTGCAAGCTTGCCCCCCTGTGTGTGTGTGTGCATGTGTGTATGTGTTGGGGGTACATTAAAGCCTGTGCAATGCAAGGGAAATATTGCTCACTAACACTTCATTTTAATTGTCCCAAATTAGAGCTGAAGACTTACAGAAGTGCATGTGACAAGCAATGAATACCAAATGAATTCATTAGGATCAGTGCAGTTAAAATGAATAACTAACACATTTACAACAATGGAGACTCAGCTTCTTTGCCTCTGTGTTGAAGTACCAACCACAAAAGGAAGGAGCTGTGGCCTTCTCATCAGTGGATCCTAATGAATTTATATACACACACATAGGGAGAGAAGGAGTACAAAGAGGCATCAACCCCAAACTGCACCACAGTTGGTCACATGTAAGGCTGCAATAATGTTAAAAATGGAAACACCCAAGTGATGTACACATCCTGCTCAGAGTTTTAAAGGGGCTGGTATCCCCTTTCCCCAAAATTGCAGATTATAAATGTAAGGGAAATAGCGTACACAAGTTGAAATAACACAGGCTGGAATCCTGTTGGGGCATATGATAGTATAAGGGGTTGTGTTCTTTAGAACAGTGGTTCTTAACCTGGGGTCCATGGAGCTCCAGGGGTCCATGAAGTCCTCACAAGAGGTTTATGAAGGGTTCAAAGGCCGCTCATCCCATCCCCTTCCCCACAACAGAGTGGCAATGGGGTAGGAACCAAAGCAAAAGGAGGAAGGCAGGCAAACTGGCAGGCTGGGCCTGTGTGTTGCCTGTCACATGGCTACTCCCCTGCAGGGAGAAAGTGGACTCAGCAGCTTAGTGGCAGCAGAGCTAGCAGACAGGCAGACAGTGTTTGCCCTTCTTCTCTTTCCCTCCTCTCCTTTCCAGGGGAGAGCAGTCCAGTGTACTATTAGAAACGCTCAAACACCCCTCTTTTTTTGCTTTCTTCACCAGGAGGAGAGGAGACTGAGATGGGCAAAGGAGGGAGGAAGCAAAAAAAGGGGTATTGAAGGCAACTCCTCTATAAAAGACCCTGAGTGTACCTCCTCATTTCCATTTATACATGGTGCACCTTCATCTGATTTGAGTGGTGGCTTATTTTGCCAACGGTGATCCCTCCTTGCAACTTCCAGGGTGTGGCACCTGCTGCAGTAGTGGTCTTTCTTCTTATTCCCCCCCCACCTCCCTGCTATCCTTTTTCAGAGTTGGCTACTATGCTGCATCAACAGGTCAAATGCTGGCTGGCTGGCTGGGCCTGCACATTGCTGTTCATTCCAACCTTAAACTGGTAGGAAGAAGCAGGAAAACAGTCTTTCCTTTCCTCCGGTGCCTCTCAGGGAAGTGTGCATGTATTTATTTCTCCCTTCTCTCCAACTGAAAACCCTTTATAAGCAATTTTAAACAAATATTGGATGCACTTTAGAATTTTAAATCTTGAGTTACAGTAAGTCTTGGGGGTCTGAGGCAACAAAAGATATATAAAGGGGCTCACTGGTATAGAAAAGGTTAAGAATCACTGCTTTAGAATGTTATGCAAGAACAGTATCCTAATCAGGTGTTATTGGTCTTGTATTGCTGTTGTTGTTGTGTGCCTCTTACCTGGAGGAGGCTACCTCCAATAAAGAAGGAGAAGAGGTGTGCCAGTAGGGTAAGCCTCAGCCAGAGCTGCAGGAGGTTGGCAGCCCTGTTGTGGCAGAAGCAGAGCCCAGTCTATCCTAGGCAGCATCTGCAGATGTAGAGGAGGAAATGGAGTCTCTGCACCCTGTAATAGCTCAAAGGCAAGGAACAGAAAAGCCAGTGATGCTTTTCTCTGAGTGGATATTTTACTTCCAGCTACTTATTAGCTAAATTAAGAAAACAAAATAAAGACTGCAGATGATTTACATAACCTTAAAGTAGACAATGAAGTCATTGAAATAGTTCAAGATTTTCCATACCTTGGCTCAGACATTAATCAGAATGAAGATTGCAGTCAAAAAATAAGAAGACTAGGACTTGGAAGGGCAGCTAAAAAGGAACTAGAGAAGATCCTGAAGGGTAAAGATATGTAATCTATAAAAGTCAAAGTTTGTGAGTTTATTTGTTTGCCTACGTCAGGCAGGTGAAAACCTCATATGATTGGCTGAGGCGAGAAGACCTCATATGACTGGCTGACTGTGAAAATTCTATGGAATCCTGGGGTTGGCAGTTTAGGGAGATTAGAATTCTCAGGCAGAGAGCTCTTGGGCCTCAGGCCACCTGCTATGGAGATGAGGCCTAGCAGTGAGAAGGCCAGTGTATTTCCCTCAGAAACCAAACCTCTGTTATGTTAACAACTCTGAATACAGATTGGATTGAGGGCTATGGGGAAAAGTTACAGGTACTGGACAAGGTAGCTTGGGGAATTACAGGTACAGGATCTCAAATCTGTGTATTTCAACCACATCTAATTCCTAAGGTAAAGTAAGGTAATGCCTAAGGTATTTCTAACAAATGTTACCTATGAGAAAATAAAATCCCAGGCGATGCCAGGTAAATATACTAGTTGAATACTAAAGTTAGGATTGTCCATGCCATCATATTTACAGTTTCTGTGCATGGTTGTAAAAGCTGGACAGTGAAGAAAGCTGATAGGAAGAAAATCAACTTATTTGAAATGATGCCATACAGACACCCTGGACTGCTTAAAAGACAAATGAATGGGTCCTAGAGCAAATCAAGCCTGAATTCTGCCTAGAAGCCAAGATGACTAAACTGAGGCTGTTGTATTTTGGCCATATCATGAGAAGACATGACTCACTAGGAAAGACAATAATGGTTGGCAAGATAGAAGATAGAAGGAAAAGAGGAGGACTGCATTACAGATGGATAGACTCAATTGAGGAAGCCATGGTCCAGAATCTGCAAGACTTGAGCATGGCTGTTTATAATAAGTTGACCCGAAGGTCTTTCATTTATAGGGTTGCCATAAGTTGACCTGATGACAGTTAACAACAATAAATTAGATCAACCAAGGCTATTCTGGTGTTGTGGACAATAGATCCAACGCTTCCTGGGAACCTTGTGTGATATTCTTGGTGAGAGGTGGGTGAGAGGGAAAATTCAGAACTTCTACAAACAACTGAGAAAACTGTGAATGCAAAGGAATAGACAAGTCCATTCTGGTCAATCCATGGCTATTGGAGGGCATGACTTTCCCCAAATGAGCAAATTTGTCAGTAGTACTTTGTCTCTTAGGCCATTTCGACACAGGGTATTTAAAACAGTGCAGTGCGTCTTCCACAGAGGACGTCTGCACCTTTGAGCGGACTGGGTCCAGACTACTTAGTGTAGATCTGCACCTCAGTCCACTCCAGAATGTCCCCAAGTGGTCCTCCAGTGTGCTTTTGAAAGACCTGATTTTTCCGGTCTTTCAAAAGCACGGAGCGCACCACTACTTGCCTGCTCCCTTGTGCAGATTTGCAGGCGCTGAGGACGGGCTTTAGGCTGGCGAGCTTCAGCGGTTGGTAGAGACCCACAACCAATCGGAAGCCACCATTTTGGATGCCGGAGCAGTGCGGATCGATGACCACACACTATTCCGGAGCAGCCTGGATCGGACCAGGGAGCCAGAAGATCCAGTAAGCAGCGGCGCAGGGCGATTCCCTCACCCTGTGCGGAAATGGCCTTAGTTTGCCTTTTTTAAAATCTCAGGTTGTTTGTTACCCATTTATGAAGAAAGTCACATATTTTGGCAAATTCAGCCACAGAAAATTATCATCCATCCCTACACACCAACCCCTAACTGACCAATGTTTGAAATTATATATGTGACTGGGAGGGGAGTGTAAAGAGAGGAGGCCTGGCTGAAGATAGCCAGTCACAACTCAGGGAAGGCTATGAAGGGGAGCTTTCAGGGAGGAAATGTTACAAGAACTGAGGCTTGTCTCTGCCAGAAGGCAGATAGGGAAAAGCTGACACAGATAGAAATAGATGGAATAGAGACAGGAGAATCAGACAGAGGTAAGGGCTGACTATGGTTTTTGGGAGCTGAAATGATCTAGTAGTTCAAAGGTTAGTGTATTATTTTCTTGTTTTTTAATAAATGCTTGTTTTTACTGTTTCTGTCTGTTCATGTTAAGTTTGGTGGAGGGCTTGGCCATGCTTTCTACCTAGAAGCCACCAAAACAACACAGCCGCTAGGCAACAATGGGGGGAGTCACCTTGAGGCCTAAGTACCCAATTCAGGAAGGAATTAAAGTGTTGAGAAAGGCAATGTGAATGACAGCAACCCATGATGGGTACTGGAGGGCCAGCCTAGCACGGGGACCCATAACAACTACCCATTTGTGAAGGAAGTTACAAATTCTGACAAATTATTTTCCAAAATACAGCTACAGAAAATCATCACCCATCTCTACACACCAACCTATAACTAGTCTGAAATTATATATGTGACTGGTAGCATTGCCAGGTTGGACATGGGACAGGGCTCCTGTAATTTTAATTCTTAACAGATCGTGGAGCAGGATGAGGTACTGTAAAGTTCCATGAAGTGGGATGAAGATACCTGGGTTCTCTCACCTCCCAAATCTGAACTTTCATCTGCAGCTTTCAGTTTGGCTATTGAGTACTTGGTGGAGAGCAGGAAGAGGAGACAAGGAGGAGTGCCCAGCTCTGCACTTGTTGCCAGACAATTGTGGCTGAATGTTTGGGTTCGGATGATGAAGGTAGTCAAGTACCTTTGTTTCATTTGCTAGAGCTTAACATTAGCTCCTCCTGTTCCATGATCTGTTAAGGATTAAAGTTATAAGAGCTCTATCTTGTATTCAACCTGACAGCTTTAGTAGTTGGCTTCCTCTGCATTTTGTCCACTATCTTTCACCCAGGTTGGTCTTATCCAAGCAATGGTAGAAGTTTCATATTTTGTAACTTCCTAGACACTCAGACACCAATACTATAAAGCAAAGTTATCCCAATAAATATGTTTTCTGATAATAAATATGTTTTTAGGTTCCCTATAATTTAGTAGTCTATGCTTTCAAAGTGTTAAACCATTCATAGCTTTATGACTACATATTAATCTGGTCATTTATTGCTTTGTAAGGCTATTTTGACAAAAGTTCATTATCCAGACTGCTAAATGCTTTTAAAGCATTGATTGGAAAAATTATTGCATCACCATGAGAGGCACAGTGTGTTAAGATGGATAGCGTGGCCTGGACGGGCTGAAATTCCCCCCCTTTTAATTGGATCGATCCCAGAATAAACGAAGTTTAATTGAATTTAGAGGAAAATTGAGCAGTTGTTTTCAAGTCTCTGTCAATAGGCATTATTTCAATTACATGATGATGTGCAGCGCAGAGAGTTTGCAAACAGACAGAAATGGACATAGGGCTGCCCACTAAACATGATCTTCACCATGAGTGTGTTTTACTTGACCTTTCCACAGTGTTATCACTTTCCCAAAAGCAGATCTTTAGGAGAAACACTGTCCACTCAGCTGATTTCACTAATGCTGGAATTACAAAGGAGAATTTATACATTCTTTGGGGAGTTCTTCCTGTTTATCTGGTCTGCCACTATGTCTCTTATTTTACTGCAGATTATTAGGAACTTATGTGCATTTTGGTAGAATGTCTGCAAACAATGGTTATGACAGAAACAACATACAAAGACAAGACAGCCTCAAGGCTAAAGCCAGTGTTGTGTAGGGAGTTAGAGTGTTTGAATAAGACTTGGGAGATCCAAGTTGTCGTTTCCTATGACATATGAAATTTACTGAGTGACCATAGTCCAATCTCACCATCTGAGCTCAATCTAATGCACAGGATTAGATCAAAGATAGAAGAATGAAGTGGAGTACTTTTTGCTGGTACATACAGTTTCTTCTCTGCCTGTTGTCCACCGTAATCTTTTGAAGCAATACTTAATTTGGCAGCATCCCAACAAAAGGCCATTCTGAATATTCCCCCCTCAATCTGCTCACTGAAGACTTTCGGTGAACTCAGATTATTTCATGATCACAGTCACCATAATTACATGAATGATCTTGGGGCAGGGAATCAGGCTTTGTAGTAACACAACTGTTGAAGAGTTAAATATTAGAACTTTGCATTATGCCCTCTGTTAGTTTCCAGCATTTGGACTTTGATTTGTTCTGCATTTGTTTTAGTCTTCCACACTGGCAGTAATAAACTAATGTGGTATTTTGATTATAGTAAAAAAATAAAACTTTTTATTGATGAGTAGAGCAAGATTTCCTGCTTATTACTAAAGGGTGAAGTAAAGAGATCTGAGCAACACCTTCCTTAAATTACTCTTTATTCTTTTAAAGGACACACCATACTCACAATCATAGTGGATATTTTTTCTTTTCTTGTGCATCTGGAGACAAAGGATGAAAAGCCCCATAAGAACATGAATAGTATATACCCAACAATAGTATATCCCCATTTGGCAAGGATTAAGCTGCTGTTGTCCCACCTTTTCCGTTCCTTATAGAATGCCACAGTTTCTTTCTCCTACTCCCACTTTCTTCCTTTCCCCTTTTCTCCTCTGATTATTTCCATTGGTGCAAACTGAGTTCAAAGTACAAAAATAATTTGCACTCAGTCAACTCAGAGAGGAGAGGAAGGGAGGGGGCAGAATCTTGCCCTTCCCTGTGGGCTCAGGCAAAAGCAAATTTCTGCAGCCTCTCTTGACTTGTGTGTTTTCCATCACAATTTGTTTAGCCTTCTTGACCACACTCTGATGTGTCTTAGCCACATGTGTCCCAGTTTTCATCTGTGAAATGTTGGAAGGACTGGTACTGCTATGCAGATGACAGTTAGCTAGATGGCTGGCCACCCAAGCTGTCTCTCAGACCTAATTTACAATTTTCCCAATGTGTGCAGCTCAGAATGAGGTATTTTCAGGGTTTCTGGAAAATTAAAAGCCAGACCAGCAACCAAAGGGAAACAAACAATTGCTTTACACTCAAATTACTTAGTCCTTTGTATAGTAATCAGTTACAGGGTTTTCCCTTGATTGTGCAAGAGAAAGGAAGATTTAAATGTAAGGAAAGAATAAATAATCACATTCTAAAATATTTATTTTGCTCTCTGTTCTCCCCAAAACTTTCAGTACAGTCAAGTTTGGCGGGGGGTGGGGGTGGAATCTAATACTGAGATGCCTAGTCCAGTATCCATGTCCAGGTCATGAAAGGAACAAAGCAAAACATATTTAGAAAACTAAATTCTCTCTCAACTTGAATTTTACATATAAGTTAACACACTGTCTGCATGGAGAGGTTAGGGAGAAGGTTGCTCACTACCTGTCCCTTCTTCTGGCCTGCCCTCACATCCTGTCCTTCAGTGAAGAGAGGGATTGGGTGGCCTTATGTGCCTCCATGCTGCAAAAATGTCCAAGCCAGAAATGTGGCTGTCCTACCTGGCAAGGGAGGCAGCTATGCAGCAGCCCTCAGGTGGCTGCCATCTACTTTTTGAACCACAGGCTGGCATCCTGTTCAGTATTTTACAAGATCATAAATTGGACTCAAGTATTGGGTATTATGGCTGAGTTCCTGTTCACCAAGTCCACAGTGTAAAATTAGGCCCGTTTAGCTAAATTGGAGTTATGCTGGATCACAAAGTTGTGCAAACATTTGGCAAGTACTTGGACGTAGTTGAGAATTGCATGTCTGTGCTGGGGACTACCCTTTTGCAAAATCCTAAATGGCTCAGGCTGGGTGCATCACATATTCTCATCCCTCAGAAACCCCTGTGATATTTTCACCTTAGAATCACTATAAGTTGGAAAATGACTTGAAAGACTTGCCCTTCCCAGCAAAAGGTGTTGCAGTTACTTCTCCCAGCTCAGTTTCAGCCTGTGTAGGTACAGGAAGAAGAGAGGTGAAGCCAAGGAGAAGCTTTCTTTGAAGAGATTCCCTTGGAATTAGAGCACCCTCAAAACTCTAAACTGGCCTCTCCCTCTCTCACACATACACAGATTCCCCTACCTCTTTTAATGGGTTTAAAATCCCCCCTCTATTTCCCATAAATAGGATCAATATTGTACAGAAGTGTTCCTGATTTGGAAATATTTTTCTCCCCTTCATTTCTGTAGATCTGTTTAATTTTGTTTGTTTTTAGAGTCTCTTTGTGCAGAGCAATATCATACCCTCCGACCTGTTACAGATGAAAACCTGGGCACATGTGGCCAAGCAACATCTGAGTGTAGTCAAGATGGCAAAAGTTATTCACAAGGAAAAACATACAAGCCAGAAAAGTCCGCAGCAATTTGCTTTTGCTTGAGCTTTCCGGGAAGGGTAAGACTCTGCCCCTTCCCCTTTTTCTTGTTGAGTGAGAATTATTTTTTCACTCTCAACTCAGTTTGCATCAATTGAAATAAGCTAAAGACAAAGGGAGATAGTGGAGGAGGAGAGAGAAACTGGGGCATTTTGAAAGCAGCTGAAAAAGTGGGCTAGCAATTAATTGATCAAATTGGGACAATTGGAGGACATGCAATATTCAATTTGTGCTAACAATGCAGTCATGCACATATCTACTCAGAAGTAAGCCCCACTTAATTCAGTGGGTCTAAGTAAATGTGTACAAGATTTTGCCTAAATTGGATATTATAAAAGCCCAGTTGACTCGAATCGAATCTTTATTACTATGGTCATAGACCAGCATCAGCCCAGTTGACTGCCTTGTGACAATCGTGTGTTTTTTTCAATAATATACTTTTCTTTTTAAAAAAAACTAATTTCATTCCATTTATCTCCTGGAATAAAAAGGATTGTACATTTCCCCACCCCCACCCCACCCCACCCAGCCTCATCTTTATCCTAAAAAAAAGTTGTAAAGTAAGGTTCAGTTGAGAGACTGATTGGCTCAAAAAGTGAAGATATTAATGTTATGGGGAAATTGGGATTTGACCTAGCTATAATGTGCATTGAACTGGTGAACACAAGAGCTCATGCTGCAATTTTGAGCGGGGTCTCATAAAGGCATTTTGAATTTACAATAATGTATTAAATAATGCTACATTTATTGTTAATTATATACCAACAGAGAGAGAGAATACTGTATTCATTGACTTGGGCTTCCCCCCTGCCTCAGGCTTTTCTAAATTCAGTACAAAAATTCCAAGAATTCTCTGCTTAAAACAGTAGTTTTGTGTGTTCTTCATTAATAGCGTTTGCCTAGCCATATACTTTTCACCACATTCCTGTGCTGTTTAGCCAATTTTCTTATGGGAAATGTCAGAGAGTGTGCAGAGTCTGTGGATTCAATCATATTTGCAGTTCTATTAGAGTTGCCACCTTCCCCTACCCCCTAGCATAGCCTTATTTTTAAAAGTTACACAGTAGGCACCATCTTGTCCTCTCCATGCTGGGGATAATAGCATCTCTTGAATTAAACCAGTGGAGACAAAATTTACTAGAATTCACACACTTCTTTACAAATAGTCAAATCATGGGTGAAAATGGAATTTGACAAGTATAAGCCAGTTGCCTTGGCCAAATTAGAGACAAGGGAGACGTAGGGCTAGACTTCTGACTCCCTATTAATTTGAGAGCTTCTAGTTCCCTTCTGGATATCCTGATAATAAAAGGAGACACAGGCCACTTTCACACTGTGCAGTTATAGTGCTATGATTCCATTTTAACTGTCATGACTGTGTCCTATGGAATCCTGGCAGAGGCATATCTAGTGTGGGACAACTGGGATGTGTGCCCTGGGTGCCAATGCTGGGGATGCACAAAAAAGGGGAACTCCCCACCTGCCCCCATCACCGCTTGCCCTGTTCCCCACCGCTGCTCGCCCTACCGCTTGCCCTACTGCCCTGCCACTCACCCTGCCCACCACTCACCTTGCCCCCCCCACTGCTGCTCACCCTACCCTCACCTGCTGCCACTCGCCCCACCCCTTGCCTGCCACTGCTGCCCCCACCTGTCACTGCTTACCCCACCACTGCCCACCACAGCCCCACCCTCTGCCAGGGCCCTTTCTGGCCTGATGGGGAGGTAGCAGCAGCACCTATGGGTGCAACTTCAGTGCTTGCCCTAGGTGCTGTTGGGTGTTGGTACACCACTAACTCCTGGTGAGCTTTCTGGCTGTAGATTAGATATGTATATGATTATGTTGTTAACGTGAATGGAATATTGCCTCTCCCTAAACTATATATCCGAGAATTCCATAGGATATTGCCATAGGAATTTAAGTGGAATCATAGCACTATAGTTCTATAATGTGAATGGGCCCCTAGTTGACTGGATCAACAAAACAAAGTAAACAGAGATAACATTTCTCATCACCTATACACGGAATACATTATCCAGGGTAGCTTAATGAACAGAAATATGGCACTCAGTGGACTTGGACTCACTTTTATCACACATACCTTCACTGCAAAGCTTGGAAGTGTTACTTTTTTCATTTGCCACTGACCATGCTGGCTAAGAGATTCTGGGAGTTGTTGCCCAAAAAGTAATTCTTCTAAGCTCTGCCCTAGTGTGCCCTTCCACAGAAAGAATTTCTGATTCCAGGTTTTGCTTCATAGAAGGTTACATTTGAAGTAATCCATCACTTTTGGTCTTTTTATCTCTCTTCCCCTGCATGTTCTGTGCTTTTCTTTTGAAATAAGAAAAATAATGCTTCCCAAACAAGGGGAGGGGGAAGTTATTAAAGAATCCAGTCTAAATCCTGATAAATATATTCTTAAAGACATTACCATTGGAACCATTACAGCCTAATATTAAACTCATTGCTTTTGCATATCACACACATGCCCCCCAAAAGAAATGCTATTACATTTCCTTGCTTCCTTACTTGTGCCCACTGGCCCTAAAAAGGCATGTTTGATGCTAAAGGTATTGCTTCAGCTTTAAGGAACTGGCACATCAAACATCATTTGGAAAATTTCAAAGGGTTGTTTCAACAGTATCACTTTCTGCCAGTTCCCCTCCTTTCTTCTTCTTCTTCTTTTCCTTTCCTGATGAAGTTTTCAGCTGTTCCTGAAACTGCCCCTTGTGTTCTTAGCTATCAAAGAGCAATGCAACATCAGCGTCAGAGTTAAACTTAAGGAAAAAAGGATCCCTTTTACTTTGGACATCAGAAAGGCAAATAAAAAGGATGCTGATTTGTGGAATAAAGGGGTAGGATTCCCTGCTGAGACGATATGAATCTTCTAACTTAACTGAGTTACGATTTGAATATATTTGGCCCAGATTGGGGAGAGCGGGGGAGAAGAGAAGGGAAGGAAAAAATCCATTACTTGTTAGAAAAGCCTCATACAGATTCAAAAGAAAATATGTTAATACCTCCAAAAAGAAATAACACCACACACGCACACCACATTTTTATGTGGATTTCAGAGGCCAGACATTAAACCACCAGCTAGCAGCAATTCAAGAAACTGAATTATATGACGATGCAGTCTCATTTTGTGTGGCCAGTGAGATGTGCTCTGGCAAAACTAAAACAGCTATACCAAATGAGCAGTGGGTTTCTTTTCTGAGCTGCAAAGTATATCTTTAACCCTAAGCACAGTGGGAGCTCTAGAAAGAACAGGCCTGCCTTTCATGAACCTGAAGGATTCATAATTCAGTATACATTGGTGTGGGTATGTGTTTTTTAAAATGGGATTTTATTCTAAGAAGTCAGGCCTTTCACAGCTTGTGACCTGTCAGGCTGAACACAGACTATCGGAGGCTCAGGAAGACTCCTACATCTGCTGCCCCATTGGAAACAAAATGTCTTTTGGGAACCTCAAAGGCTGTTCAGCTTGATGGGTCACAAATCATTCAACATCCCCAGAATTCATTCCACCTTCAAAGGATAAACTGGGGAATGAGCCTGTGTGGAACTTGCTAAGCCACATGTATCTCCAGATTTTCCCAGATGGTCATGCATTTGATTGGCTATGCATCCAATTAGGGCTCAACCAGAAGGGAAAATAGCATTTGGAAGTACTGAAACTTTTCAGTTCTTTCTGTTTTGATTTTACCTCCATATTCCCAGGTTTGCATCCCAACCCTTTCTTGAAATATCCCAGTTTTCCCTCACTCCCCTCCTTCCGTGTGTTTCCTCTCCCACTGATCACACCACTCATGCAACATTTCAGAAACATTTTCACCAATTTTCACTGAGCCACTTATTATCATTCAGGAGTTATAGTCAAAATGCTAAAGTGCTTAAGCAAAATTATACTAGGAAAATATTAAGATGATTTTGTTTTGGTGCAAACATTCCTCTTTCTCTCACTTGATCTCTGTTGAATCTGTATCCTGGAAACAATAGCTGTGTTTACTGGTGGCAGCCATCTTAGCTTGTTCTGTAATAATATAGATATATATTTTAGATACATTTCATTTTGGAAAATATTGGGTTGATTTAAACTTATATAGGAAATGGGAATGAAAAGACCTTTGTAATGGCAGGAGTTCTCAAGAGGTACTTTGGCATGAAGAAAACATGTGGATCTCAAAAATAAAATCAGTTTGTAAAAACAAACAAACAAATGAAACCCTGAGACTTCCAGAGATTTTATTTTCTCATGGGGGTGGGGGGTGGAGGACACTCTCAGACAATCTTTATCAGCTTCTTTTTGTTAATGGTTAAGGGGCAGAGGGGCTTTCTACTAACAACTTCCATGGCAGTGGTTTTCAGCAGCAATAGGAGGGATGTACTGCCGGAGTAGTCCCCTTTTGGCATTCTTCCTTCATATCTCCTCCTCCTTCCCTAATCCCAGGGCAGGTCAGTGACAGATGCAAGTGAAAAAATAAGACCCACACTCGTGATGCCGTTGAGGACTTTATATAATGTACCATGACAACAGAGAGCCAGCGGGGTATAGTGGTTTGAGCATTGGACTAAGACTGTGGGATACTAGAGTTCAAATTCCTGCTTGGCAATGGAAACCTACTGGGTGACCTTGGGCATTTCACACTCAGCCTCAGAGGAAGGCAATGGCAAACCCTTCTCTGAACAAACTTTGTAAAAAAAAAAAAAAACCCATAGTAGACTTCCTTAAGATTGCCATACGTCAGAAATGACTTATAGGCATACTATGACAACAACTATGAAAACACATAGATATGTGACAACTTTTTCCTTGCCTGTTCTGGGAAACAGCAGGACAAAAAACCCCAGCCCTACTAAAAATGAGTGGGAATAAAATAGTACAGTCATTTATTTATTTTATTAAAATATTTTTATCCCACCCGCTAATCATGAGATCTCAGGGCAGCAAACATAAAACAATATAAATAATTTAAACAATTGCAAGTTAAAATCAAGAAATAACTTAAGCTAAAAAGATATTAAAGACCGCAAACAAGCTACAACCACCAAAAAAGGTTAAAAGATTTAAAAACCAGGTACACACTTAAAAGTATGTTAGTACCCCAAAGGCTTTAATAAAAAGCTATGTCTTGACATGGCAAGAAAAAGAAAACAAGCCTGCTGCCCATCAGATCTCCAAAAGGAGGATTTTCCACATTTGGGGCACCACTACCTGGAATTCCTAGGAAATTCACCAGGGTAATGGAAATGTCATTTGGATCTCAGAAATAATCACAGCATCTATAGCTACAAGAAATATGACATTCCAACACAAATGTTCCATCTGAATCTGCTCTGACTTTCTGAAGCAATGATCTTCTTGTATTGATTAAATTTGCATCAATTTGCCTGCTTGTACAAACATGAGCTCCAACACAACCCCCACATGCACAGTTTTTAAGTTTTACATGTTACAAGTTTTACAGTTAGCAAACATTGTCTCAGCAGAGCTTTTCTAGTTCTGCTCATAGAAAAGGAAGTCTTTTATGGTCTTGCCTGCATAATTAGGTAAAGTTTGCAGTCCTGCTTTAAGGGAGTTACAGCACAATCCCATCCTTACCAGCTCAGAAGTAAGTTCAGTTATATTAACTCCAAGGTAAGTTTGTATGTGAAGATTATGTGTTCCTCCTCTAGATGCTAAAACCCTAGCAAGCATAGCCAATGACAAGGGCGGTGGGAGTAGCACTCCAAAATGTTGTGAGCCACCTGTTTCACATCCCTGTTGTATGTAGCTTTGTTAGTACATTTTCAAGCCTTTTGATGAGATCAGCCAGTTCAAGAAGCATTATAAGACCCATGGTTGACAATGCATAGAATTTCAGAGCTGAAAGCAACAGCTCTGGAAGTCATTTAGTCCAACTGACTGCTCAGTGCAGGATCTGCAGTGCAGGAAGCACCAACAGCATCCCTGGCAGATGGCTATTCAATCCCTCTTTAAATACCTGCAACTCCTGAGGCAGTCTGTTCCACTGTTGAACAGCTGTTGCCATTAGCACTTTTTTCTTAACATTCAGCTGAAACTGCTTCCTTGCACATTCCACCTATTTGATCTAATCCTGCTCTTTGGAGCACCAGGAGAACGGTAACTTCAACTTTCAAGAAGTTGAAATTCAGAGCAACTTCATCTATCACTGAGCCTTTTTTAGAGTGTCATTATAATATTTACTATGGGCTTTCTTATCGAAGACTCTCCTTGATTGACAACAACAACAAAAAATCCACCCTCCTACCTTCTTTAATCCAGTGTGATTAACTGGTCACAAATAGCTGAGTTTATTTAAAATGTTTTGCTCACAACATAGAAAGTTAATCATGTTCTCTGCCACAGAGGTTCAGCCACTAGTTAATACAGAGTCTCAGAACAATTTTTTAAAAAAAGAATGTAGTGATACCACACAGGATTATAGAATGGAATGTGAAGAGCACAAGAATATCCAGCTGAGACCTCAGAGGCAATAACTGAATTAATTTCCCAAGTGGGCATTTGGCCAGGGCATGAGAGCTAATGTCCCCCTAATCTTACATAGACACACACAAAGCACCAGGGACTCCTAAACAACAACTTCAGGGCTCAGTGGAAATGCTTATTTTAATGTTTCCTCTAAATACTTTGTTCCTTTTCCTTTCTTTCTTTCAGTGGTTTCTTTTCAGAACTACTCACACTGTATGGCAATGCCAGGGTGGTGAAGTGGAAAGCTCTGGATTTGGCCAGCCCAGGGAGTGTATTCTTTTAGCAAGGAGGAAATGAAACAAAATGCTCTAACTTCATTGCAGTGATGAAAACGAACAGCATTCCAACAGTTCTGAATGAAAATTATTTCTTTCTGCATTCACTTGATTTCTGGATTCACTTAATTTGTCTCATAGTTTATGTATTTCTAGTGGCTACATCCCAGGTAGGATCCCAAAAGGTTACAGAGGCCCTTTTCACATGACATTTCTCATGTGAAAGGGCCTCTGGAGTGTCGCATGATTGCGAGGAGCATTTCAGATGACATGCTCGCAATCGCGCAATGCTGCCAGAGCCAGCACGTGCCGATTGTGCACCATATCATTTTTGGCTTTTAGCCAAAAATGGTGCACAATTGCGCATCACTCTGGGGCCCCACACGCACTTACCGTACGTGCGGAGCCTCCAGAGCTGCGGCCCTCACACTTCCTCCCCCAGCACAGCCTGGGAAAATACCCAGCTGCACTGCAGAAGGAAGAGGCGAGGCCCTCATGGTGCCGGCCGGCCGGCCGGCAGCTTCTGTGTAGCAAAAGCAGTAGGGACACGAAAGCCTCATGGAAAGGCTGCTTGCATGATCCCTGCATGACCACGCCAGACACAGGTAAGTTGCAGAAAGGGCCAGAAAGTGGGGGGTTGACTTTGGACCACTTCCTATTCCTCAATCACACCTGTTTCACAGATTTGTTCTGAGGAAAGGGGAAACAAATACATATACCAACTTTTTCTTTCTTAGGGGGATAGGGACATTAATCTTTTTTAAAAAATTGCAAAATGTATCAAAAACATACCCTCTAGCTATCCCAGTTTGACAAAGATAGACTGAAATAATCCTCTGTCATCCCATTTTTAAACTTTTTTAAAAAATATCTCAATTTCTCTCTCCTCCTCCCTCTTTCACGCATTGCCTTCAGCTTACTTCAGTTGCTGCAAAGTGCAAAGTGTAGCAGTAGTTTACAGCAAGGGGAGAGGAGAAGAGGGGGCAGAATTTTACCCTTCCCAAAAGGCTCAGGCTTCTCCTGACTGATGTGTTCTTCCTCTTCTAATAATTTTTGCCATCTTGACCACACTCCAGTATTGTTTGACCACATGTGTTCCAGCTGTCATCTACGAAATGTTGGAAAGTATGCAGAAATATGCATGGATATCACCACTTTTCACCAGCGGCCAGAATCCAGTAGAAAAATTACGGCAAGGATTGCAGTCTAGCTGTCAGTCGACTTGTTGGATTTTTTTTCTTCTTGTGGCTGGGTACCAAATTGCAGGGTCATCAAAGGAGCAGCACAGCATTAAATCCTTTTCATTGTCCTCCTGCTGAGAGAAGAGATGATATCTCATCATTAATAGAGTTGAATTAATATAAATTAGTTGTACGTCTCCTCAGGACCTTCGTTCAGGAAGAGAAAAAGAGGAGGGTTGTTACTGAAAAAGGAACAACAGCAATGTTTCCTTTAACCTCATGTTCACCTGCTGACTTCATTCCTTTATTTTTTTAAAAAAAAAGTCTGAAAAGCAGTATGTGTATGTACATTTCTGTGTATGATTTAAAATAGCGGTGGGAAATACGTGTGCCCCCACCCATTTTTGCACTGCTTTGCACACCCTATTTTAAAAATGTGCAGAGAGGTGTTGCTACATGCCAATGTGCAGCCAATATTTCTTGGTACAATGGTATTTATGTGATCATCAGTGGGTTCAGAAGGTGTCAATGCAGCCTATGACCCTCCCATGGACACAAAGGAAGTTTCCCATCCCTGTTTTGAAGGGTTTTATATAGTCCAGGTTCATTTGGTAGGCCAAAATCTACCACTGCATTTTCATTTGAATATGCTCTAGTGTAAAATAACTCTGTATGTGAAAAACCAAAGGTTACTATATCAAGGAAAATTATGGTCTTATAGATTATGAAGATAAAATTGAAAGAGAGAACAGAATTTTGTTATGTTATTTGATTACAACAGCAAGATTAACATGCACTAAAACAGAAGCAGATTCCAAGTGTGGAAGAGTGGATTGAAAAAGTAATGGAAGCAGCTATATCAGATAAGCTGACAAACTGGTTAAAAGAAAACTCAATAAAAACTTATCTTCAAAATTGAACCCTTTTATACTATATGTAAAAGTAAGATCTGGCAACAGTGCAAACATGGGTTTTGATATTTAGTCTATAGGATTCCCAGTTTGTCAAGGAGAAATATATATATATATGGGAGTAATTTAGAGAGAAAAATTTATATATACTAGTTATATAACTGTAATCAGTAATGAGGAGAAAGTCAGGGCATGTGTTGGAGAGGGAAAAAGTAGTGTGTATATTATGTCCATTGTTAATATGTTGTGTTGTTGTTTTTGATTGGATTGTGGTTTGTCTAAAATTAAAAAAAAAAGAAAATTATAGTCTTCAATCACATTTCTCTATCTATTGTCACTATTTGGTTCTCCATAAGATTGTATTTTGATTCTTTGAGTGCTCACTTGTTACTGTATTATTATGTGAGATTGAGATGATGTTGTTAACATCGGGGGGGGAATCTCTGGCAAAATGTTCACTATTGCATTAAATTGCTCAGAATAAGCATTTTTCATCTCTCGGTGGTGCTTTTCTCTAACAGTAATGAGCTCAGAATGAGTGATGCTTGAGGAACTGTCAATCACAAATGCCTATAGCCTGGTTCCCTTACCATTTCTTTGGGATGAGTTACCTAAACAGCCCCTTTCTACTCCAATATCTAATAAACCATTTTTTAAAAAACCTTAAAAAATTACTATGCAATGTCTTCCTCTATTGTTTGAGCATACATATATCTACATGGGGAGGCATGAAAAAGGCAAGGACAGTAAATATTTCTGTGAAGACCAAGTAGGATATCAACTTTTCTCTTCCCACTGCTTATGGCTGGCTTTTTAAAAAAAATTGTTTGACTCCATGAAGAAATATGAGAAAACACAAAAGCACCAATGGCAAAAGAGTGGTGGAAGGTGGCTGATCCATTTCATCTCCTACTTTACCTCTGTGTTAGCATATTTTACTGTGTGTTGCCATATATAACTTTCTGATGGTCAGAGCTGTCTTTGGAGTGTGGTAGACTCTCCTTCTTTGGAGGTTTTTAAACAGAGGCTAGATGGCCATCTGTCAGGAGTGCTTTGATGTAGGTTCCTGCATGGTAGGGGGTTGGACTGGATAGTCCCCGTTGTCTCTTCCAGCTCTATAATTATATAGTTCTATAATTCTATATCTTTGCTTCCACATATATAGACATGTACATTCTAAGAATCTATATTGGGATCACTGTTCACTATAGCAACATTTGCCATTTCAAGGACAAAGAATGATAAATTAGGTAGCAAGCTGAAGTTTAGGATGTTCAAAAGTATCATTTATTTCCAAAAGAAATTAGTCAGAAACAAATATCAAAGTAAGGTGTGTACAGATTTCAAGATATCCTATACCTGCTGAATTAGGGATTGGAACTTTTCCTTTTTACCAGATCATTTTCATAACAAATTCCTAATATATCTGAATTTTATTATATACGCATACATCCTTCCTAGCTTTCCTGATCATGGCCATTCTGGGGCTCACCGGGGCTCTTAGAAATCTCTCATTCATAAAATCATCATAAGTTGACACCAACTTGATGGCAACAACCAACAGCAAAATAATTCCTGGACTGAAGAAAGTAGAAGTACTAGTGCAAGTTCATATAACTCTCTATTGGGCCAGTGCTATCTAGTCTGCACTGCATTGGATTCTGACTCCTGTTATCGCAGCCACCATGATGAGAGTTCAAAAATGGAGCTAAACAATGTCAACATCTTAAGGGCCTCACATGCCAATCCCAGCTAAGAGGTTAGATATTGATGAGATAACACTCATCTAGAGCTAGCATTAGAATATTGCCAAGGATAAAAATGCTTTTTTCTTTGAGTAAAGAAAAAGAAATATGTCATGTAGGGAGCTGACATGAATCAGGCCTATGAATGTCCACATCATAGGCTCCTGGCATATGTAAAGCTGTGTAAAGTGACCCATGAAGACTGAGTACCATTAAGATGACTAGATTCTTTAGAGGTTAAAAGTTAGAATCACTGTAACAGGAAGAGGAAGACCTTTCTGGTAGTGCAATCAAAGCTTCAGCGTTTGTTCATCTCTATTTCTTTGTTTCTGACTTTTCTTCAATCTCTTTGAACTATCTGGGTTGCTTTGTTCTTCCTCTACCTCTAACCCTATCTCTGTTTGGCAGAAAGAGGAGGGATGAAAAGTATGACATTTGCCACACTTTCATATCAAAGTTTGTAATATATGAAAGAGGAAAACTAGAGTTAACCAAAATGAACATTTGGGCTGGAATATGCCATAAAACAAGTGAAGTAGAAAATGGCTTCCAAAACCAGCATCTATTTAAATTTTCCATCCCACCCTTTTCCTGAAGCTATGGAGTATGTAATGATCCCTTTAACATGTATGGCATAAGTATCAAAACAAAACTGCAATGCATAAATGTTTTAAAAACACACCTACATATTTCTTTCAGACCTATGCCCAGATATTGAAAACAAGACAAATAAATGGACTGTTCAGTACATGATAAAGCTATTCAGGGCTGGGCCACATATTACAGCAGGGTGGGACCCGTGGAAGGCCAGAGGGCCAAATTAGCCCCAAGGAGATTCTGGAGGCCATAACACCCCCCCAAAAAAAAAATTAAAAAAAAATATTTTGCCTTAGATATACTCCAGGGGCCATGCAGGGTAATTTCACCATGTTTTTAGCCCTCCTAAAAACTTCCAGTTCACTTCCTGTCTCCAAAAAAAAAAAGTCCTCTCTTAGGCCTAAATTAGTAAAAATGGCCCCATACCTCCTAGAGGTCATTTGGGGACAAAAGAACCTCCCCCCCGGAGTCCTTTGCCCATCCCATATTACGGCAAAATATGAATACTAACTTGTCTATTATGAGTCAACACATGGTGGCCATCCTCTTGTTAGTGGCACCTATGTTGAGTCCTACATACGCCTGACTGCATGAATGAAGCTCCCCCACACCTCATTGTTTCACTGTAGTAGTACTCCCTCCATGTCCACTTAGTAGCTGGTGGAGAGCAGGGTGTCATTACATCACCCACTGAGACCTACAGAGAACTCCAGTGGATCTCAGTGGCTTATGTTATTGGTCTTCCCAAGACGCTTCTCCAACCTCCTCCCCTGCCCAGCAGAAAACACGCTTCAACATTACATCCTTTTAGTTATTTAAATAAGGCTATCATATCAGTTCTCAGTTTTCTCCAAACTGAATGTACTGAACTCTAAGCTGTTCCTCATAGGATTTGATTGTCAAACCTTTGACCATCTTGGTTACCCTCCTCTGGACACATTCGAGCTTGTCAATATTGTTCCTGAACAGCAGTGCCCAGAACTGAACATGGTATTCCAGGTAAGTTTCTGAACAAATAGAGTTGTACTGTTATTTTCCCTAGTCTGGACACTATATCCTTGTCTAGAATTCCATTGGCTTTTTTTTTTTTTTTTTTGCTTCCCCATCACACTGTTGATTCAGGTTAATTTGTGTCCTACAAAACTCATAAATCCTTTTCCCCATGTACTGCAGACCTAGGACATAAACATGTGGTGCCTCATTAGTTTCTTCTCTCCAGGATGAAGGGGAACCATTGGAAAGCACTCTTGGGATTCACTCCATCAACCAGTTACAAATCCATCTAGCAGCAGCACTATCTACCACACATTTTACAAGCTTGTCTCCAAGAAACAGCATGGTATGGTAGCTTGAGCATTGAATTACAACTCTAGAGACCAGGGTTCAAATCCCCATTTGGCCATGGAAATCCACTGGGTGATCTCAGGCACTTCACACACTCTCAGCATGAGAAGAAAGCAAAGACAAACCCACTCTGAACAAATCTTTCCAAGAAAACCCTATGATAGATTCATCATAAGTTGGAAACAACTTGAAGTCACCTGTCATGTCTACAGCAGAGCAGGCAGTAAATCACAAGCAGCACACCTCCTACTCACAAGGTGAGAGTCAAGAACATCCAAACAGAAAGGCAGCCTAGAGCAAACAAATCTGACGGGGCACATTCAGACCATAGTCCAAACAACCAGATCCAAGAGCAAAATACAGAGTTTCAGGACCAAAGAGACCAGTTGCTGACCCTGGGAGGAAAGGCCAGCTGGAGTCCTCTTTTATCTGTGGCTGCTGTAGCCACAGGTGTTCCCTCATTAGGGCTCACTTGCTACTTAAACGGACTGAGCAACACAAGCCCTCCCTTTCACGGCATCTCTGCTGCAAGGTAGGTGTGTCAGCTATGTCTTCCTCTATTTCAGCGGTTCTCAACCTGTGGGTTGCAACCCCTTTGAGGGTCGAACAATCCTTTCACAGGGGTCACCTAAGACCATCGGAAAATACGTATTTCCGATGGTCTTAGGCTCCATTCCCTCCTCAGTGGCAGTGAGCAAGCGCGAGCCACACGCTCGAGTCTTCCTGCCCCCTTTGGCAGAAGCGCGTGTGGCCACATGCACTCCTGCCAAAGGGGGCAGGAGGACGCAAGTGCGTGGCTCGCGCTTGCGCACCACTACTCCTGGGCCTTTTCCGCACGTTACCTTATCGCAGAGGTGGGGGTGCCGTTCACACAAGCAGGCTCTTGCACGAGGCGCTCTCTTCACTGCTCCTTCATCCTGCAGCTGGCTTCCTGGTCACGTGACCACCCTGCCCCTTCCTTCTGCAGTGCAACCAGGACAAGGTAAGGTGTGGAAAGGGCCATAGATTACACTCATACCAGTCTGCCTGTGCTTTTAGAATAGCCATTGAAACTCTATTTGCCTGCTCACCAGTGACAACAACTAGGCTGGTAAGTACAAAGGACTGGTCTTTCCCAACTGTAGTCTTCTGTGGCTGAAGAAAATGCAGTGTATAAGGTACACTGGGCCAGGCCTTTGGAAGTTCCCTAACAACATATTTGTTCTTGAACTGGCTGTCAAATTAAAATGATTTTAGCTGAAATTTATTTCAGTTTTCCTTGGAGTGTGTGCATATGTGTGTTATTGGGAAAGTTTTGTGTTGATTTTATTGCTAGTTTTTATTAATGGTTCATTTTGCTTGAAAGTGTATTGCTCTATTATTATTGCAGTGATTGTGCCTGTAATTGTGATTTGTGTTTAACTCAGGAATTAGAAACTATCATAAGAAAATTTTGCCCTTAAAAGTGGCTCATAAATATTTTAAATAAAATAAGTCAGCCCCCAGTATCAGGAGAGTTGTGCTTTCAGGAGGAGGGAGGAGCAATTGGACCAAGCCCTGTTTTTCTGGTGCTGTTCTGAATGTAGAAGAGGCATCGCAGACTATAAAATCCTACCATTCTTGCGCTGTCAGATCCTATTGAAGTGCACACACACATGACACATATCCCAAAAAGCCACTAAAAAGTAACATTCAGGAAAAATCATGAGCCCATTTCAACCGCTGAAATGTAGTCCCTTGCCATCAGAACCTCTCTCTGAGGTCATGAAAAAGGGGAGAGAATTAGGAGAGTTACACATGACTGGAGAAGGGGCCCAGTTAGCTTTCAGATCAGAATAGAGTCTCCCAAACAGGGCCAGCAAAGGAAGGGAGATGGTGCATTTGCAATGTTTCTGTCAAAGCAAATGAGGTCATTAACAGACGAGTTCAATGATGGAATTGTCTCTCCTCGTATTTATTATATGGTCCTTTTGCTGACACCTCCCACTGAGAGAATATTAAATATTTAATGCAAACCAAGGCTTTGCTCATTTTTCATCCCCTCTACAGCCGTTCCAGTCGGCTCCAATCTGCTGCCAGCTACAAAGTCGACTGGACAATGGACTGTAATGAATTAACCCTTTGGAGGCCAGGTTAGCATTTACACCATTGCAGAGAGACCAGAGTGCTTTATCATATCTGACCTGCATTGTATGCTCTAGATTTCAATTCATTAGAAGGCTACGAGATGAGGAAATTGTGGGGAGGGGGAAGAAAGAATGTGCTTATTGAAAACCCAAAGCAGGAAGAGAGTAATGTATTTCTCTGGCAAGTTATACATTGGCTATCTATATACTCCCACTAATGGCACTACCTTTCCATAGGGGTGGTACTACATGCACTTGTGATGGCAGCAGCGCTGCTAGTAGGGTCTCCTATGTCAGACAGGCTTTTTTGAGGATCCGGACTACATGTTCCAAACAATTACTGGACAGCAACAGTAGTGGGGAGGTGACGCTGGTGGAGGAGACAATTTCAGAGACTTTTCAGAGATAACAGCAGTGGCACCATAGCCAACACATGTTAGTACTGTACAGAAGGAGGCATGGTAAACCCTTTTGAACATCTTTTACCATGAAAACCCTATGATAAAGCAATCAAAAATGAAACAAGAGATAGTGCCAGAAGATGGAATTTCCAAGTTGGGTGGCTGTCAATGAGCTACTGGGGTATACCAGAGGATAACTATGAGTAGCATTGTGGCTAATGACACAACTGGACTAAAGCCAAAAGGATGTTCAGCTGTGTATGTGCTCAGAGACGAAAGGAAAGTCAAAGCTGCACAAGACATTATATGAACATGGAACATGAGAAGAATAGAAAGGGAAAGCTAGACATTGTAAAAAAATTAAAAATCAAACTTATAAATACTTCAATATTTGAGGTAAGCAAGCTAAAGTAGAAAGGAATGGGACATTCTGAGTCAGGAAATGAAATACAGGAAATGAAAATCTAAGAAGAAATGAGGTGGCATTAGGAGAAATGTAGCAAAAGCAGTCAAAGGACATAATGCAAAGCCTGACTTATTTATATCAATAAGACTTCAGGAAAACCCCATCAATATAAGCATAACTGAAGTTTATGCTCCAATTACAGAGGCAGAAGAAGAAGAAATTGAAAGATTCTGTGCTAGAGTCCAGGAAGAAATTGATTATACACTGAAATAGGACTTGTTAATCATAGGCAATTGGAATTCACAAGCAGGAAACAGAGCAGAGTTAAAGGCTATAGGAAAATTTAGCCTATGATCAAGAAATAAAGCAGGAGAGCAACTGATTTAATTTTGTTAGGCCAACAGTTTGTTGATTGCAAACATATTCTTCAAGCAAAGTCATAAAGGTTACTATATACAGGGACTTCACCTGATAGCCTATATAGAAACCAACAGAGCTGAATCAAAGATTTTAGGAAATTTTGCCTGGGAACAAAAAATGAAGCAAGAGAGTGTCTGACTGAATTTCGCAAGACCAAGAGTTTGCAGACAGATTCTTCAAGCAACCAAAGAGATGACTGTTAAATGGACTTCACCTTCTGGCCAATACAGATATCAGTTAGATATTGATATAGATATCAAATCATAATCAGAAGCAAATGATGGAAAAGCTCCATTTTCCCTGCAAAAAAAAGACCAGGAGCAAATTGTGGCAGAGACCATAAAGTACTCATATCAAAAATTATAGTAAATCTAAGGACACTAAACCAACCATTGAGTCAAAATACAACCTGAAGAACATCCCTGTAAAATTTAAAGAGAATATAAAAATAGATTTGCACTATTAAGACTAAGTGGCTTAGAGCCAGAAGAACTTTGGACTGAAGGCAGGGATATTGTCAGAGAGTCCATGCCATCATATTTCCAATTTCTATGTATGGTTGTGAAATCTGAACAGTGAAGAAAGCTGATAGGAAGAAAATCAAGTCAGTTGAAATTTGGTGGTGGAGAAGAATTCTATGGATACTGTGGAGTGGTAAAAAGACAAAGTAATTGATCCTAAATTGAATCAAGTCTGAACTCTTGTTATGCCGACTATGATATCCCAAATGGGAGCTCCTAGATATCGCTTTGATATCACTTAATTTGGCCCTGGCTAGACTGCGCTTGGCGGCCCCGCTGCACATGTTTGGGTAGTTTTCCGAAACAGGCACGTACCGGCTGTGGCTGATTAGTAGTTCACATTCCATTCTCCATTCAAGTCAGCAATTCCTAAGCCTCACGTAGCTTCAGGGAACACCCATACCCATACTCCACAATAGTGGCGTGGTTTCCCGCCAAACCATACTTTTCAGAGGGCCATCAACTCTCTGACCACTCTTTTGTTTTTCAAAACAAATCCCATCATGTGGACACTGACCTCACCAGATCCTTTTGTCTAGCATCAAAACTCCTTTTATTCCTATTTGGTTTGCCATAGCTGACAGGCATATTCCACCCTATAAAAAGTCCTCATTTTGGAACCTTTTTGGTTCCCCTTGAACATCCATCTCATCCTGCTGCCAGTTTGTTCAAGAGTTCCCTTCAGCATCCAGCTGAGTCCATCTTCCTCCGCTCCCGTTTCTTCAGGACAACGTGACTAGGTGTCGTATCACCCGTTTTTCCTTTAACTTCTTTTCTTTTCCTTTAAGTTAGTTAGTGTGTGTGTGTTGCTCATTTTGCAGTGTATGTTTAATAAAGTTGTTACCTGTTCATTTTGAAACCCTCTTGACTGTCTCTCTGACCTGAAGCTGTAGACATAGGATGAAAGATCTCACTACATTACCCTGCCTCTCGTTAGCAAAACCAGTGCTCTGAGTTCTAATTTCCCCATTTTTGGTATTTAATTGGCAAAGCCGGGCGCCCTTCGTCGGACCCCCAATTTTCAGGGTAACACTCTCCCTAGAAGCAAAGATGACTAAACTGAGCCTGTTGTGCTTTGGACCTATCATGAGAAGACACAATTCGCTAGAACAAACAATAATGCTTGATAAGGTAAAAGGCAGTAGGAAATGAGGAAGACCACATTACCAATGGATAGACCGAATCAAGGAAGCCATAGCTTTGAGTCTGCAAGACCTGAGCAGGGCTATTGATGATAGGGTGGTTTGGAAATCTCTCGTTCATAGGGTCATGATACATCAAGATTAATTTGAGAGCAGTTAACAAGAACAATCTATATACTGGCAAACATGTGGAAATGCATTACAATAAAGGGAAAACTAACATACTTTCATAAAATGTGCATAGGCTAAGTTCCATGGATAATTTCAAACTTAGAAAGAATTTCCATTATTTGAAAAAGCAGGAAGGTGACTATAGAGCACTGACTCCCAAGTTGCTGGGGTGGTGAGTTGTCATACTGGAATGGAAATTCCAGCGTTATTGTTATTATTAATTTTTGCTGCCACCACCCACTGAATTCTGAATAATCGAGCAGCACAGTGGGACTCTGCTCAATAATTGCCAATCCTTAAGTTGGAGGATCTTCCCTCCCCCTCCTCTCTGGATGAGGAAGCTCTATCTAGCGTTGGCGTGGGAATGGAGAGAAACAGAGGTCTTACAGAAAGTATTTATTCAAGGCATGCAAATAACAAGGCAATAATATACATGAGAGGCTCCCCCTCTCAGGCACACTTAGTTACAAGTAGTTACAAAAAACAGATATAAAAGCACAGATACATTCTTTAGATCAGCCAGCCTCCAAAATAATTAAAAGCCTAACACGGCTAACTACTTTATTCTAGTACTCACAGATGGTTCACAGGCTTAGATGTTCTAAGAGAAAAGAAGCCAAGAGGCGAGGCCAGGGCCTACAGCCTGCTACTGACGCAGAACCCCCCTCCAGGAGGTTCCTTGGTTGTTGTCTCTTTGTTATCCCCTTGTTATCTCTCGGCCACATGGCCTCCCAAGAAGTTTTATAACTTCTCCTTGGAAGCATCTCGAAGCATCCTGAAGATGCTCACCTCTTACCTTTTTAATTGGTCAGTTCTCACCCTGTGACCTGTGATGTTGACCCACAGTCAAATGTAATCTAATCCCAACACCTCATTAACCCTTGGTTTACCTGAAGAGGGAAGTATCCCCCTTTAGCTAAATCTAGATAATAGGAAGCCCCATTATCACATGAGTCCATATTGGGTTTTATTCTCAATGTTAAAGGAACTGTCCAAGGTGCTGAAACTATTTGGAGTGGGACAGATTTAGAACAGAAACATCACTTCACTAATATGGAAGCCACCAACCACCACTGTTGCCCAAGATGTGCATTTGCTCAGTCTGCTGTCCAGATGTTAACCACTAATGGGAAACTTCAAGTCTTTGCTCTTCCCTCTTCATCCTGATAATCCTTTATCAGATAACCCTTCAGTCCCCTGACAGCTCTTCGGCTCATCCTCTGTAAAGCCACTGTAACATTTGGCCACTGTAACAAAGCAATGGATATACAATTTTTCATTTCTGGGTGCTCCTTGGCCTCTAAAAAATGTAATTTTGGCTTTGCAAAGTAGCAGTAGTGCTTGAAATCTAGATTATCCTGGAGAGCATTAGACCAAAGTGGTAAGCACATTCTATTCCATTAAGCTCAAGAGGAGAAAATTGAGGATATGCTTCTATATCCCACTGAAATCAATGAGACTTAAATGTAATAGCTTTGGTTGGATCATTATACCCCTTGAATGTCATTAATGATGGAGGAACATAGTTTGCCAATGCTGTCATAACTATCAATCAAAAATTAGTATTGAATTGGATTTTAGACAACACTGGTAATTAACTATCATATACAGGCATTGGCAGCCAAAGTCCACCAAGCCACCAGCCATGTATTGTGTCTTGATAGTTGTTCCTTTAGGAGGACTTAGATCTTCTCAGATTTTGAGAAATTTAATTTCTGGATCACATCTCCCAGGGACTCCAAGCAGCACTGGTTATGGTGTCTGGAGGATTCTGGGAGTAGTAGTGCAAAAAGTAACTTTTCCAGGCTCTGGATTTTGTTCAGATCAACTCTTGGACAAATTTTAAATCTGTTTGAGTAATCTGAATTCAGCTCCATATTTGTGATCTGTCCATATCCTATACATACCCACTGAATATAGAGGTTGGACATGTCTGTTGTTGTTGTTGTTGTTGTTGTTGTTCTATGCCTTCAAGTCATTTCCAACTTATGATGACCCGAAGGTGAACCTATCACACAGTGTTCTGGGGCTGAGAGTGTGTGATATCCCAAGGTCACCCAGTGGGCTTCCATGGTCAAGCAGAGAATTTCCAGGGTCATAGTCCAACACTCAAACCACTACATTGGTTCTTGGCTACCTTAATCCATAGGTTTTAGTAAACTTACCCTTAGTGGATTTGTTAAATCTCCTTTGAAAACTAAAGAGCATCACTACATCTCATGACATGGATTTCATAAATTAATGAATGTAGGAATGACTTCTGACTTAGGATTAACTAGGTGAAAAGAAAAAAGTTTTATGTGCATGTGCCTTATTGATTTGGACAAAAGTGGGCCTTCTGGGAGGTTCTCTTCTGTACTGAGAAAAAGCAATATGTTCCTAAAATTCCCATCTCCAACTAATTCTTTATGGTACAGGAGAGCCCTGGCTTCCTTCACCCCAGGTCCTCTTATTTAACAATACTATACAAACTGTCAGTCATGATGAGGAAGAAAGTACGAAACACTTTCTGAATAGTAAGATATAAACCCTACATAATCCTAGGGGCTGAACAGGTCACAGTCCATTATACTGATATTTACTTTTTGTGTAAAGATCCTAGTGAAATGGAACATGCAACTGAGAAGAATTTTTTGGTCATAGAGTAGTTCCTGCTGTGACAAAGGCAGGGGCTTAATGCTGGATTTGGGACTAACAATGCAACCCCTGCTTCTGCCACTCATAGGAGGAAGCAGTTGCTGGATGTTTTCTCTGTTCTTTGTGATCCCAGCAGCCAGCCCATTTATTTTTACTTCCCATCAGTAAACCTGTCTCTACAGACTGATCCCTCCTTACCACAGGAAGCTATTACACCACCAGCAACTGCAGCAGTTGGTGTTTTCAAACATTCATCTTTTTCAACATTTTTTTGACTTTTCCTCTCTGTCCCAGGATGTCTGGTCTCTGTAAACTGATTATCTTAAAAGGCGATTACATCACACATTAGAGTTTTGCAGTCCCTGCTTTATGGAACTATTGCTGTTACCTGTCTCTAAGTCAGAGGTAATTGCTTGTAGATTCTTGCTTACAAGGACTCACTGTGTAGCTCAAACCACAAAGCTGGTATGCCAATTGGAAAATCTCAGCAGTTATATGACATTCTCAAACACTGCTCTCAACCTCCACTTGAAAATATCTGCTAAAGTGCAGCTGAAAATACTTGCCCTAATTCAAACAGCAAGGACAATATGAGCTGAGAGGTCAAGGGTAGGTAGTCCAGTGCCCTCTGGGCATCTTGGACAATCATTATCATCACCACTGACCTCTGGTTATGCTGAATGGGGCTTGAAGTCCAAGACATCTGAAGTGCACCAAATGCCCTTGATAGAGCTGATATGGATACAGGTAGATAGCACAGGTGCCTGGTTCCAAGCTTAGGGCTGCTGCTGCTGTTGTTGTCGTCATAATTTTTATCTTTACATGTCCTGCCTTTTGCCCCCAAAACCAGAACTCAAGATGACTAAAGAGACCTTCCCATACAAAGCCTGTGCTTCTCTGCAGCATAACTTGCACAATCTGCCTTTCTGTACTTTATTATTTTGTATTAGAAAATGAATTATTTGAAGAGTGAATAAAGATTGAGTGGCAGGTGTAGAATGTTTGAAATCTCTTGAATATAAATGTTTTATTTATATCCAAGGTGAGATATAAATATTTTAACTAATAAACAAAGGCCATTTGTATCGGCTATTTAGTTATCTATACTGAATCAACCTGGCCTGGCCTGATCCTCTCCTTCCAAACATGATGGAAAAGTCATTCACTTGTGCTCCAACTGCCAGCAGAATGGACCTCTATGTAACTAATGCCCAATAAAGTAGGTTGTAGAGGGAGTTACAATCATGGCAATAGCGTCACAATTGTGACTCAGTAGTGATTGGGAATATAGAACAGTTACCTAGCTGTAAGTGTTGCTGTAAGTGTTCCATATTCAAAATCAGCACCACCATGATTGTGACTCCCAGCCAACCTACTTTACTGGGCATCAGCTCCATGGTAGAAGGTGGTCCATTCTGCCAGCGATCAGAGCACAGGTGAATGAAGTTTGTTGGGGTCAGGCCAGTTATTACACTTAACTAAGTAGGAGATACAGAATACTGGCTTAATCAGTGTGTATATGGATGGTGATTGGCTATATGAGAGTAGGATGCACTTAAAGAATGCCTTGAGAATGAGGAGGATGAGGGTCAGACAGGCTTAAGGTTTGGAGGAAGATGGAGGGAAGCCTCAAAAAGAGGAAGTGTGAAGATAAATTATGTCTTGTGTTGAGACTAATTGTCTGGGAGTTATTAAAACAAAAGCAACAAAGGAAGTGTAAGTGTTTCTGGGCTGGAGGGTAAAGATTGAATTAAGAAGCCCCCCAAAAGAATTAAATTAGGTTTTAATAAAATGGTTATAGTTATCTAACATAGCTACAACTCCTACCTAGTCACTATACTAGTAGTATACAATGTGAGAGACTAAAAACTAAAAGAATAGACACTGTGCAAAGATACAGATCCTAAGAGGGGTTGGAGCCAGTGGGGATCCTGGTGCAGCAAATACTCTTGGGAAGAGTGTATGGATTTGAGCTGAGACCACTAGAGGTCATAGGTGAGGAAAGTTTTGCTTATGAGTGGCCCCTGAACCCCACTTAGGCAACCTCTAAAACCTCCCCAATGTTGGTCATTTTCTTCCCTAAAACTGCCCTAAAGAAACAAACACTGAATACAGACATAGCAGTTCACCTTTCCTCAAATCTCCACCTCACTTTGCTTAGCCAACTATGACGGCTAGAAGTAACGTAACATCATTTCCACTGTCCCACAATGCACCAGTGCAGCTGGAAATACAAACATGTTACTGCTTCCTTTGCAGACACCCACCTGCCCTAAGTGGTGATTGGAAGTATGATTACCACAGTTGCCACTCAACAATGCCACCTCCATGCACAGCTTGAACGGTCCCTGAATACAGAGAGTATCATCATGGGCCGAAGTCCCCAACAAAAATTGACTGTAGACACCAAAGTACTTCATTTGCTGCATCCAACTCAACACACACCAGCTCCGTGCAAATTTTCCCAGGACATCCCTCACCTTCTTTTGTGATCTCCAGTTCATTCACTGCTGACTGATAATTTTGCCACTCAAATGGTGTCTTGAGGGCCAGAAAAGTGACCAGGTCTTGTTCATATCATTCTTTCATTCTGTCTCTCTTGAGCACTGATGCAAGAATTTCAAGCAACATCAACCCTGTCTGATGTACATCTTCTTGATTTACTGCCATCTGGAGGGTATCTTCTGCCTAGTTAAGCTCAGAGGAGAAAACGAGATAATGTGAAGGTTTCATACTGCCTTCCCTGAAATATCTAGAGCTAAAGAAAAAGGTCATGCAGGACTCAAGATGTTTGAGTAAGGAGAAAAAAAATTAAAGGCTGCTATCTGAATAAAAATATAATGTACGGTGTACATTGATCTTTGTGTTAATTGACTGTGCTGCTTCTATTTCTGCCCCCCCCCCGCTTTATCTTTTTGTTACAGTTTGGGACATGGGCAGAATATTTGTGAAGTCCTTGTAGAGGAATGAGAGAATTTCTGGGATTCTAGGAAGCCTCTAGCATTTCTGATCCCATCCTCCAACTGATTTTACCATTGCACATCATGCCCCTGAAGACAACTCAGTGCATATCAGAGTCCCTCCATTTTAGAAAGTTTAGTACATCATATTGCCATATATTGTACAAAATACTGTATTAGCTGCTATCGCTTCATGCCTTCCCATAGAATCCTGAGTTTGTGGACCTTTCACACTACACAATTATAGTGCTATCGTTCTACTTAAACTCCCATGGTTCCATCCTGTGGAATTCTGGGATTTGCAGTTTAGGAAGGGGTAGTTAGACTTCTCGACCAGAGAGCTCTAGTGTCTCATCAGACTACAAACTCCAATATTCTACAGCCGCAGTCTAGACCACATTCTACATACTATAATTGGCTGGTGGCAAAGCTACGGTTTTTGTACCAAATTTCACACCTGAAGGGGTGTATTGAGAAAGCCATAATGGCTTTCCCATGGGACTAACAAAGGGGTCAGGAATGGGCTGATTGCTTAACTCCAGAGTGACAAACACTGATGGGACTCGTGACAATCTCTTAATGTTCAGTCAAGTAGCATGTATAGGGAAGATCTCTGTAGGGTAAGATCAAGGTATGATCTGTGATTGCGCTCATCAATCTGGGCAGTTTATCTTTCATTGTATTCAAAAATGCCAAGAGCCTGAAGTGGTGAAAGAATTTGCACAAACCCATTAACAAACCCATTTCCACATAATCCTATCTGAATTTTCATGATCCCAAACATTTCTCCAGCCTACACAACCCCAATCATGTTCTCCAGTTAATAAGTCCAATTCATGAAAATTTATGAAACTCACATGTCTTGTAGGAGGGGTGATGGGGTATGGGGTAACACAGCTAAAAAAACCAGTGTGATTCTGGGTTGCACCAATAGGAGTATAGTGTCTAGATCAAGGAAAGTGATAGTACCATTCTATTCTACTTCAGTCAGACCCCATCTGGAATACTGTGTCCAGTTCTGGGCACCACAGGAAGAATATTGACAAGTTGGAATGTATCCAGAGGAGGGGCACCAAAATGGTAGAAGGCCTGGAAGCTATGTCCTATGAGGAGCGACTTAGGGACCTTGGCAGGTCTGGAGAAGAGAAGATTAAGAGGCAACATGATAGCTATGTTTAAATATTTGAAGGGATGTCATATGAAGGATGGAGCAAGACTGTTTTCTGCTGTTCCAGGGACTAGGACATGAAGCTATAGCTTCAAATGTCAAGAAAAGAGATTCCATCTAAATATTAGTAAGAATTTCCTGACAGTAAGAGCAGTACAACAGTGGAATACACTGCCTGGGAGTGTGGTGGAGTCTCCTTCTTTGGAGGTTTTTAAACAGAGGCTGGATGGCCATCTGTCAGGAATGCTTTGATGATGTATTCCTGCATGATAGGGTGTTGGACTGGATGGACCTTGTGGTCTCTCCCAGCTCTGATTCTATGATTCTACAAAGGCTGTTCAACACAAAGAAAGCCCATTTTCTTTTAAGTAAACTTATCCCCACCTAGTTCTCAGGTTGTGGGGTGGGGAGGCAAACCCAACTTTGTCTCTTTTGAGGAGAATATATTTGGAGTTAGAAGAGTTGTTCTTGTTGTTGCTGGAAATTGTTGTTATTGTTGTTGTCATTGTCATCATCATTTCCTCTCAGTTTCATAGTCTACCTGGTGTTACTGACTGGAGTTTTGAATCATCAGTGATTCAGCTTCTATCTAAGAATCTAGTACTCAGAATAGTGTTATCCAATAATGTGACACATTCCAAGTAGCATCACTCTTTGTATTTGTGCTCTTGTGATCTTATGCACAGCATTTCAGTCAGATGTGTTGTCAGTTTGTTTGGAATTACTCCAAGAGCACCACTCACCACTGGAACTGTGGTTACTTTCTCTTCCTAGTGGTGCTCATTCTCTATTTGTAGGTCACCATATTTCATAATTTTCCCCTCTCTTTCAGTTCTGGTAATTTTGTTGCTGTTGTTCTTTTTGTTGTTGTTGCAGGGTGCCACATACCAATGTGGTATAGTGGTTGAGCTAGGCAAATCCCCACTTGGCCATAGAAACCCACTGGGTGACCTCAGGCAAGTCACACTTTCTCCACCTCAGAAGAGGGCAATGGCAAATCTTCTCAGAATAAATCTTGCCAAAAATGCCCTCTGATAGGGTTGCCATAGGAGAGAGTCAATTTCAGGTCACATAACAACAACAGGGTGCTAATGTTGTTTCAGAACCAGCACTACCACATAGGTGCTTCCATCTGTGCCTTCATAAAGTTGGCTTGAACAGTACAGTTCTCATTATTAGCGGGAAAAATTGCCCAGTAAAAGCTGTCTGGAGCATCAAATTCATTGCAGAAAGAAATTTATTGCAGATGGATTAGTACATTAAATGAACTACTTTATAGTTTGTTTTTCAGTATCACAATATGATGCAAACAGACATGCATCTGACTCTTGAACAGAAAAAAATGACTACCAGAAGAATCACTAAGTACTGCTCATTACAGCAACCGCTGCCTCCATAATGCTGAAAGAAATCCTGACACTATTTATTGTGGCCATCCAGACCATTCCTCTGTCTATGCAATTAAAGTCCTTTGGGAGCTTTGAAGCATTTAATAAAACTTTGAAAATATCCTTAAGGAATCACTTTTCATGTAGTCCATTAATTTGTCCTAATGTTCTCCGATTCATGTATTTTATAGTTTATTTTTGATTGCCTTTGTTCCTAATTGTGCAGTCTCTCTCGCTCTCTCTGCCACCCCCATTCTCCCCCCAGCTTCTCAGAACTGGGTCCTGCCTGTTATTTCTACAGCAGCACAACTGGAATCTGTGGGTATTGGTTGCTGGCTGAGTAAAGACATAGAGGAATACTATTGAAACAGTAGGAGCACACCAACATACAGCACCTTTTCCCAGTTATAGCATCCCCATAAAGACTAAGGCCTAAATTCCACTGTTCGTCTTAACTGAAGTAGAACCTCTGAATCAATGGTTCTGCCTTTAGGCCCCAGTATAACACTTCCATAAGTTCTGGCTCTAGGCCCCAATATAAATTGACATGATGTTGCAAAACGATTTGAGGGGGACAAATATATTTGCCATGGAAAGCTCTGACTAGACCTTCTTGCATCCTGTACTTCCTTAGGAGATGGAGCAAAAACAAGAATGGAAACTTTGGGATGGTGTGCCCAACAGTTTTGATAGCTTAAAAGCCTTGTTCAGGAATCCACATATCACTAAAACTGTGTAGGGCAATGGAGGCATGTGTAGTGAGTTGTCAAGCACCAACAGCCACTGGCTCAGAGACTGATGGTCTTATAACACCTTACTTCAATATTATGTTGTTCCATTTGAATTCCAGCATTGGCATTTCTGTGATGGTATTGGGTTATGAACACTCTGTACTGCACCTTTTCGACTTAAGCAGATGAGTAGCATTATTGGCACCAGCGTTGCCACCGCATCACTGCCTCATTGGTGAGTCCTTTTCCCCACCTTTTCTTCACCCCAGAGCTCATGACTAGTTAGGGGGGGGGTTGTTTTTTTTAAAGCCATACTAGCACAGCAACATTATAACATCATGATGTGCCTGTACACTATTGTGCTTTTGCGCTATAATACTAAAAAATGTATTTGGGGGGGGGATTAACTCAAAGGAAAAATTTAAAATAAACATGAAGAGGTGATATATTTCAAATCTGCCATGTCATGTGACCTTCTCTCTGCTTCTCCTACCATGTTCACACCTGGAATGCCAGAAGTGGTCTACAGGTTGTTGGGCAGAGATCACCATGGGAGTAGCTGAGGGAGGGACAATCTGGGAATGCCCACACCACACCCACTACTGGATCAGCTACAGAAGGAAGCACTGCCAAGCACTATTGAGAAACCATAGTACCACAGCTAATGGGATTGTTGCAGAAAAGAGAGTCATTAATGGATTATTTTCAGCATTGGAAAGGGGTGGATTTCTAACTGATTGCAACATGATAGCTGCTGGTTAGCAATGACGTGCTTCTGAACCAGCAATAACATGTTGCTCTGGTGGTATGACACGTTCATGCAATAAGACCCTGAGACTAGTTCAGGGACAAAGGGACACTTTGAATAGCACTATTATAGGCAACCACTTTGCTCACAGGGCCTAAGCCATACTGTGACAACATATATTAGCCTCAGAAGTAAAACAGCTGTTTGAAGCAGACTCAGAAAGTATGGAGAAAGAGCCACCCACACTGTAGGTAGGTGGCAAGGATGAGTTAAATAAAGTGAGGACAGTAGGCCCAATAACTGTTCCACAGGACTTAAATTAAATAAAATACACAGTTTATATTCAACATAGAAAGGGATATTGTAGCCTCTTTGACATGAGAGAAAGAAGAGTATAAGGTTTTGTAGACTGAGTCCACTTCATCATTCTCCCTTGTTCCTATTCAAGTGAGAGTTGTGTTGCAATTACACAAACAGTGTTACATGAAATACACACTAGGAAGGCTCAATGCCAATATTTTTTGAATTCATCAGCAAATGATTCACAGGCAAAACTGGATGAGTATGTCAGTGGTAAGGATATAAAGTTCTGCTCATTTCATTCTTGTGTGCAAGAATGAAGGATTCCAAAGTTTTGTTCTCACTTCGGCAAATTCTGAGAGATTTTGCACATTTCTGATGATGGAAAAGTTTTGTTTTGTTTTTGTTTGTTTCTTTGCATTTAAGGAATCTTTGTTTTTCCAAGAATGCATTTGTGGAAAAAAAAAATTTTTGCATCTCTGTGGGGCAGGACCTGATCAATGTGGCTGATGTGATGTGACCCACCCATCGTAACACAGACTTAAAGATATACCAGTACCCTCGAACAATTCACTCATGAAACTTGGGACACATGTGGCCAAGCAACAGTAGAATATGTTCACCATGGGGAAAAGTTACTGTTGAGGAAGAACACACAACCTAGGAGAAGCTGCAGTAGTTTGCTTTTGCCTGAGCCTACTGGAAAAGGCAAAATTCTACTTCTTCCTTTCCTTTGCCCCCTTTTGAATTAACTGATTGCAAACTATTTCTGCATTTTGAACTCAGTTTGCAGCAACTGAAGTAAGCTGAAACAAACAGGGGAGTAGGAAGAGGAAAGAGATCCAGAACATTTTAAAAGCAGCTGGAAAAGTGAGGTCACAGATTATTAATCTGTCCCTGCCAAAACAGGATGGTTGGAGAGTACACAAGAGTACCCTGCAGCACTTGCTGGGAAAGTAATGTTATGAGGAAATAGCAACAGCGAAAGCTTTTGCTGCACTGTCATTTGAGTGAATTGGAAACCTCTATTTAGTACTTTCAGCCTTATTAAGCTTCTAGATATTTTAAAGTACTTAGACATATATATAAGAAATATAAGGGTTTTTATTTTTATTTTTTTACTTTTATTTGACATTAAAGCCCCAAGAGGTTGTCTTTCTGACTCATATCAAATGCTTCATTGTCTACCATATTTCTTATATAGCAGAATTACGAATAAAGAATGAGAAAAAAATTGTGGCATAGTGTCAGATTTGTTTCACAGTACAGTAGAGTCCCAGTTATCCGATGCTCCGGATTAACCGACGTCGCGGCTGCCTGGGGGCGTGGCTGCAGGCATTTCTGCGCCCCAGACACGCCCCGACACGCCCCCAGGCCCGCCCCAACATGCCCCCGACACGCCCCCAAAATGGCTGCAGCCACGGGGCTCCGTGTCATCCGACATTTCAGTTATCCGACCCTGCGCCCGCCGGTTTAGGTCGGATAACCAGGACTCTACTGTATTACAAAATTCCACCCTCACCACCACATAGCATAGACGCTTTACTGAAAATTGTTCTCTACCAGAATCTGAAAAAGTTAAATTTTGGATTACAGCTCCCAGATTCTTCTCCCCCTGTACACGACCCCAGCTAGCATGGTCACTGGTCATGCTAGTTGAGATATTCTGGAAGATCTACTCAAAAAGAAAAAAAATTAACTCTCTTTCCTGTTCTCTTGTTACTCATACAGCCACATAGACCCAGCATACAATATACAGATCAAAAACACCAACGATATAGAACCAATACACAACACAAACTGCACCTTTCGATGTACTTTGTTAGGCTTTGCCTGGAATTGGCATCCTAAAATTGATGTACTTTATTTTTATCTGTCAATGCTGTATACATCTCTGTATAAATACAAACACACACACTCTTTAATGATGTTTCCTGTTTATTCCTCCCATTCCAACTGGCATCACCGAGGAAGGCAGAAGTCCAAATATTTGATGCCTTAGCTGTACAAATGCACATTTTCAGTCATTTCATTACAGCTATTCTCATTTTATGGTATCCTTTTGGGATCCAGATTAGGCCTGTAAATGGTACTGTTCAGTTTCTCTATTCAACAATATATACTTGAATGTGCAATATAATCTTTCCTTCAAACAGCATGACTTTGCCTTTCAGACACAGAAAAGAATAAAAAGGTTAATTTTCTTAATATGATGTTTGCATTTTTAAACATCTATTAGCCTTAGCCACCAGGCAGCCAGTTTTTTCCTGCCACAGAAAGAAGCATAGAACAGAAGAAGCCACACAGCAAGCATCGTATCAAAGAGCGATCAAGAAAAGCTCGTTAATGGTTGGAATGGAAGATTTCCATATGAAATCTTCTTTAAAAATATCTTGGGCCTATTTCAAGTCCAGCTATCTTAGCTGAACTTGAGTCACCTACTTAATAAAAATTCCATGTTCTGGCTGCAGAAATGCTTCCAGCACAATTAGATCAATTTCCTCTAAGTAGCAATAAATGTGTTTTCCTTTAAAAGGCCAACACAAGCACATTATCACAGCTCATAATCCCTATTCTCTCTATTAGCTCAAAGTACATCCTAAAGGCCAAAGGTCACTGCGAAAGACTAATCAGTCTCATTAGCTTGTCTAATTTATCTTAACACGGAGGGCACAAACAAGCTAAAACTGTTAGGGAGATTTTTTATTTATTTATTTATTTATTTTGATTGAGATATGAGAATCATTCATCAGAGGCTCACGGCCTCTAGGGACAAGAAGGAGAGTTTATGACCACAGACAAAGCTTCTCCATTGTGATGAGCCCACAGCACAAATGGACCAGCAAACTGAAAATCAGAATTCCCACAATGGCATGGAACAAAGCATGATGAGACCTCCAAAAAAAACATCCTGGAGTTTGGAGAATACTTGTCTTTTAATACTTCCTTTTCCTGTGTTTTTGACCCAGACACATGCATCCTGGTCAGATTGATCTGACTTCCATATTCTGTTTGTTGCCTTTGGGCTCAACTAGCACTTGTTAATGTTTAACAGCTCCAGAGGATACATATCCCATGGGGGCCTGTAACACAACACAGTGACATTCTAGATGCCTCCTTCTTTGAAGATGCATCATCCAAGATGTCAACCCTCCTCATCTACATCATCATCTTCTTTTTTCTGCTGTGTCAGTGGGAAGTGCTCCATCAGGAAGCTGCAACTGTTGCAAGCAATAGTGAAGTCTTTGAACAATGTTACCACACATTCCAGTTTTCTTTCATTTGTATGTTAAAAAAAAAGAAAGAAAATGGGACTGTTGTTGCTGCTTCTATGTACTGCTTAGTGATTAGCTGGAAAGGATCACTTCCATCCAGCAGTAAATCCATCTGCTAGAAGACTATACAAGAAAGGAAAAGGATAGACGCAAACCAATGTTATGAACAAAAGTTGCATTAGTAGCACATATTTTCCAAAGGTACATACACTGGGTTCAGACACATGCAAATAGAGTGATGAAAGGAGACTTCCTAGTGCCTTTCTTCTCACAGCAGCACAACTTCCCTGGATACTCTAAGAAATGGAGTGAACTGTGGTGTTGGGAGAAGGAGACTTCTGACAGCGAAACCCCTTCACAGCAAGAAAAACATTATTGATCCAATCCCATATACCATGCCTTGCCTAACTATAAAGGGCATACTCTGAAGGACTGTGGTTTATATAACCATCATGAATGAACAGTCAAATGTCTCAGTGTAGAAGCCACCAGAGCACAATTTGTGACAGAATCAGGGAATAGTGTTTGACTTTTTCAATGTATACATCAGTTACCACATACAGAAAATTCTTTCATTGGACTACAGTTGACAACTTTTGCCTATACAACACCTAAACGTTTTTCCAGATGTAGCAGTACAGAGAATTCTTGCAAAATTCAATGTTCTTTGCCTAATAAAGAAGAAGTTAACTTTCTACTGATCAGAGGAAGCTGAACTCAAGGGAAGTTACTTTTCTGTTGCTAATGAAATTTTATTACATGTCTTTTATTGCCTTTTGTCCCTAGTCCTAATATAGCCAAGGAGGGAATGGCCTCTGCCTGGACTGAAATCCATCAATACCATCTTAACTGAAAATAGAGCATCTCAGATAGAATGTAGTTAGTCACCTTTTCCTTTATGATTTTTAACATAGCAATAGCATGTGTATTTCTATATTGCTTATCAGCTAAGTGCTCTCTAAGCGGTTTACAATGGGTTAGCTAATTGCCCTCAACAAGCTGGGTACTCATTTTACTGATCTGCAGAAGGATGGAAGGCTGAGTCAACCAGGAGCTTGGCAGGATCGAACTCACAACCTTGTGGCTGCAGTACTGGCCAATGAAGCCTGTGAAGCTTTGAAAGCTTGCATAATATATTTTATGCTTTGGAGCTGGGCCAATAAAGGTATTGCTGCTCTACAGGTTTTGTATTTTGTAGTGTTTGCTGCATGGCCTGAATATGTTTCCACATAAGAAATGATATCTCAAAGTGAAAAAAAAAATCTTAAAGCAATATGTAGCTTTCTATATTTCAATGAAATATGGAGAAATGTCTAAATGCCAAGTTTGCACTTCATGGAAAATCTGTACAGTATGACTTAACTCAGAAGCTGAGGCATCATGATATTGTCCGAGACCAGGAATGGAGGACAATTTCTTTTGGCCCAGGTTTTTAAGTGAATCAGCTTAATTTCTCAGACCAATATGCAGATCAGAGCACACATATACTTGTGAACTTCTCAGGATACTGCACAAAAATGCACACGTTGGAGAAAGTGACAAATAAAATGTCTGTATTAGGAGAAAATGCATACCAAATACATATGTTAAGGAAAACATACAATGGGGAAAATGTGAAATTTTATGTGCTCTGCTTTTTTAAATTGGAGATTGGTACAGAAACTGGGTAGACAAGACTTACAATTAAATGCACATGAAGCTGAAACCAACTGTTTCATCAAGCTGCTGAAGCTCATGATGATAATAATGATGAAGATGAGTTACATGTTTCAAATGACCTCTAAAAATGACTTTTTACAGTGAAAACATGCTACAATTAAAACAATTTAAAAATATAGAAAGACCAACCTAAAACAAAATGTAAGGGCAATAATTTGAACTAAGACTGATATTTTAAAACTGGCCAATCACATCCCATCAAACGCTCGGAAGCAGAGAAATATGTTAACCTGGTGTGAGCAAGATTCTCATGTTGAGCCCAGACAGGTTTCATGAAAGAAAGTATTCCCTGGGTGGTAGACCACAGTCAAAAAGGCCATCTCCCTTGTTACAAGAGACATACAACATCATTTGAAAGTCACTAGGTACAAAGGGGCCTATTTTTTAAAGAGAAGTGATACAGCTCAGGAAAAAAAAAAAACTTTATTCTTACCCACAACCTGATTCAATGGAAATAACTGACTGGCCAGTTACTGTTTCCCGTGCTACATCCTACTCCCAAAATATTTTCTATACTTTCACTGTCTCTGAACCATACATAGCACTTCTGTTTATATCTCTGTGGAATGAAGCATACAGTGCTGAATCAGAGGCAATCAAATCCTAGCCTAAGAGTAGAAGGACACAAACCTTTTCCTCATCTGTGCACTAAAGCCATTTGAACTCAAATCTCACGCTCAGACACACCACTCATACCAGGTCTGAAATCTAAAGTCAAGGAATGCCAAATCTGCTTTTAAACTAAAATCCATTTTAAAAAAGAAAAAAGCAGCTGGGATTGTGTACTGTGAGATGGAGCTATGATGATGAAGCTCCATTGTCACAGTTACTTCTGCCAAAGCTGTCCCTAAAAAAAACTACCTCTTAAGCTAGGCAGCACAGCAGCTGAAAGGTTTCTGAGATGCTGCAGTTGAGGGGCATATCGAGATAGGCACCTGGAAAAACACTTGGGTTCCTACTGCAGCTATATGTCTTAACATGCCCTGTGACCAGGAGAGCCCTGCAGTCATCTTTTCCCATCACTCCAATCTAAAGTGCCTCTGAAACTCCTTGGTTGAGACACTGCCTGGTTTAAGAAATAGGTTTTGGGGGTCACATGTAGTCATTGTAGACTGTAAACTTTAATCCCAAAAGTTACGAGGTTGTAAATTCAGTTTATGAGCTCCTAAATATTGAATAGGATGCCAGCAATTTAAATTGTTTTCTGGTGCGAGAAAAATGTAATGACAAAACAGGCAAAGATCAACTCTGTTAGAAATCACAGTGGTGAAATGCCTCATAATTTCTTGGTGGATGAATGAAAAATGTGTGTTCCATTTTGTTCATCTTAAGAAGGAAATTTCATTCAGAAAATCCCACAGTTTTGTATGAAATAAGCATAGGGACGAAGCAAATATTTCTCTAGACAAAAGTACATAAAGGAGATTGACAGATGCACTTTTCAGGCAACAGATGCTCTCCCCTTCGCAGTATTATTATACGCACAAACTGTCTTCAGACTTTTGCTCATTGCCTTGCACATTAAGTGTCCACGCACAGAACAACAGGAGCAATGTGGCAGCAACCTCCACCCCCATATACTATAGTACCACCCCAATATAGTACGCCACCCTGATATAGTGCCATAGCACTATTGTACAATGCATCTCTTTGGGTATATTTATATGTGTGTAGGCAATTCACTGTGCAAACAGAAATCCTGCCTTTGCCATTCTTCATTGCAGGGTGAAACACCCCCAATAACAAGGAATGCTAACAAGAACCCTTCCATTGTAGAAGGGAAAAATATCTTCCCTTAATATTCAGACATTCTTTGCCCATACACATTTAGTGTATATCATTGACCCCTATATTCTCTGCCATGTTAACAGCATTCGGAATTCAAGAGATGCTCCGATTGCCTGCACAAGGAAGAGAAACATCCGTGGGGGTGAAAAAAAATAATTTGCTGGGATGAAAAATTAATAGCGATAAAAAAATTGCTTGACAGTGTCCATTTAAATCTTAATTCTGCACTAGCCCAGTTGAAGGAGTCCGTTGCTTAGCACCTATTCCTACATATTACCATCCTGTTTCACATTTTCATATAACCTTGAAATAAAATAATGTCAATGTATGCACACATGGAAGTTTTTTAATGGATAGCAGTATAATGTAAATGAGATTTTTTTTTCAGATCCAAGGATCTCTCTTTCCTTGGGATCGAAGTCCACATTTTCCTTATGAACAGTTTTCTGTTACTTGGGAGAAATGTTGTATAACATTTGGATAACCATGTGGCATTTTATCCTAGTCACAGAAAATTAGTGGCACACCAAAAACAGCACTTTAGTTAAACAGTTCTTTTCAATTTGCAAATGATTTTTCCCTCTGTATTATACTGGTCCTCACTACAACTCCATGAGGTCCATTATTGTTTATTCTCACTTCATAGATGGATACTAGAGACTCCAGAACAGGATGGCCATGACCATATATTGATTTAGGGCAAATTACAGCACCTGATCCTGTCTGATCTTGGCTGGGTCAGCCCTGGTTAGTAGTTGGATGGGAGACCACCAATGAATACCAGGTGCTGTTAACCTATATGTCAGAAGAAGGAACTGGCAAAACCACCTCTGAGTCTTCCTTGTTTAAGAAAACTGTATGAAATTCGTGGAGTCACCATAAGTCCGAAGGCAACTTGAAGACACATGCGCGCACAAACACACAAACTGAAACTGACACAGAAAAGAATCCTCATATTGAATCTTCTTTTTCTTCTTTTATCAATGTTGAATAACATTTACACTAGGTCATGCTCTTGTGAATTTCCTTGCCTTTTGTTCCCTTCTTTGGCAGATGTAAATGTGGAAGTAATGTAGAGGGAGGAGCATTATGATTCCACTTTCACTGCCATCATCATCATCATCATCATCATCATCATCATCATCATCATCATCATCCTTACTTATATCCCACCTTTCTCCCAAAATTGGGACACAAGGTGGCTTACAATTTAAAAAATTATACATTTAAAAATGTACTAAAAAGTAAACAGTGTCCTAGGCTGTATAATGTGGAGAAGCACTAGAGCTCTCTGGCTAAGAATTCTGAAGATTTCTCCTGAAACCGCAGATCCCAGGATGTTACCAAGGCAGTTAATGTGGAATAATAGCACTCTAATTGTGTTGGTTTGGTAGCATTTCTATATCAGCATTTCAGTACAGGGAAGCAGCAGGGAAGACAGCACACAGGCAAATCTTATCCCCACCATCCCTATATGAACAGATGCCTCTTAAAAATCTTAATGTGTTTAATGCTAAGAATTGCATGATTATGTGCCTATTTGCTGTCCTTACCATTAGACAGAGTGAGGCAACTGCTTCAGACAGGAGGTTTGCAGAAACAACAGTGGTAGCTTTCCAGCTGCTCCTCTATCTTAGATTATAGGACCCACATGAATTAGACTACTGCCTTTGAGGATAATAGAGAGCTCTGGCCACTGCCAGGGTTGAAGTAAGATTCAATTGTTAGTATGATAATCCTCTGTACATGGAATTGAGGGGTTATATCTTGTCGTTTACCTCAGAAAACAATCCTCTGGCCAAGCCCTGTCGGCTCCACTTAAAGGCTACTTTGTGGTCTGTAAGCCTGCCTTATGAGAACTTCCAGTTGCTGGAAATGTTTATAAGTGCATTTCGCTTAAAGCTTGGAAAAGTTATGTAGGGGTGCTATAATTTTCAACCAGTGTATTATAGTGGTTTGGGTGGCACAGAGGGCATGGAAACCATGTCCTATGAGGAGTGGCTTAGGGACCTGGGTATGTTTAGCCTGGAGAAGAGAAGGTTAAAAAGAGACATGATAGCTGTGTTTAAATATTGGAAGGGATGTCGTATGAAAGATGGAGCAAGCCTGCTTTCTTTTTCTTATTGGAATGGAGTGACAATCTGGTTCTCCCCAATTAACTGGACTCTTGGGAAATTGCTCCTTTTCCATGCACACACACACACACACACCATCCATCCATAAGCTTTGGCCCATATAGCCATCTAGAATATCCCAGAAAAACAACCAAATTCATGATCTGGTGGGAAGGAAGAGTACATATCTTCCCACTCCTAACAGAAGTCTATGGAATTATTAAACTAAAGGTCATCACAGAGCACCTGCCATTAAAGTGTCTCTACCTCAGTTTTTAAAGTTTCTAGAATTATTCTTATTCTTTATTTGCATTTTAGAAAAGCATGGGAAGAGGATTTGAACCCCCTTTCCCAAGAAAAGAGATGTTTTACAACATGCTGCTCCCTTGACAGATATTGATGACTTCATTCTGCCTCTTCTCCTTAATGCATCCGTTCCCCTTTTCTTCCATCAGCCAAAATGAGATGCAGAATAAATGCATTTGCTTTGTGGAAGAACACAGAAACTCCATAAAGCTAGCTGCGAGTTTTGCGATGCAGATGGCACTAAATGCATCATTTTCCAAAGAGGAGAAGAGTTCTAAATACTTCCTGATAGAAAACTCTGTCTTCCTCTGTGGTCTTTTTCACTGCCATAAATATACTCTCTGTAAGAAGTAATAAGTATCCTTCCATTTCAGATCTTTTATCCAACATGCTTTTGCTGACAGTATAACCTTCACTAACCTGAAATTCCTGAGTAATCCCGGGAGGTCAATGCATCTTGGAATAAAAATTTTGTAATGTCATTTAAGGCTACCCCTAATCCAGAATTATTGAAGAGGCATGGGTCATGGGAATTGAGTCTGACACTTGACAAATTCTAAGCTTTGTGTAAATGGACAGGGCACTGAAATAACTGCCTCTGGATGTCACATGAAGAGAAATTAATTCTTTATTAACTTCTGCAATGATAATCTAATAAACTCATTTGCTCTACTAGTTTCAGCAGTTAAAAATGCTCAGTGGATTGGATGCAAATGGGCTTTCCCCCTCTGGAACCTTGGCCTTTGTAGCCTAGTCTGAAAAAAAGAGAGAGGCCCACATTGTGAATCATGAAAAACCATGAGCCTTCTTGGATTGACTCTCAGTGCAACATGCCATAATAAAAAGTGTACAAGCAGCCAGTTTTCTGTATTAGTAGCTTTGCATCTTAGAATGCACCAGTAAGTCAGATGTGCATATTCAAAATAGATTACTGGAAAAATTTCCACTATTGCAAGTTCATAACCCAAATCCATTCTACTGCAAACCCAGGTACACCCTCAAGTAAAGACTAGACAAAGCTGTATCCAGTTTTGGCTCTTTAAAGAAGGGATTTTATGATATACAAATGATCAATACAGCTACAGTTAGAGATCCATTCACACTTTTTAAGTGCAGATCTGATTGCAAAATACATTTGATTTACAGACAGGTTTGTTGTTGTTTGTTTGTTTGTAACTGTGGGAGGTAGAAAATATATAACCCCCCAAAGTTTTTTTTCTGGCATTGCCAGGACCCCCCAACCCCCACAGTGAAATAACCTTTAAAATGAGCATTTCCTGATTCTTTGTTGCCAAATTTCAACAACTAGGGCAACAGTGGTAGAAATGCAGCCCATGGGTGGTTCTGGGGCATTGATCCCTGGACCCAATGAAGCTGCCCATTCTTGTTTTGTAGAGATAGACACAACTATCTCTAGAATTATCTGAGATCCCCATCTCCAGTTCTCAGAAGATCTGCTGTAGTAACTCAAGATGAAGCTATCTTATAGTAAATCAGACCATTGGTCAAGCAAGTTCATTACTGTCTGTTCTCACTGTTTACTCTCAGTGAGTCTCTAAAATGAGGGTAGATAACCAACTTCCCTCCCTAAATGGTTTGGACTGCAACTCTCTTAGTCCCTTACCTTTGGCTATGTGGCTAAAGTGGATGATTGTTATAGGCTCAAACATCTAAATGACATCAGATTACATTGTGAGATCTCAGGGCCAAAGCAGATGTAGTGTTAGTTGTATGAAGGTATTTAACAGATTGAAATTCTTCACCTCTAAAAGGAGAATTAGAGAAGAAGATCACAACCAAAGCATTCAAGAAAGGCAATAACCCTCCCATCTTGTAGTCCTAATTAAAATCCTCCACCCCTCACCAAGCTGTTCTTAGCTCGAAGTGTCCACTGGCAAAAGTTAATAAGAGCTTTGAGCCCTCTCCTTGTACATCTTGATCCTGATGCTGCTTGGGATCAGGAGAAACTGCCCACAACATTTGTTTGCAGGTGGAAAAATCAGAATGTTATTCTCGCCTTTAATATCACACCTAGTTTCCAGAGCTTCAGGTCATTTCCAACTTATGGTGACCCCAAGGAGAACCTATCATGGGGTTTCTAGGGGCTCAGAGTGTGTGACACACCCTAGGCCACTCAGTGGATTTTCCATAGCCAAGTGGAGAATTGAACTCTGCTCCCCAGGGTCATAGTCCAATGCTCAAACCACTACTCCACGCTGGCTCCACTCTAAAACAGCTTTTTTAAAAAATCCAAGCCTTCCAAAAATAGACCAAAAAATGATCAGGCATAATACAATACTTACAGTTGCCAAAATGATAGCCAAGCCAGTGTGATTACAGTCCTCTGGAGTTCCAGAAAAGCTGAAAATCAGTTGGTACAGCTCTTTGGCACCATTGAACCCTACCTTAAAAACTAACAAAAAAATTTTGGTCAGATCTAGCCCACTTCATCAGATACATGAAATTTACAATTTCAAGTGCATATTCAGTATTCATGGCTGGGGTAAGAAACTGTAAACAGTGAACATAGAAGAAATTAAAGGGACAAAGTACTGACAACTGCAACTATATTATTAACCCTGGCCATTCACCAAAATGTTGATGATAATCCAACCATCCTGGTACTAGGTATGACATTTAACATACAACAGCCAAGATCTTACATCAGAATCTGGCCCTGCATATGCAGTTCTACACCCTCCCATCACCCAAAAGCTGTCAAGTCCTGGGAGGGGCCCCTGCTACTGTCACTGGTGGAGGAGGGGGGAGGTAGAGGAGTGCAAGGGTAAATAAATAGCTCTCTGCATCCCATAGAAAATGGAACTTTTGCACACATAAATCACTAACAGCATGGCAGCCACATTCTGATAAGAACTTTGCTTCATAGAACTGGTGAACTGCATGGCGCCACAGTCATTTGTGATGTTCCCTCAGGGAGAATAAACCTTCACAAGGTACGTTTGCATCAGGACTTTGTGCTGTCCACTTGGGTTCCTCTGTTCTTGGAATCCCAATACACAATGTCACCTGATGCCAATCTGGTTTTCTTGCATTCATCTCTACCAAAAATAATTATTGCCAAAGTCTGCAACAAAGAAAGGGTGAGGATGGTGCTTCGAAGCATTGTCTGTTTGGCCAGCAGCTTTTTTCGGGGATACTCAAAACACTTTCCTAAACTTTGTGAGTCCCCAAACCTTTGTGAGCCCCTGATATAGAGGGTGCAGCCTCACTCAGTTTCATGAGAGTAAATCCCATGAAATGCAATGTGATTTACTTTTGGCTGGTAGGTATAATATAGCACTGTTAGACACTTTGCCAGAACAAAATGGACCACATTTTTATATTGCATTAGTTCAAGTAGACCACTGGTACCTCCCCTCCTGAAAATTTCCCATGCAAAATCCAAGGTTGGTCCCTACATTTACATTTGGGTATAATTTCACTGCAATTTGATACATAATTAGGGAAGACTAGAAGACTGAGTCTTTAACCACCCATATATCCCTCTTTAATTTAAATAATTCTTAACATAGCTAACCAGACTGCTTCCTATTTCACTGATGTGTACTGAACTGGGGATAATGAAATAAGGAATGAAGGAAGGGAGAGGGGAATGCTATTTCAGACTTGGTAGATCACCAGTTAATGGCATGAAAAACCTTGAGGGAGTATCTGTGCTCCTTACTCATTTACAATGCCACCTGCAGTTCCAAATTCCAGTGAGGTATCTTAACCTAATCAGATGCTCTTTTCCAGTTTTAACAAGGGACTTGGATAAATAATAGAGAAGTAAATGAGTACTGAGTTTGTCACTGAAAGTATACTTTAATGCTATTACAGTAATATCCATGAGGACCTGTCATGTGATGAAGTATGAAGATAAGGAAGTCAGACTTGGTCCTCTGCTGGTACTAACGGGTCTCACAAAAATCCCTCCAAAAGATCTCGAAAAAATGACCATCATATTTGGGATGTTGAGGTGATGGATGAGTTAGGAACACAACTGAGACCTATTAATCTTACAGTGTGTGTGTGTGTGTGTGTGTGTGTGTGTGTGCTCAGATAATGACAATCACTGATAATCAAAGGCCAAGCCTGATATGTCTTATGACTCTAGATTATGTAGGACCAAGACGATTCAATGTGCCAAATGTTTTCTGTAAAAGCTATGCCACATTGGGTATAAGCAAACACACTTTGTATCTAGACACACATCAGATCTTCTTTCTACAATTATCATGATGTTATTTGTTCCCAATATGTCAACAGTGTGCTTAGATATCTACACAGATATCTGGTGATTCCCAGCACAAGTCCAGAAACTACCAAACAAAAGACATTGTACAGATAGCGAATTTGTTTTAAACAAAATTCTTATGGTAGGGGGGAAATGATGTAAAAATACAAGGGAAACCCAGGAAAGCTACAAATAGGAGGTTGCACCCACCTGCCACAGTTGTGAGGTAATATAAGACAGAGGGCTCCTGTCCCTTTAAAGGCTGTACAGAAGAGGAAATGTCAACAGGTTTGATCGCCACACAGGCAAGGGACAGAATCTCCATCCCTTACTTCACCTAGCAACTGTAGTTTCCATCCCACCCCCTGTAAATGATATGGAACAATTTCACACTAAAAACTTAACTAAAGAAAAAAACGACACTGGGGCTTTATTCCAGAACTGTAACATTGCACAAGGAAGATACAACAAATTCTCCTACCTACTGTGCTGATGTTTTTTGTCCCTTAGTGCTACATTTTTTTCCCCAAACTACTTGTATTATAACTTTTGTAGAGGGACAGTGGTTATCGACACAAACCATGGATGTTCCAATACAACAGCATCCAGACTCTTACAAGTAGAAGTGATTTCAAAGGAGTAGAAAAGAGGTGGGAATTTTCAACAAGCTGAGAAGAGGCTGAAGGAGGAGTTAAAAATAAAAATGTCCACTTCTGGTTTTCATTCTGAAGGCTTTAGTGAGGCTTCATGCAGAGACACAGAGACAGAGAAGGGCAAAAATCAAGAGAATGACCACAGTGCATACTCTCAACTGTCTCTAATTGTCAAGGACAGTCCTGATTAATCCTCTGTCATCCCACTTTTTACAGTTGCATTTGAAATATCCCAGTTACTCTCTCCCACTCTCCTCTTTGTCCTCAGCTTCCCTCAGTTGCTGAAAACTGAGTTCAAAGTGCAAAAGTAGTTTGTACCCTAACTCAATAGGGTGAAAGCAGAGCAGAGGAGGGTGTGCAATGTTGCCCTTCCCAATACGCTCTGGAAAAAGCAAACTGATCCAGTCTTTCCCCGTGTGTGCTTTCTTCTTCATTAATAACTTTTGCCATCTTAACCACACTCTGAAGTTGCTTGGCCACGTGTGTCCCAGTTTTCATCAATTAAATGTTGGAGGATACGCAATGTGGACCAGGAATTTAGCAAAAGAGATGGGAAAGTAAAATTAACAGTGCAATATAGGAAGAACCAAGATGTTTTAGAAAAAGAGAAGTAGAGAAGAAGAGAAAAGATGGTAGAAAAAGGTCTCCCCAGATACAAGAAATGTATCAGGAGGTTATTGTGATAGATGCTGCTCCTGTGATTGAGGAACAACTGATTGTGCATGGGTATGACCCAGTGAGTGGGACAGATGATGCCTCTGAGACTGAGGAGCAACTGACTGTGCCGAGGACTGGGCCAGTGAGTGACAAAGTCAATCTGCAAACATCCCCTGAACTGGAAGGTCAAACAGAGACAGAGTTGCCCCAGCCAGCTCATGATGGAGAGGGAACCAGCAGTGATGCAGAAGAGTGGCAGCCACCTGTGCCCATCAGCCCTCAATCATGAAGAAGGCTGAAACGGGCTGCTCAGAGGGAGTCTGCATGGATTAGGTTGAGGAAACAATAACAAGCAGCACCTGCTCATAGTGGTTATTTAAGTCTGCTGGTGTGGCTGCTCTTTGCTTGCAGCAAATTACTAGCAAGCCCTCACAATCGTTGTGTCTCCTGCTCCCTGAAACTCTTTGGATGGATCTCTGCCTCCTGAACCTTTGGACTGGACCTTGACCTGGCTTGGCTTTTGTTTTCCTGGTGTTTGATATATTCGGACTCTCCCTGAAAGTATTCCTGACCTCCCTCCTCCCTTGCTGGCTGTGGCTTGGCAGGGAGAGATTCCTGACAGTTATGGTGCTTGTTACTGCAGTTCTTGGGTTGTTGTTGTTTTTTTAATATCCAAACAACATATTTATTATGCCAGACTATTTTCTAGTAATTTCCAGCACCTGCTATATGATTTTATTCTGACCTTAAAGTGGATTTCTTTTTAATTCTGAGAATATGCTGGATAAGTTAGTTCTCTTCTTTTTTCCTTCTTTCCTTTTACTTTTTTCAGTGCATAAGTGAAATACCATTTTTGCACTATAACTCTGTAAAAAAAAACTTCCATTTTTTTTAATTAAGGGAGGAGAAAAATTGTCTTTGAAACCACCTCAGCCAATGAACCCCCATGTGTTAAAAAAACAAACAACCACTTTTGAAGAGACCTAGTGCGGAACAAAAAAATCTGCTACAAACAGCACCCAGAAAGAACAGAACCAGTAGGTCCACTGGCAACAGGAGCCAGCAAAACCCAAGAAGTTATATTGCAAGAAGTCATACTTTTTTAGACCAATCTGAAAAAGCCCAAAGTTGAAGCCCAGGCTACAAGACAGAGTAATGTGGTCGAAGCAGAAAGAGTAGATTTAGAAGAAGAGATAATGACTGAATTCTGCTTTGGGGTAACTGAGGCAACATAAATTGGAAGGTTTACGTACAGCTGATATGTGTAACCATGCTTGTTTAGAAAATGGTTAGCACTGATTTGTTTTACTACAACACTCAGAACTTCCCAGCCAGCATAGACAGGGGCTCTTGACTGACTGAAACTATCTAAGTTGCAAAGCAAATATTCACAGAAATGTAGAGTTGGAAGAGAACACATGGGCCATCTGGTCCAACCCCGGGCCATGCAGAAACACCCTCAAAGCACTCCTGACAGATGGTTATCTAGGCTCTGCTTAAAAACCTCCAAGGAAGGAGACTCCACTACACTCTGAGGCAGCATATTCCACTGCCGGACAGCCCTGACTGTCAAGAAGTTCTTCCTGAGGTTCAGGTGGAATCTCCTTTTCTGCAGCTTGAATCCATTGCTCCTTGTCCTGGTCTCTGGAGCAGCAGAAAACAAACCCTCTCCATCCTAGCATCCCTTCAAATATTTAAACATGGCTATCATGTCCCCTCTTAACCTTCTCTTTTGCAGACTAAACATATCCAGCTCTCTAAGTCTATCCTCATAGGGCATGGCTTCCAGGCCTCTCACCATTTTGGTCGCCCTCCTCTGGACTTGCTCCAGCTTGACCATATCCTTCTTGAATTGGGGTGCCCAGAACTGGACACAGTATTCAAGATGAGGTCTAACCAAAGCAGAGTAGAGTGGTACCAGTACCTCCCTCGATCTGGACACCATACTCCTATTGATGCAGCTGAGAATTGCATTGGCTTTCTTAGCTGCTGCATCACACTACTGACTCATGTTCAGTTTGTGGTCTATTAAGACTCCTAGATCCCTTTCACACGTACTGCTATCCAGCCACGCGTCCCCCATCCTATATTTCTGTATTCTATTTTTTTTACCTAAGTGTGGGACCTTACACTTCTCTCTATTGAATTTCATTTTGTTAGCCTTGACCCAGCTCTCCAATCTATCCAGGTCATTTTGAATTTTGATCCTGTCCTCTGGCGTATTAGCAACCCCTCCCAATTTGGTGTCATCTGCAAATTTGATGAGCATATTAAGTCCCTGTCCTGACAAAAATATATATTATTATTGATTGCTAGATCTTAACCTATGTTTACTACAATTTTCTGTTGGCTTGAATTTTGTCATCTTTATGAAACTATTATAAAATAATTCTAATATAGAGATTTTCCACCACCAGTGTCATAGGTTATACTTTGTCAAAAATTGTGAGGTGCAGCATTTTAAACAAACAAGTAAATACTGTGTTGAAAGATTTTAATATCCATACTGAGGCACCTTCAACAGGGCCAAATGAGGATTTCATGGCTTCCATGGACCTGTTTCAGTTAATATCTGACCCTACGTATGTAGCAGACCATACTTTTGATCTGGTTCTTGGTGGTCAGGATAATGGTGATCTGGGTGGTGGGAAGAAACCCTACTTGATGGGGTTTAGACAGTCATGTAGGGACTGGGGGGCAATGGGGCAGTTCACTCCAGGTGGCAATGTTGTCGCAGCATCCTAACCCATAGCTACACCGCCACGTACCACAGCCACACCCCTATGCACAGTGGCCATGCCCCCACATTATAGCCTCACCTCCCTCCTGCCACCCCCTCCACACACTCCAAGCTCTGCTACTGGGTTTAGATTTGCTGGGACTCCAGCAAATCTGCCCCAAGAGACTAAGGGATCCTAAAGGATTTTTGAATGTTCTGGGGGATTTTCCTACTGCTAGACTTTGTGATTCTGTTGACATCCTAGCTAATCTGTAGAACAGGGAGATGACCGGCAATCAACACAATTGCTCCCAAGTCCTTTACTTGCATGCAGAGTATGGGCTCCTTGGTTTTCTGAGAAGCACAGAGCAATGAAGTTCTTGGGTAGGCAACTAGAGCAATGGTGGAGAAAGACCCAGGATAAATCTGAGAAAGCTCGAGTTAAGGCCCATTATAAATCCTACTTTGGAGAAATGAGGACAGCTGTCCCTATTACATCAACTCAATAAAGTCCAACAGAGTTGTTCCAGATATGTAAAAAGCTAATACATCCCAGGCCTCAGACTGCTGAGGAGGTGCCCTCAGGAGAGTGCTCTGACAAATTTGCTAAATACTTTACAGAGAAAATTGCTCAAATTCATTCTGACTTGAACTCCACATTGAAGGTAGAGTCTGGGGAGCTAACTAAGGGACTAACTTGTTCAGTTTTGAATTATGAATTTCAGATTGTTCAACAAGATGATGTGCACAAGTTGCTCAGAGAGGTGAGGCCAACCAGTTCTCTGTTGGATGCACATCAATCCTAACCAATTAAAGCTGCCAGAGGAGGACTGACCAATTGGGTGGTTGAGAGTTTTGAAAGAGAGCTATGTTCATCCCTCTAAAAGAAGCAACTGTAAAACTTTTGTTGAAAAAAACCTTCAAGGGACCCCAATTCCCTAGGAAATTATCAACCAGTCTCTAATACCCCTTTTTTATGCAAAACCTTTTTATTAATTTTATAGCCAACCATACAACATAGTTTCAGAAAACAAAGCTCAATAGAGTACAAGATGTTACATTTCCTCATTCATAAACATTCCACATTCCCTACATACTCTGGTTTCTCTTCAGATCATATAAATCTTTCACCTTAATATCCCCTTTCTAAGTAAGGCAGCAACACAACTCCAGGCTTTCTTGGATGAAACAGATTACCTGGATCCATTCCTATCTAGATTCAGGCCTGGTTATGGGACAGAAACAATCTTGGCCACTTTGGTGGAAGACCTACTCCAGGAGCTGGAGAAGAGGAATGAGTTCCTGTTGGTCCTCCTGGATCTTTCAGCAGCATTTGATACCACTGACCATGGTCTCTTTCTGGGTCATTGGGCTGACATGGGACTTGGGGGCATTGCTTTGCAGTGGTTCTGGTCTTTTTTGGCTGAACATTCTCAGAGGGTGGTGCTGGGGGACTGTTGTTCAGCCCTTTGGCCATTAGACTGTGGGGTTCCCTATCCCCTATGCTTTTCAATATCCACATGAAGCCACTGGTAAAAGTCATCTGGAATGTTGGGGTTGGATGTCATCAGTATATTGATGAAATCCAGCTCTCTCTCTCCAGCTGATGTCAAGAAAGCTGTGGTAGCACTGAATCATTGTCTAGATGCAGTAAAGGACTCGATGTGAGTAAATACACTGAACTTTAATTCAGAGAAGATGGAAAAGGCAGATTTGACCACAGTGGTTCATTCCTTAGTTACCTCTTGATTAGACTATTGTCATGCTGCCCTTGAAAAGTGTTTGGAAGCTGCAGCTAGACCAGAATGCAGCAGCCAGACTGGTGTCAGGGGTGCATTTTAGAGACCATATAACGTCAGTCCTGCACTGACTTCCAATTTGTTTCCAAGCTCAATTCAAGGTGCTGATATTGACCTACAAAGGCCTAAATGACTTGGAGCCAAGATATTTGAAACACCATCTCCTTCCATATACGCCTCCCCAAAATTTAAGATCTTCAGAAGAGGCTCTGTTGCATGTCCCAACACCTTGTGAATTTAGGTTGATAGGTACGCATTGCAGCACTTTCTCTGTAGCAATACCTCAGCTGTGGAACTCCCTACCCGAGAAAGCTAGGCTGGCTCCATCTCTTTTAATCTTACAGCAGGCAGCCAAAAACAGTGATATTCCACATGGCATTCAGTTTTGAAAATGTTATTTTAAATTTTCAAAACTGGATTAGACTGCTTCTAGGAGTATTTAAATGTGTTTTTAAAATGTTTTTATCTTTGCATTGTTTTAATTGGTCATTATTTGATTGTCACCATGGGAGCCGTTGCAGGCTGGGAGGCGATACAGAAATATTTTAAATAAAATAAACAAGTAAAATAATGAATAAATAGGTGACTTAACTCTCTTCTTACTCTTTTTTCTTTGCTCTGACATAAATGCACAAAACATATAGGCTTGACTGAAGTTTATTTATGTGTACTCTGCTGCTCTCCATGCCTAGCAATATTTCTGCCAAATATGTTTTGGAAATTCAGCAGAGATTGGCTCTCACTCATCCATCCATCTCCAGCAAGCCCCACCATCAGCATTCAGTCACATTCCTTCACCCTCCCACAGAATGCCAACAACATTCCAGACAGCAGGAAATGTTAGTGTTCTCCCCCAACACACACACACACCACATACACATACACAAAATTCTCCCCTTGCCCCTTGTCAGCTCTTCTTTCTGTCTAAAACAGATGGGCACAAGCTGTTTGGGACTGATGGTCCATCATTCCTCCACAGCCTTGTCTCCCCACTTCCTTTAAAAGCATCTTGCAGGACTGAGTAGTCAGCCCTTCTTCAGCCACCCCTTCCAGAGAGGCAGGTAAAAGTTTAACCAGCTTCCCTTTCAGAGGCAGAGGCAAAGCCCCCCATTCACAGCCGTGATAAATTGGACCTGTCAAAACTACATGAATGCTCATATTGAAGGGGGAGAAAAACCTGCTTCTTTCTTTCTTTTTAACTTTCAGCCTCTCTCCAGTCGCACAGCATCACTTGCTTGTTAGGCTACATTTAATGCCCACTTAGTCAAAGAATGTTTCCACTTTGCCTCGTCCTTCTGTCCTGTCTTGCTGACCCCCCTCCCCGCCCACCTCAGGCCCAGGTTTCCAGGCAGGAGCTGTCAGTGAGATAAAATAAAAATCTGAAATTGTGGGTGGAGGCCAAGAAAGTGGAGTCGGAACAGAGAGAAAAAGCAAGAAAACAATAACAGAAAATGGTATCTTTTTTTACTCCACCTGCTAGTCTTTGCTTCCCTAAGAAATCTTTTTTAAAAAATCATAAGAATGTTTGAAGCAAAATGTGTCTTCTTTCAATTTTTGGATAAGAGTTTAGCAGCACCCACAATTTTCTTCAGAGATGCAACAGAACTTACTTCACATTTTTAAGGAAAATAACGTGAGAGCAAACAAAACTGACAGATTCACCCACTCCTATGGATGGCTCATAAAAGCCTGGATCTGAATGCCTATATATCCAACCATGATTGAGATATTAAAAAAAAGACAACTATGTTAGTTAGTTGCCGAATAAAAATACAAATTCAGCATTCCTCCTTCCTTTTTATGCTGCAGCTATATATGTCTTGCTAAATTAGTGTTGCCACCTAAATTTTGTGGCAAGCTTCTCATCGTTAGTTGCTATATGATAGGCAGGTACCACACAGAATCAGAGAATTGGAAGAGGCCTCAAAGGCCATTGAGTCCAAATCTCTGCCATGCAGGAATGCACCATCAAAGCATTCCCAACAGATGGCCATCCAGATTCTGTTTAAAAACCTCCAAAGAAGGAAACTCCACCACAATCCAAGGCAGCACATTCCACTATCAAATTGCTCTTAACATCAGAAAGTTCTTCTTAATATTTGGACAGAATCTCTTTTCCTCAGGTTTGAAGCCACTGCTCTGTGTCCTAGTCTCTGAAGCAGCAGAAAACAGGCTTGCTCCATTCTCCATATGACATCCCACCTCACTATCTTACCACCCTCACAGATATAACTGGAGGGAACATGAGAGAAGGACACCTCAGTGGCTGCGCTCAGGCTCTGGACCACTCGCCTTCTTAGAGAGGCTGGAAAAGTAACCTCCCTGCTGCACTTTCAGAGGCACAGAATGTGCTATACTGCTCAACAGTTTCTTTTTAATGATCAGTTCTGAGCACCTAATTTCAAGAAGGATATTGACAAGCTGGAGCATGCCCAGTGGAGGATGACAAAAATGGTGAAGGGTCTGGAAGCCGTGCCCTATGAGAAGCAGCTTAGAGAGCTGGGTATGTTTAGTCTGCAGAAGAGAAGGTTAAGAGGGGACATGATAGCCATGTTTAAATATTTGACAGAACGTCATGTCGAGGAGGGAGCGGGCTTGTTTTCCACTGCTCCAGCGACTAGGACAAGGAGCAATGGTTTCAAACTGCAGGAAAAGAGATTCCACTTAAACCTCAGGAAGAACTTCCTGACAGTCAGAGCTGTCCAGCAGTGGAATATGCTGCCTCGGAGGGTGATGGAGTCTCCTTCTTTGGAGGTTTTTAAGCAGAGGCCGGATGCCCATCTGTTGGGAGTGCTTTGATGTGGGTTTCTGCATGGCAGGGGGTCAGACCGCATAGTCTCCTCCAACTCTATGATTCTAGCATGCTTTTAACTGCTTTTAAGTCTATTCTTAATTTAATTGCATCTTTAACTTTAACTTTTGTATGATGTGAGTTTTTAACTGAACTTGTTTTCAACTGTGTCAGTTGCTGTGAGTCCCAGATGATAATGGTGGTGGTGGTAGTGATATTGTTGTTGTTGTTGTTACTACTGCTACTGCTACTCCTATTCCTACTACTATTATTATTCCACCTGAGCTCCATATCTTTGCTACAGTTAAACCTGGCCAAAAGAGAGAAAAACACCTCAGACTTTAAACTGGTGCTCCATGACACTTAGGAGCATGAGCTACGGATTAAGAAAACAGCAGTACAAAGGCATAGATTCACAGGGTATTTTTATCCAACTGTCTTGGCCCTTTCTTAGGCTGTCTGTAATACAGGGATGAAAATATCATACAGAGCTATGAAAACAGTGATCTGTTCTCCAACACTGTTATAAGAATTGTTGTTGTTGTGTGCTTCTAAGTTGTTTCTCACTTATGACAACCCTAAGGTGACCCAATCACAGGATTTTCTCGGTGAGATTTGTTCAGAAGGGGTTTGCCATTCCATTCCTCCAAGTTTGAGGGAGTATGATTTGCCCAATGTCACCCAGTGGCGGATTTCCATGACTGAGCAGGAATTTGAACCCTGGTTTCCCAGAGTCCCAGTCAAACCACTATACCATTCAATATATACCATTCAGTATACTATTCAAACCACTATACCATACTAGCTCTCTCCTGTATAACAATTATGTGTATATATGCCTTCAAGTCACCTGTCAAATTAGTGACATAATATATGTATAGTATTTAGTGACCAGTTTGGTGAAATCTGTCAGCTTTGCCTTCTCCCACATTCAGATTTTTTAAAACAAACAAGAAGAGTTCATTATGGCCATTTCCGAACTAGACTGTTATAGTGCTATTATTCCAATTTCAACATCCTATAGAATCCTGGGGTTTGCAGTTTAGGGAGGAGCCTCAAAGGATGCAATCTTTTTTTCTGAAAGGCCGCTCCCTAAACTACAAACCCCAGGATTCCACGGGATGTTTGAAAGTGGAATAACAGCACTATAACAGTCTAGTGCGGAGATGGCCTATGTCCCTAATATTAAGAACTTTGCAAATACTCACTAATTCGTCTAAAAAGGAAGAGAAATTAAATTCTCCCCTATTTGCACCTGTCAGATTCAATTAATGCAGATATTTCCAGCAGGGGAAAAATGATATTTCAACTGCCAGTTACATAAATAGTAAAGGTGAGGAACCTCTCAGAAAAAGACATGCCTACTCTTACTTAACCTAATGTGGTTGAACACATAGGAATTCAAACCCATACTTTTAATACTTAAGCAATGAAAGCCCTGGGCCTGTATGGATGAATCTGTCACATTCCAGAGGCACCCATATTAAATTTGTTTTTTTTAAAAACTCAAATTATTTCATTTCTGAATAGGAAGTAATCTGTGAACTTTGGCAAATTCTCACACAAAAGATATGGAAACAGTATTCTCACCTATCCCTAACTGAGTAAAGTGTATATACATTTTAAGCTACACCATAGATATTATTGAAAGCTTCAAATTAGATTGTGCCAGGAATCAATTAATCGCAGACAATCCATGGAAGAGATCTATATAAAATTGTTAAGTAGTACTTGAGTCCTTTAAAGAATGCTGTTCCACAAGTCCCGTGGAGATTCTGTATATCAAGCAGATAGAGCCCCTCCACTTGGAATTTGCTTTTCTTCCATCTTCCCAAATAGCTTGAGGGAGTCTCTTGACCTTCAGGGCACAGTGCAAAGGATTCACCCATTTGGAGCAGGGGTCTGAAATAGGGAACAATTGACAGCCTTTTTTGTGGGGTTTGATAGGTGCCGAAGACCTCATTTGGCCATGCTTTGATTACTAACTGGTTGTTTTGTGTTACTGTAGCTCTCTGTTGTTATTTTCATGGCTCAAAGGACTGGAAAGAGGAAAGAGTTATAGCCTACCTGAAAATGGTGGGAGTGAATAGTGTGGTTTATGCAGCAGGGGAAGAGATTAGAGAAAAGGGTATGTAAAGAGTTGTATGACTTTTGGGGAGCTGTTCAGAGGGATAGAGGACATTGTGGCAGTGGGACATCAAAAACCAAGGAACTGTTGGTAGAAGTCAGAGGACCCTTCTTGATCACCAAACACACAACGTAATGAGAAACCAAGGAGCTTCTGTCACCATGTTCCACATTTATTTATTTCCCCTTCCCATCAGCTGTCCTTCCTTCCTGCCTATTCACAAAGAACTCTGAGACCTATACTTCTTAATATGTCAAATAGAAGATAGCACATCTCTTTGCCTCTCAGTTTCACATAGCCCTAAGTGCATGTAGTTTGTATCAGAATGGTTAATGGATTCATTTCCATGGGGGTGGCCAGTCTGCTTTTGGTTTTATGAGACTCTTCCCACAGTTGCTACAAGTTATACAGAATCTCTTATGGTGCCAGATCTCTGTAGAGAATGAAGTCCAGCACCTGGATGGAACTTATATAACCCAGAGAAGATGCAAGAGGAGCAGGATAGTGGATTCTCTGTCCTCATCATGTGTGTGGGCTTTGTACTGAGCCATACTTGCATGAGAAAGTTGTCAATAAGGGCAGTGAATATGAACCTATCATTTTCTATTCATCTTCTGCACCTGTTTGGTTGTCTGTTTAGGACTATACTATTGCAGCACTAGCCAAAAATAAGTGATCTATCTGATGCATGCAAGACCCAAGCAATAGAAACAGAATACAGTCCCATCTCTTGTACTGATACCACAATTCTTCATCCTATGCACACAATCTCATGAGCCACACTGGTGGGGGGGAGTTCATTTTAAAATTATATACTCTAATTTTCTGTAAACCACACAGCTTTGCTACTTTTGTTGAATAAAATATCCAAGCTGAGACTCCTACAAGTCTGCTAATATTGTACAAGTTTGCTTATATTGTATAACTTTTTCGTCATTAATAAAGTGAGAATCTTCTCAATGTTTGTATTTAAAAAAAAATCTAATTGACCAATGCGGTTGCAAACATCATGCCAATTAAGCTTAACATTTTTTTTCCTTTTCCATTGCAAAATTATGAATTGTACTCCAAAGTCAATTTCTCTGGCATGATCCCACTTAAAAGGCAAGATGGCTAAGTGCTTTGACCGTTCTTCCCTCACTGTATGCCGAGTGAAGATTTTGTTGAGTGCTCACTTGTGGAACCTTCTTTCAGGTTATTCTGCAGCCACTGGAAGCATAAAAAATAATATTAGTCTATGTACATTCCAGTGCTAATTTGTTACTATTGTTTCTTGTAAATTTCATTTAGTATATAAGTAATGGTAGCAAAAGTAGCTTGAAGATTTTTTTTCAGGTACAACATTTCACAAGGAATATCATAAGAAAGATAAGTGGATGAAAGATCTGTAAGTGGATTAGACACTTACTCATGGGCTTGCAAATTCTCTTAGAAGAAACAGCAGTGTTTGATCCCACTGTTTTATGATCCTTTGCTTTATTTTGCCCTTCCCACCAGTCATCTTTAATATGTCAAGTAGAGGAAAGCACCTATCTTTGCCTCTCATGCAGTCCCAAGCTAATGGCACAAGTACATTCCATGCTCTATAAAAGTAGGGTCTTAGGTCCCCAACAGTTCAGAAAGTTACTTGTAATTACTTTAAAACTGCTTCTGTTTTACTCCAGCAAATCTCATGTGATCTAGATAAGAGACACACAGATACAGGGAAATAAAGGGTCTATAAATATGATCAGGTATGATCTATAATTTGTCCCCAAATTTTCTTTCTGATAGAAGTGAGGATTATAGCTTTGATGGGGCCCCTTTGGAATGTAAGGTCTCTCTGGACCCTGATAAAGTATTTTTCACCCATATATGAGGACCTTGAGTGCAAAGGTGGCCCTTTATATATTTGAATTTCAATACCTTGGTTAACCCCACATGCAAAGGTACTACACAGATCCAGGATTTAGTCTCTAACTTCAAATTAGACATTAGGAGGATCTCAGTTTTCCTTTTCCTTTTTATTGTATTTTATTTTTACAGATTTTGTTGCTACAGCCTCTCTGAAGACATCTCTAAATTGTAGATAGGCAGAGTAATCCAACAGGAGCAATGGGAAATTGATAATGATTGCCCCTCCACTCCCGTGTTAACACACACATACATGCAAATCCTGCTGACTTTCTGTGACCAAACTGGAAAGTATGTAATCACTATATATGTTTTCAATCTTCTGTCCCATGCACACTGACTCAAAAGAATCATAGTTGGAAGAGACCTCTAAGATCCTCCTGCCGTGCAAGAATACACAAAGTACCTCCAACAGAAGGCCATCCAGCCTCTGTTTAAAAACCTCTGAGGCAGTGTATTTCAGTGTCAAATTGCTCTTGCTGTCACAAAGTTCTTCCTAATGTTTAAGAAGAATCTCTTTTCCTGTTGTTTGAATTCATTGCTCCATCTCTGGAACAGCAAAAAAACAAGTTGGCTCTATCTTCAGTATGACACCCTTTCAAATATTTGAACATGACTATCATGTCACCTCTTAACCATCTCTTTTCAGGCTAAACATACCCAGGTTCCTAAGCTAAGGCCTTTACCATTTTCATCACTCTCCTCTGGATACGTTCCAGCTTGTCAGTATCCTTACTGTGGTGCCCAGAACTGGACACAGTATTCCAGGTTGGGTCGGACGAAAGCAGAATAGAGTGATACTGTTATTTCTCTTGATGTAGGCACTATATTCCTATTGATGCAGCCTAGAAACGCATTGGCTTTTTAAGCTGCCACATCAGTCTGTTGACTCATGTTCAGCTTGGGTTTACTAAGATTCTTAGATCCCTTTCAGATGTACTGTGGTCAAACCAGGTGTCACCCATCCTATGTTTGTATGTTTCATTTTTTTTTCTGTCCAAATGTGGTGCCTTACATTTCTCCCTGTTGAAATTCATTTTTTGACCCAGCTCTCTAATCTGTTAAAGTCCTTTTGAATTCTGATCTTGTCCTCTGGGGTATTAGCTACTCATTCTAATTTGGTGTTATCTGCAAATCTGATAAACATGCCCACTATTCCATTATCCAAGTCATTGATAAAGATGTCGAATAGCATTGGGCTCAGGACAGAACCATGTGGCACCCCACTAGTCACTTCTTTGCAGGATGAAGATGAGCCATTGCTGAGAACCCTTTGGGTTTAGTCGGTCAACCAATTACAAATCCACCTAACAGTAGCATTGTCTACCCACATTTTATAGGCTTGTTTGTGAGAATATCATGTCAAAGGCCCTATTGAAGTCAAGATATGCTATATCCACAGCATTCCCTTCATCTATAAAGCTAGTTACTCTATAGAAGAAGAAAGAAGAGGAGGAGGAGATTAGTCTAGCATAACTTGTTTTTGAGAAACTCATGTTGACTTTTAGTGATCATGGCATTACTTTCTAAGTGTTTAAAGGCTGTCTGTTTAATGATCTACTCCAGAATCTTTCCTGGTATTGATGTCAGGCTAACTGGGCAGTAACTGTTTGGGTCCTCTTTTCCCCCTTTTTGAAGATGGGGATAATATTTGCCCTCCTCCAGTCTGCTGGGAATCTCCCGTTCTCCAGGAATTCTGAAAAATTATTGGCAGAGATTCTGAGATTACTTCTGCCAATTCTTGAATGTAGTTCATTGGCCCTGGAGACTTGAATTTGTTTAAAGTAGCCTGAATCTATCCCTGTACTACCTGTTTGCCTATTCTGTGTTGCATTATCTGTTCCATTTTCCCCAGGTTGTGCACTGTTTTCCTTTTGGGAGAGGACCAAGGCAAAGAAGGTGTTGAATAGTTCTGCCTTTTTTCTGTCTCCATTTAGCATTTCACCATCTTCTCCACACAGAGGGCCTACCATTTCCATGTTCTTCCTATTGCAATAGACAACAACAACAACAACAATAATACATTCTTTTTATTATTCTTTTTATTGTTGTTAACCTCTCTAGCAAGCCTGAACTTGTTCTGCACTTTAGCTTTTCTGACTTTCTCTCTACACACATTGGCTATTCATTTGAATTCTTCTTTGATGATTTCCCTGTTTTTCCATTTCATGAATTTGTCCCTTTTAAATCTTTGCTCACTTGAAAGTTCTTTAGACATGTATCCTAGATTCTTTACATATGTCCCATTTTTCTTCCTCATTGGAACTGTTTGAAAAAATGCCTTCCTGTGGAAGAGGAGGACCTACTAGTAGTGCTGCCTTTGCTGTTCCCATTCTGGCCTCAGGAGAAGAGGAAAACCAGCTGCAGACCTCAATTAAGGCCTCTACAGGTGGGTGTGGGTAAGGAGGCCAATAAAAGAATGCTAGTGAATTCTGGAAGGAGCAAGGGAGACAGAAGGTGCAAGTCAGGAGAGGGGTTGTAAGAGTCTCCTTTATACCCTAAGAACCAGGGATGTGAAGAATCTCCAGGATAGGAGTCAGTATACAATGGACTGGGGCTTTTCTTATCTGCTCTGCAGAAAGACTTGGAAATCTAGGGAGAGGGGGCTGAGGACAAGCCCTTCCACACATGTGAAAGACATACCAAAACACCAATGAATAGCAGACTGAGGGTAGTTGAAATGAAACACCCTCTGTGCAAAGACATTCTTGGTACTGATTTGCTGGTTCTTCTGCTGCCTGGAGACTCTAGCAACACCTGGCTATCCCAGCTTAGACTTCTCAGCCTGCAGCCAGCTAATAGGGTCATCCCAGGGCTTGTATCCAGAAGATACTTATAGTGACTTGTGCTGCAGTCCTTTTACTTGGCAAGAAATGTATTAGGCTTAAATAGAAGTCCTTTATTCCTACTTGAGAGGCTCTGCATGTATTTGCAAAGTCTTGCAGGAGGGGACATTTGATGTACCTTTGCTATGGGGAGTACAGACCTTGCAACACTTCCATATCTCACTTTTAACAAACTCCCATCCATCATGAATTCCCATCTCTTTTAGTATTCCTGACCATGGGATTGTACCCAGTATTTCCCTAAGTTTACTGAAATGAGCTTTCTTAAAGTCTAGAATGCCTGTCTGACTACACTTGACTTTCCCTTTCTGTGACATAACTCCATGAGAACATGGCCATTCTTATCTAAGGATCCTGCCACTTCCACCCCATTAACCAGGTCATCACTGTTGGTTAGAATCAGTTCTAAAACAGCTGATCCCCTTGTTGCCTCTTCCATTTGGACGATGAAATTATCTCTGAAGAAGGTGAGACTGGCTGCCCAAGCTCCAAGACTGGCAACATTCTGGGTCCATTTGAGGGTGAATGAGGCTTGGGATTCTGTAGGTCCTAAGCCTTCCTGACATTGCTTCTAGAGTGTTCAATTTGTGTAACCACCATCAGTCAAGTTCTGTCAGTCGGGCAACAGCAGTGGATCTGCTCTCTGCCATACCAAGGATGTCTTCATAAACAGATACTCTGCTCCTTAGACAGAGAAGGTCAACAACATCATAGTCCCTCAGCTGCCTTTTTAGGGCACAGGATTGCTCCTTGAAACTATGGTACTTTGCAGTTTTGTCATAAGCCATACAACAGAACATACATCTGAGTAAACTTATGTAGGATTGCATGAGTGAACACTGACATCACAATTTCCAAAGAAACCCTAGAACTTTGACAGACCAAAGAATTCTGAGCAGCTCATCAATTTACAGGTCCTGGGGGCAGAAGGCATGCCAGTCAATTGGCAGGAAAAGCATACATAATTATGTTGGATCCATACAGTTTTGCAAATTCTATGAAGGCCAGGCCTGGAGAGAATGAGACAAGCACCTCAGGTGATGGATGCTATAGGGCAGCAATAGCAGGCACCCCAGCTATGTTTTCTTATCCTACTGGAAACTCCCTGCTTTTGACAGAAAAAGCTATATGCACACAGAATGGAGGGAGTACCATTTTGCTCTTTGCCTCAGGTCACAAAATGACTTCAAGTAGCTTTGAAATCTACAATGAGTGTGACTGATATTAATGTGAAGCTTACCTATGCATTGGGCAATGTCCAGGTTCAGAAACCAGAATCAAATTTGGGGTGTTTTTTTTTTTTTTTCACTTTATCATTCTGCAGTTTTCTTTTCTTCCTCTAGTGGCTTCAGTTTTGTGTCAGTTCCTTTTTTTTGCCCACATAATCCAGGAACACAGAGCTGGAAGAGAACAAATAAATTTGGGCAATATCTTCATTCATTCATTCATGTAAAGGCATATTTTCAATCCAAACAGATTGAAATTAAAATTCTGTTTCAACCTCCACTCCCACCCCAAAAAGCCCAGTTCTGTTAACTATCCTCCCAGCAGCCTGGTGTGTCGGTCACTCTTCTGTCCTCCTAGCTCCTATTTAAATTATCCCAGTAGCACTGCAGTTATTAATTGTTCTTGAGTGACTTCTCAAGTTAATTACAATTTCACAGTGTAGTATCAAGCATGATTAAAACAATTAGATGTTCCGCACCATACAGTTCATTCCTGCCTCCTTTGATTCTTCTCTCCACCAAAAATTTAAGCATACTTCTGCATCACTGCAACAAATTGGACAGTAGGACCTGAAATTATTACCATATTAAATGCATTCAAACAGTTTGTGATTTCCCATTCCCCAACTGTTGCTTCTTCTAAGTGGGTGAAAGCTCTTGGAAGCTCATGTTTCTTGCGATTCTCTTTATTCTCTCCAATTCATCTTCAGTGGATGCTCTAATGGGGCAAACTCAGCCATTAGGCAGAATGAAATAGACACCTCCAGCAGCAGATTCAGTCAACAAAGAAAACAGATTTTTAGGCATTATTGAATCTTTACTTTTAGAGATAGGGACAGGTACTTGTGGGATTTTTCTGCTCATGTCCCCAAACAACCTGGCTGGCTTTGATTGCACCTTGATTGAGAGGCATGCAGCCATCCATGTCAGTGAGACAGCAAATTCAGCCTGGATTTTAGTCTGAACTTTAAAGGAATTATTCAAGGTGTCAAACCTATTTTGGGTTTAGAGTTCAGGATAGGTATTTCAGAATTTGGACTAAATGCCAGAATGGATTCATTGCCCCACTGACAAAGAAGTCACTAGTCACCACTGGGCACATGGGCAGTAAATTGCTTTGGGCTAGCCCTGCTTTATACATAGCAGAAAGGAGTTCAAATGATCAGGAAATGTGATCAGATTCAGTCTTTTTCTTCTACTGACTGGGCAAATGTTCAAGGGATAACAATGGCATGTGTTCTAGAGACAACATGATCTGTGTGCGTGATCAACTCTGTCTTTGGGTTTGGCAACCCTATAGCAAGGAAATGTTGGTTTTATTATGCTGTCTGACCAATGCAGAATAGATACAGTTCCAAAGAACTGTGAAGGTGACTATCTTATCTGTATAGAAGAGACATCATATTTGAAATATAGGATGACTGATTTGTTAGTCTCCCTTGTCATTACTGATTTCTTAGTCTCCCTTGCCATTTGCCTGTCTTTACTTCCATCTTTAAACTTGTATTTGGAGTGTCCACTTACACATTGCCAAAAGAAAAAGACCAAAGAAGACACAGATTTTCATAAAAGATCTGCATGCACTAATCTATGTGCATAGACACAACTTATTTTGTACATACAGATGCAAATTAAGAAATGTTATTATTTAAATACAAATGCAAAGCATTTCAGTCTAACAAGAAAAGTCATGGTAGAATTTAAAGATATAGTCATCTTTGATGTATCTGATTTGATGAAGTAGGATTGAATCTATGAAAGCTTATGCTACCACCTTCTTTCTGTCCATCTCAAAAGTGCTTCAAGATCCCTCAACACCGCAAACAGTGCTGTTTGACAGCAATTGAAACAGAGGACTTTCTTGTCTAAAGCAGGACATGTGATGCTAAACTATTTGCATTCTGCCACTTGGTTCAAAAAACTCAGAGGCTAACACTAATTAGGAAAATACAATCCAGTTCATATCACGCAAGAAAATTTCTAAAATGTAAAACAACAGCACCATGCATGAAAGTAGCATTTACAAAACCATGCTAACAGCAGATTTAATTTCCTGTTTGGAATCAGATCTACATCTCCTCAAATCCTCTCCAGAACAATAAGATCTTAACCAGCCTCCTGCTTGGCATTTAGTGGAACACTTGGGGCATATCTCTGCATTGAGAGGTATTGCATTCCCAAAACATCAGCATGCTAAGCATACATCTCAAAGCACTAGCAGAGGAGCTGACTGTGGCAAAGTGTGAGGGCCCCAGTCTTGATTAATCCTCTGGGTCTCAAGCTGGATAGCTGCACTGGCAAAGCAGCAAAAGGAGCACAGATGTCAGAGTTTGAAAAAACAGTCATTTCAGAGTCCTGCTTAAAGTCTGAATGGCAACAGGGGAAGCCTGGCCACTGTCCCAGACTAAGCAACCCATGAGACTTTTGCAAATGTGATCTCTCTGGCTAGCCTGTAACATTTATTGAAAGGCCATGAGGTGGTGGTGCATTGATCAGCCCACCCAGGGACAGCTGTCAAGCTCTCTGATAGTCTCTGGTTTTAAATATGATCATTCAAAGGGGAGGGGCAAATTTCTCCCATTTCAGTTGCACCTTTACAAAACACTTGGCTCAAGGACCTCAGTGCCAGTAGGAGAAAGCAACTGATGAAGGACTGCAATGTTCTAAAAATGCATTCATTTTCCACAGATAACTGTTATCCTCAGTTCATCCAGGGAATGCATGTAAATGTAAATATTACAGAAAGTGCACCAACCAGTCTGTGTATTGAACTCCAACTACAGTGACCATGTACAGTCCTCTATTTGAATGCATCCTCTGTTTGAAGGGCCACCTGATCCAAAATCAGTGGGTCCTTGAAGTTGCCTGTCAGTGGTTACTATCTGGACTGTAGACTGAACAGGCACACAGGCCACCTGGGCACACAGCATCCCTTACTATATGCAACTATACTATATTTCTGTTTCTAAGTGTGCCAAGGCTCTGATTCAGATTAAGACACTATCCCCTGACAAGGCAGGATGAACCCTTCCCTTTGCATCTACTTCCTTTCATGAATCCCTCCCCCTTGCCACACTTACAGGGGAAAAAGGCTCAGTTAGTGCCAAAGGATGCTTTCTGTGTTTCTTGTTTTCAACTTCATCACAGTTCAGGGTGAACTGTATATGGAAAAGCTATGAGATCTTGGTTTGGATTAGGGCTTTGTACACCCATTCCATGCTTATCATTTTCCCTGACTCCAAAGATCTTGGATTGGATTATAGCCCTGTATGCTTAGAGGGGGACCCTGACATACTTTCTAACTAATATCATCAGAGCATGAAAATGTTTGTTTTGGACTACAGCTTCAAAAATATCTCAAGACAGTATAGCCAATGTTTATATTGCATGGAAAATTCTGGGAGAAGCCAAAGCAGCTGCTATGTAGCTGAGCTTGTGTTTGCAGAGAGCCTTATCTGCTAGCTGATAGACTAGAATCTTCTTGGTTACAGACACTTGTATAATCCATGTTGCACCAATGTATGTACTCTTGGAGACACTGTGGAAGGAGATTTCAAGTACCTCCTTTTGTAACACCCCTTGCTCTGGGTCTGCAACAGTAGCTCCTAGAGCAGCAACATCTCCTGAACACTAGATAGCTACAGGTAGATGTCAAGGAACCTTCTGGCTGTGCCCAGGAAAAAAATAACTGCTTTATGCTACTCTAGGTGCACAAAGCCCACCTCCACAGCTAATCAATGGCAGTGGTGGGGGGAGACAAAATGACACCAGAGAGGCCACAGATGCTTTGTGCACATGGGGAAGAAGGGAGCCCTCAAAGGCCCCTCCCTAAACTGCAAACCCTGGGATTCCATAGGATGTTGAAAGTGGAATAATAGCACTGTAATAGTCTAGTGCGGAAATGGCCTGAGATGGAAAAATCTAACCTAACTCAAAATGAAAATTGTTGAGATAAGATTTTCAGAGGGCTGAAAACTGTTTATTCTATGTTTTATTGTTTCGACCACTTGCTGTACTTTACGGGATGGCTACATATCACATTTGTTTTCCTTTCCTTTGAGTCCCCTCCCTAAAATGCAAACCCCAGGATTCCATAGGATGTTGAAAGTGGAATAATAGCACTATAACAGTCTAGTGCAGAAATGGCCTTAGTCTTGTTTTCTGCAACGAAAATCTGACTCAAGCCTGAAGCACACTTGGCATGCCTTTCCTGTTCTAGGTGCTGATGATGTTAAGCCAAGCAGCAAGGGAAAACAGATGTGATATGTAGCCATCCCATAAAGTGCAGCAAATGGGCAAAATGATAAAACATAGAATAAACAGTTTTCAGCCTTCTGAAAATCTGATCTCAACTACCCCAGCATAAATCAAGAATAATCCCATTCATATAAATGAAATTCTTCCAGTGGAAAATGAAATGGAGTGCAGCAAAGGCATATCCTGCAGAGAATAGTCTCAAAGAACGGGATATGTTTAGTAGGAAAGAAAACCAGACAATGCTGCATTCCATGTTTAGAAAGAGGGAGGGAGGGAGGGAGGGAGGGAGGGAGGGAGGGAGGGAGGGGGGGAGAGAGAGAGAGAGAGAGAGAGAGAATATGAATGTCTCAAACACCAAAAAAGAAAAGGGATAACAGGTAACAGTTTGCATACGATCAGGGGTTTTTTTTACATACTGCCCCATGAGAGAATTCAGAGCACTTGAGAGCTTGCTGTGAATGATTTGGCCAGCACTTTGCAGATAAAATCAGATGGATTTGTTACCCTGTTTTACCGGGGGCCCCAGGAGGGACACCTATATAACCTTACAATTACAAGATGGGGAAATCAGTCAAGAGCACTGGTTGGCACTACGAGAGGCAGGGTAACGCAGCGGGATCTTGTAACCCAATGTTTATGGGGTCAGGCCAAGTCAAGGAGCAGACCGTGTTGAAAATTAACGAAATGATCTTTATTAAATACAGGCACACAATGTAAGCAACACACACACACACAGATAACTAAGGGAAAATAAAGGGGTGAGTATGATAGCGGGATTTTGAGAGGGATAGTTGATTTGGGTGATACGGAACCTGTTCCTGGAGCCCGGAAAGAAGATAGAGAGCGAAGCTGGGGTGCGATGTATCTCAGCTACCGGAACTGAGGGGAAGCTCGCCAAGCAAAGCGGCAGCAAGGCGATCAAGAACTCGGGAGCGATCCGAGGATGGTCTCGGAATCAGGGGTTTTTATAGGGAGAAATGTGACTGCAGGCTATGCCATACTTGGGGAAAACAATGTGTTTTAGGAGCGGGACAAAGCTTTGGAAAGGTCAGAATTTAGCATGATTGAGTTAAGTCCAAATTGACAAAGAGTTAGGCAGTATGCAAATACAGAATGCTTGGCAGTTGAGTATTCAGCTTGCCAGGTTGCTTACTCGGGGCAGGGAGTCCTTTGTAAAACAGCGTGCATACTTAATAAAGGTGTTTGTGGATCTGGCTATTTCTGGCCTGCCTGGGTGGAGAATGGAATGTCCAGCAATTAGTGGTCGCGCCTAGTCTGTGCTTGTTCAGGGGCCTCACAAACACGTGGAGAGGGGTGGTGGAAGAGAGCCAAATTATGATACCAAAATGATATCTAGGGGTATCTCCAAGTAGGCCTAGTAACTGCAGTAACAGATTTTTCTGACTTATATACTAAGCTGATACAGACCAAGTGGGTGTAACTCTGGCCCTTGCTTGTCTAGTGAGTATAGACACTTTTCAATTTGTACAGCCTGAGGATGTGGACTGGATTCTTGGAAAGGCAAGAGCCATCATGTATGTGTTAGACCCTTGAGCTTCCTGGCTTATTAAAAAGATCAAGGGGGACTGGCTGAGTGGATAGAGGGAGCGGCCAATGCCTCATTTCAACAAGGCCAGGTCCTCTCTGAATTCCACTGTACTGAATAATTACCAGTTAGTTTCCAATATTTGATTCTGGGGAACTATGCTAGCATGTGGTAGCCTCCCAGCTTCAGAAGTTCCTGGATAAAATGGATTATCTAGATCCATTTTAATCTGGCTACAGGCCCCATTATTGGATGGACACAGTTTTGTTCATTTTTATTATAAACATCTGCCAGGACCTGAACAAGGAGAAGTGTGTCCCTGTTAGTATAGCTAGTCTCCTCAGCATCTTTAGTACCATTGATCATTGTGAGTCATCTTAGGCACTCCACTCCTTCCTGGAGAGACCAGCCCAGAAGCTGGTCTGGGGATGGTCCTGTTTGATTCCTTAGCTATTGACTTGTGGAGTCCTTAGGATTCTGTTGTGTCGTCCATACTATTTAACATGAAACCAATGGGAGAGGTTGTCTGAAGTTTTGTGGCTCAGTGCCACCCTATAATACATAACTCTCTTTCTCCTTTCTGCCTAATTCCAAGGAAATTGTTTTAGTTATAAACTGATGACTCCTGTCAGTAATGGATAGGATGAGAACAAACAAATGGAACCACAGTTCAGACAAGACAAGCAACCTCTGATCCACTATAAAGTAGACAAACAAACAGGGATTCAGCCCCAACTGGATAGCATTACAGTCTCCTTGAAGATGTAGAATCATAGTCTGAACTCTTAAATTTAGCCTTGAGCCTGGATGCCCACACTTCTGCAGTGGTCAGGGGTACTTTGCATAGTTATAGCTAATGTACCAGCTCTGCCTGTTCTTAGAAGCATCAGATCTGGCCATCCTGTTTAATTTAATTGAAATATGATCTACATGGGCTGCTTTTGAAGAGAGCTCAGCAACTTTAGCTGGTCCAAAGAGCTGTAGATAGATTGGTGACTGCAGCTGGTTACAGGGAACACATAACTCCCTTATTACTAAAACTACATTGACTGCAAGTCTGTTTCCATGCATAATTTAAAGTGTTTGTTAAAGAGCCATATATAACTTTAGACCAGGCTAACTGAAGGACTGTATGAGCCTACCTGGGCTTTGAGATTGTCAAGCGAAGTCCTTCTCTTGTTATCACCATCCCTGTAGGCAAACATGGTGGTAAAGCGGGAAGGGGCCTTCTTGGTAGTTGTTGTCAGTTTCAGAACTCTCTATCATTTATCTATAATATTTATATCCATCCTCTATCATCAGAGTGGCATACAAATTAAACAATTTGAAACAATTCCAGATAAGAACAAGAAAATAATTTAAATAGGATAAAAGCATATTAAACAGATCACCAAGTTAAAACAGCATAAAATGTTAAAACAGGTAAAAATAAAGATTTAAAAAGAAACATTAAAAAGAAAGATTAGGGCCTAAGGGATTTAGCAAAAAAGGCTGTATTTCAGCTTGGAGCCTGAAAGCAACCAACGTAAAGCTTCCAAGGGGAGGATACTCCATAAACAGGCTGCCACAGTAAAGAAGACCTTCTCCCAGATCTTTCCCTGACATATTGTGCCCACTCTTGGGACACAGAGAAACTGAGCAGATCTTAATTTTCAATGAGCTATATATTAGAACAAGTGCTCCTTCAAGCATCAAGGTCCTAAGCCATTTAGGGCTTTGAACATCATCACCTTGAATTCAGATCAGAATCTAATTGACAACCCAAGTGGTTCTTTTAACACTGGTGTTATGTATTGTTTATATGTTACCATGGTTAATAATCTGCTGTTGCATTTTGTAGTAGCTGTAGCTTCCAAGTTATCTTCAAGGGAAGCCCCATGTACAGCACATTACAGTAGTCTAATTGGGAAGTTAATAGTGTATGGACTACTTCAGCTAATTTATCCCTGTCTCGGAAAGTCTGTAGCTAATTGACCAGTCAGAGCTGATGCCAAGCAGTCCAAGGCATGAAGTCTCCTGGGCTTCCAGACAGATTGCTGACTGGAATAACATACAAATATAATGTAACACTGGTCTTAAAGGAATTGCATTGGCTGCCAACTGGAATAACATACAAATATCACATAACACCAGTTTTAAAGGAATTGCATTGGCTGCCAATATCACTTTAGTCTGAATTCAGGATGCTGGTTATGATATTTAATGCCTTAAACACCCAAAGACCTTGGGTGTATCCACACAGCAGAATTACCGGTATAACAGTTCAACAGTACTTTAACTGCCATGTCTCTAGCCTGCAGAATTCACAGATTTGTAGTTTGGGGAGGGACCAGAGCTCTCTGACAGAGAAGGTTAAATACCTCACAGAACTGCAAGCCCTAATATTATACAGGGTAGAACCATGGTAGTAAACTGCTGTCAGACTGCTATAATTCTGCAGCATGGATGAACCTCAGTACCTAAAGGATTGCCTTTCTCTCTGTGTGCCTGCTGTACAACTGAGGTTTGTTGGAAGGGCCTTGCTCTGTGTCACACCTATGGTGTCAATACTGGGATGTTGGAGATTTGAGACTTTGACTTGGTGTTCAATACTCAAGTCCCTGGGCCTAAACAGACAAATCTGCAAGTTCTGTTTTTTCTTACCTTCAATTTAAAAAAAAAACAAACCTCAATACCTTTCCATTCTAATACAAAGAAATTTGTCAATTGTGGAAAATCAAAAAGAAAGCAATATTCTTCCTATTCTGAAATCAGATCACTAAGAAGGTCATGCCTTGTTGTCTATATCAAATAAAGCTGTGGATGTGTTGTAAGTCCAGCAGTGTAGAACCTCTTCTATTACTTATTTTTTCCCCTTTTCAGGAAAATGGACAGGTGTTTTAATGGGAGCAGGGGAAGAATGAAGATGCGTGCTTGACAGAACACTTGTGGGTAACCTGTCAAGTGGCTAACTGCTAACAGAGAATTTTACATCAGAGTTGTAAAATCATTCCAGACAGCAACTTCCTCCCTCCTGCCCTCTGTGCCAATCACATCCTTTACAATGGAGTTCTAGTGTGAAGTATAGAGCTCTTTAGGGCGATAGCCACTGTGCCATTTATCCCAGCTCTTTTCCAGTCTGATCCTATGTATGATTACATTTACAACAATGGCAAAGCTCACATTCAAATTATGATGCCTGTGTTGCAACGTGTGGAACCAGAAGGCAACCAGATGCTATCTCTGATCAGATTTGGCTGCCATCTGCATCTGAGATAAAATGGAGCTGGAGTTGGGGTTGTTTGCATCAAGGCATTTTTCCTTAATTAGGAACAAAGCTTCTTTCTCCCACTTCCTGCTATGGTGAAGTGACAACAGCTGGAAGTGCAGATATGTCAGCTGTGAGATCCCAGTTTCTTGTTGTTCCCACATCAGTAAAAAGAAAAAAAGAAAAAAAAGAAAAGCTGGGGAGTTGAAGTGGGAATACAAGGAATGATCATTTTCTTAGCAGGAATGAATGGTATGGCATGTGAGAACCTCATGTTGACACCATCACAGATGAAGAAGCCCACCATCTAGATAGATCACACTGAGAATGATAGGATTGTAAAACTACATCAGTCTTGATTTTGTTGCAGACTTCTGAATCTCTCCTGCATTTTCATCCTATCCTTGCTTCATAAGAGGATATGAGGGTTTAAATGTGAGCCAATTAATTTGTCTTTTGTTCCCATACTGAAATTATATTTTATTAATTTTTTCTTATATTTGCACATTTGTTGGTATAGTTTACCTAATTTAGGCAACCTGCCCCTATTGACTGCAGGGTTTTTGCTGTTTTTCATATTCACAGATTTTAGATGGTTGCAGTTGGAAATATTGCATTGTTTTGTGCCCAGAAACATCTTGTTAAGTCTCACAAAGGTGCAAATGCTCTAGATAAGGTCCTCATAACAAGGTGTGAAAAGGCTTTCTTAATGACTATCAAGTCCAACAAAGATTTCTTTACACCCCTAGGAAACAGTACGGCTATGTGAAATGTTTGAAGGTCTTTGCAAAAATAGAAGCATATGAATATGGCCAAGTCATCATCATTTCAAATCTACCACAAATTCAACAAGTATCCAGAAGTAAACCACTGTCTCTCAGCCTCAGCCTTGTTAAGGTTGTTGCCAGGCAGGCAAAGGTTTTCTCTGAGTGGATGGCAGAGGGAAGAGGCAGTGTGGCCAGACAGCAAGGTGCAAGGCCAGCAGGATTGTTATGGCTATGTCTTGTGTATTAGAGAAGGCCACACGCCAGAGCACTGATTGGGTTACCCCACTTGTTCCAGGGTGACAAAGTAGCATAAAAAGGCTGGTGTTTGCCTTGACCAGCTGCCAGTTAGCTATCCTAGCTGGACCTGCCATGCCATTGGCAGTATACTGATTGCAAGGGGAAATGCTGCCCGATTTTTCTCCATTATCTTCTGTTTTTCCTCTTTGTCTAATTGCTGCAAAGCAAGCATGTTTTTGCTAAGCCTTATCTTAGAGTGCAGCAATAAATCAGTACTCTAAGCCTAACTAATGAGTGTCTGGAATTTTTTCTGCTTCACTGGGACTCTCTGCTGCGGCGAAGCCTTGCTTCACAAATAGCACTCTCCTCATGCTCAGAGGGGCCAAATCCTGCCAACCCTGACAAGCCTTTCATCTATAGTTGTTGTTGTTGTTGTTGTTGTTGTTGTTGTGTGCCTTCAAGTCATTTCCAACTTACAGCAACCCAAAGGCAAACCTATCACAGGCTTTTCTTGGCAAGATTTGTTCAGAGCAGGTTTACCTTTGCTTTCCTTTGAGGCTGAGAGAGTGTGATGTGCCCAAAGTCACAGTACAGGGATAATAATACTGAATTTTTTTTCTTCTTTTCATTTCAGATCTTCCTTGTATCCCCAAGGGATACTACAAACACACACACACAGTATAAAGACTATATAAAACTGACAAAGAAAAAAGCCAAAAAAAAAAAAAGGTAAATCAAAAACAAGCCAGTGAATAGTTGATTACATTTTTAAAAGGCAGGGAAACTATCTACATTTAAAATTAAACTTAAAATGCCTGGAAGAAAGCGAATTGTTTTCTTCAGCATTCTGAGAAAAAAAAGAAAGAAATTAACAATCATACCTAGTTTAAGAGAGCATCCCAAAGTCAAAGTGGCACCGAAGAGAAAGCCATCCCATAGAATCATATGTAATGCATCACACATAGGGCTGTTTTTGACAACTGCTGAAAAACTCTTAAGTTTGCTAAAAAGAAATTGCTAGACTGCTAAATGGGATTGCTTGATTTGGAAGGGGGGTGCTAGAATACAGTTGGACCCAAAATATGCAGTTGGAAAAGGGTGGGAATTAGGCAATTGTTATGCATTAGAGATAGGGCATTTGAATGGAAATTTATAAAAGCATACACGGTTTAATGTGAATGTAGAAGAATCCCACTATTTGCGAGGTACCCGTTTTGGCAGCACAAGTCTGATGAGGCAGCAGAAATAGACAGATAACCTCATTACTGAACTAAGGCAGTTTCATAAATGAACCATCACAGTACTGTAGGAAAGAAATACTGACTCCTATGGAGCAATCACTGTTGATACGAGGTATAAGCAAGAAGTGAAGCATATTTTGCAAAGTGGAGGTATTCAGCCAGTTTTGAATGGGGGAGGAGGCATTTCTGAAAAATAGGAACTAGCTCTCTTTTAAATGAAGTGGGATTGTTACATAACTTTTTTTTTCAATATATCTTTAAAAACCATGCCTTATTTCTGTAGGCATTCCAGTCTGGGAATCATAACTGAGATTTACAAGGAAGCATTAACACACTGAATTCTGCTCACACACTGGTATGTCAAAAATCCTCCTGCTCTTCAGTGTTCAAAGTACCATTCATACCTGCTAAAGGTAGGAGGTTGACTGGATGGGAGTGTTGTCTCACTATTGTCTCATTATTGGTGATTATTTACACAGTATAGCGTAGATCTGGGTACTTAAAGGCCTTCCTCCCTGTTGCCACATGAACCTGCCTCTATGTTATCCTACCCCTCTGGATAAACAAGTGGCAGGTAGCACTTAGGGAAAGTCTAAGTGGTGACACTGGGGTGGCTATGTGCCCTACTTTACAAAGGAAAGCCATCTGTTTCAAACTGCCCTCTATTTGAAGGGCTGCCCAGTTCAAGTCCAGTTTGAAGATAAGAAGAGAGAGCAAGGCCTTGAAGCTGTCTATCAAGAGTTAGTACAATTAGCACTCCACATTTGTTAGAGCTGGGGCATAGGACCTCTACAAAGGTGGAAAAGTCACAAATATCAAAGTGTGGGGAGGGGAAGGGAGGGAAGATGAGGGGAGGCATGCTGAGGAAACTGGGCACCCAGAGTCCAAACCAGGTCAGAGAAAAGGGATGAGTTAGCATGGTGGCCCTATGCTTCCTCTCTGTTGCCCATCTCCTTCCTTGGGTGTGAGGCGGGAAGCAGGAGAGGGTTTGTAGTGCTGAGAAATTGACTGTGCCATCCTTAGCTGGCCAGATTGTGGCTGGTGGTGGGGGAGGAGGAGGACCAGAGGTAGGTTTTTAAGGGGTCTGCACAGCCTGATCAAAGCTGCCAAGAGGAAAGGTTACTTTGGAAAAACATCACCTGAGATGAGGGGGCAGAAGTTGGAGAAATTCGCAAATAATCAAATCCTTGAAAGTTAAACCCGCAAATGTGAGGGCTGACTGTACTTGGAAGGTAGACAAAACAGGCACACACAAGCCATGAGATGAGTCTCTTATATTTCTACTTGTTATAATAATTTCTTAAAGGGAATGTGTGTGTTTACCTGATGACCTATTTAGATTTATTTAAATTTGCTCATTTTATCTGTCCTCTGTTGTCCTCCTTTTTGGTGATGAACAACAACAACAAAAATCCTCCTTCAGAATGCCCTTCTCAAAGGCTTGCTTGTCATCTGTTCTGGTGTCTTTTCAGAACTGAGTAAAAGCAATTTCATTTTCCCAGGTCTGGTAGTGGTGCTTTGACGCTGCTACTGTGCCTGATTTTTAAACTACTGTCCTGTTTGTATCTGGCTTTGTTTCATTGGTTTCATTTTGTGTGTGTGATTAGAGCCACCATCACCCTGGAAGCCTGTATATTGAAGGGTAGAGTATAAATCTGCAAAATAAATAAATCAATGTTGCTATTTTAATCCATTTTGATCTTAAAGTGTCAATCGTATTCCAAAAAACATAGAATCAAATGATCATAATGTTTTAAAGCAAACATACCAGTTAGAGGATTTCTTTCTTGCTCATTGCTATTTGCAAAATGTTTGCCTGCGTAAAAAGGATAGGCATGGTTTTCTATAAAGCATGAAACTCAAAAGGTCAGTTTGCCAAGCCTCCATTTAGCTTGTCCTTTATAAGTGTCTGATGTTTAAAATAGTGCATCATAAGTATTTTATAGCTGCAGCTTTAGCTCTGTAGTTAACAATATTCAATTTGCCTAATAGGATATGAAAATACATGGTTTGGCAGCAGTGTTCAAGCTGTTTGCTCCAATATGTTCTCTTAGTAGCAAGAGGAACATAGGCATATTGCTTTGCAGGAGGGTTTTCCTAATATTGTAAACAACACAGCAATAGAAGAAGCACATATAAATTCTCTGGACATGCATGTCCGGAATTTTATTTTAGCTGATGATGGATCACAGCACTTAATTCTTGGCCACAGTCATAGATTAACAAGAAAGTAAATAATGCTACAGTCTCTCAAACCACTTTCACTGCAGTCCTTCCTCTGAAGCTTTAATCCTAAACACTTATCAGAGAGTAAAACCCATTGAACTCAGTGGGACACATTTGTGAGCAAATATGCTTAGGATTGCACTATCCGTCCTAGAATAGTTGAATTTTGTTTGATTTATTGACTGGATTTATATCTACCTTTCCCTCAAAACTGGGGCTCACAAGATTAAAGAGAGCTGCGCATAAAAATACAAATGTTAAAATATAAATTAAAATATTAGGACACAATTTAAAGCAAAGCAGTATTTTTAGAAAGCACAGGACACACATTCAAACTCCCTTCTCAGCAAATTGCATCCCTCCTCCCAAAAAAAGGGACCCCTGGATTTTTTTTTTTAAAGAAAAACTTTTTTCCTGCCACCTTAAAGACAATGGGAGAGAGATATCCTAGCTTCCTTTGGATGGGAATTCTAGAGCCTAGGAGCAATCACCAAAAGAGATCAGCCACCAAACATGTCTGTGACAATAGCAGGACCAAGAATAGACTTTCCACTCTCAGGGGAATGGAATCCATGATCTTGGAACCCATGGGCAAAATACAATCCTGCAAGAGGGAAAATATAATACTTCGAACAGCTTGGATGCAAATCATATGGAGTTTCATAGGTCACAACTAGCACTTTGAATTGTGTTCAGAAACAGACCAGGAATCAGTGGAGCTGTCATAACAAGGGAGCCCCGTGCCAGCGTTGGTCAACAGTCTGGCATTTTGGACGAGCTGACAAACAGAAAGTGAGCAACTATAATAGGGGACAGACTGTTGCTAAGTGGTAAACTATGTGCTGTATAAGCAAAAGGTCCTGATTTAATTCAATGGTGGCTTGTGGCTTCCATGCCAATGAGGCAGTGAACCCTCTCTGGCTTTCATTCCAAACTGTCTAAGGTGCTGAATCCTATCCCTAATAAATTCAATACTTTGGATAGCTCCTTTAAAGTTTGGAATCAACCCCAGAGTAGATTCACCACTCCATTGATATGGGAGCCATCAGTCATCACTGGTTTAATTCCTGGCACCTGGGACAGCTGGGAAAGATACCTGCCTGAAATCTTGGTACAACTTCCACCAGTCAATGCAGACAACATTGAATGTGAAGACTTAATGATCTGCAGTTATCAGCCATCTTCTGATACTCCTGTACATCAGGGCAGGGCTAGTACATGTTCTGGTTTCAAAAGGATGTGGTCAGACTATCAAACACTGGACCACTGCCCTCCCATTCTTTCAGTTCACTTCAACCCAGGATTCATCACTTAGGAATGTGAAAGAAAAATGGCACAAAGTAGATTCAGGTCCTAATTTTGCAGGACAAATAGTTATAAAAAAACTGTCCATATATGTACAAAAATGCTCTTTGAAAAAAAGTTTGCTTTTTTAAAAAAAACTATTTATTTATCTGTTTACTTATAAAAAGATGAATCAAAAATGAAAACTAGTTTTGATCATTGTTAGAAGGCAGCCAAAATCATAGGCTGTCCATATGAAAAGACCTGCCTGCAGCTATTCTTTTTCTTAAATTCCAGAACACACAACACGACATTTCTTTATAAGGTGTCTTTCATTCTGGGATTCACTTAGAATATGTTATTTCCAATTACATCCTCTAAAACTACTAGCAGTTAAGAGAAAATAATCCTTGCAATTTGCAAAGCAATAAGTATTATATACGGTGGCAGGAATTATGAGCAAGAGAGGAGACGCAGTTTCATCCAGATTCTAAAGCACAAAGCAAGACTCTTAGCTCAGGAGTGCCACCTCCCTGTTCTCAGCAAAGTGGAGAGTTTCTGGAAGAAGTAATATTTGCTTATAATACATGGAACAACCACTTCAGTGTGGTGTTTCTTTGAACACCATCAAGTTGTTTTTCTCAGCCTGGGTTGAATGCAAAGGTTGGTGAAGCTGTCTTCTGAATGCAGACATAACATTTAACATGGCATGGCAGGGAGCAATTTTCAAAACATTTGCAGAAATACAGACCAAATTAGTGGTAGTCTAGTCTTTAAGCTGTTCCTTCAGATATCATCAAAAGGCATATGCCAATACTCTGCTATGTTGAATTCAAGGTGCTGGTGATGACATTCAACACGCTAAATGTCTTGGGACATTAATGCATGATATAACACCTATACCCATGTATGCCTGCCTGAGGACTGTCACAGGGATTCTCCTCTGTATCCCACTAGTGAGGTCACTGAACTGTGTGTGGAGATAAGAGAAGGACTTGTCTACTGTGGCATTTCATTTATGGAATATTCTCCTTTGGAGCTCAGCTTGGTCCTGACACTAGTTTCATTCTGGCACCAAGTGAAACACAGCTTTTCCTTAAAGCTTCTGGAACCTAATGGATTTTTGCCCCCAAAATGTACATGAACATGATTTTAAAATAGTTTTGTCCTTTTGTTGTTGTTGTGGTGTGCCTTCAAGTCATTTCTGACTTATGGAAACCCTAAAGCAAATGCGGTTTTCTGGAGGCTGAGAGTGTGTGACACAGCCAAGGTCACCCAGTGGGTTTCCATGGCTGAGCAGGGAATTGAACCCAGGCCTCCAGAGTCATAGTCCAGTGCTCAAACCACTACATCACATTACACTGTTTTAATTTGCTAAATTTTTCACAGCCTTTTTAGTCTGTTTACATTATTTTTATTGAGTTCTGAATTATTTGTTCCAACAGATTTTGTTTGTATTCCACCTCGACATCCTATGATACAGAGCAAGGTATAAATGTTTTAATTAAATAAATAATATATGGGGGCCGCAGTAGCACAGTCAAATTCCACTGCAGTCAAAGAAACCATGTGATAGAATGTGTTTGCAGAATAAATCTCTTAAGCAAGTATGTGGCCATGGTCACAGAAGGCTTGTACTTTTCAGACAGGCGATAGATGACTTTTTCATTTTCATTTTTTTAAAAAAATGTTTGTAGCACTCATGAACCAGCTACCCTTTTGCTTTACAACAGTGGCCATGCTGACCAAGGATTCTGGAAGCTGTTATTCCCCCCACTTCAAAAAAACCCCCACCTTTTTCCCCCAGACTATACTTATGGAATGATTGTCAAGCACTTGGCCCTTTTTAAAAAATGATAAACATTTTAAAATTTTATTTGAAAATTGACTGATAAATGGAATAGCTTTAATCATACTCTGTATTTAGGATTTTGCTGTTTCTCATAGTTTCATAGCCACTGCCCACGGTGTGCCTTTGGCCACAACACAAGAGCTATCTGAAAATAAGTCAGCTTGCAAGTCCTGGTGCTTGCAACATTCTCCTTCCATATATGAACAGAATCACTTCAGCTAACCTGTCCTTTAGATCACCTTGCTAATTTCTCATTTCCTCCAGATGCTCTGATTGAAAAACAAATGAAATGCATCCAGCCCCACCCACCTCCATTCTCCACTAATTCACCTTACACTTTTTATTTCAGGAAGAATACATCAAACCCACCACAGGAACCTGATGAAAGAAAGTGCTTCATATCTGAATACATGTATCAGTAAGTTCTCACTCCAAGACTGAAAAGTGCTGTTCTTATTAATTCTCAGGAACACTTTGTAAACACTTGCTCCTCAGCATACTGATTCAGGCCATAATCCTAAACATAAACCAGAAGTCAATCAAACTCAGTTCAGTGAGAGGGATTGCTGTGTAAACTGGACAGCACATATCCTTCTTCAACCTTCTTTTGGATGTATTATCGCCAGTCTTTGTCATGGTTGCCACCCCAGATTTTGCTCTATGGAATCTACATCCATTAAATTGTCAGGTTCAGCTGCTTTTTCATCAAGGTTAAAGTCACCATGAGAGCCAGCATGGTGTAGTATTGGACTACAAGCTGGAGACTAAATTTCGATTCCCTGCTCAGCCATGGAAACCTACTGGATGACCTTGGGCATGTCACACACTCTCAGCTCTAGAAAACCTCTTGATATGTTTGCCTTAAAGTTGCCATGAGTTAGAAAGGACTTGAAGGCACACAACTATTTTACCATTTTTCAATGTGTACATGGTAATATTATGTTTGAATGTATCCTTATAAGGTTGAAATTGATATTTACCAGAAACAAACACAATATTCTAAAATGTAAATTCTTTGGTAGATATCTTTCACCCTATGAGGGAGAATTTAAAGAACTTATAAAATTTAAAAAATTTGAAGAATTTACACCTTACTTTTAAAAAGGAATGTTTGATAACACCTAAAAGGAATGAGAATTCTCAAGTCAGCATTTCCATCAATACAATATTGTACTATGCTTTATAAAAAATTACTTATATCTTGCTTTTCTCCCAATATGGGACAGAAAGCAGCTTGCAATGTAAGTTAAAATAATAGCTAAAGCAATATATAACACACAAGTTTTTTTGAAACAAAATTAAACAATCCAATTAAAATGTTAAGATAAAACTGTTAGAAAATCTTCAAAACATAATAAATGATACAACACATATGTTCTAATGTCGACAGGACAGTGCCATCCAGGTATAAGAGCATTTTGGGAAATATCAAGCTTTCCAGAAATACAAAAGAAGTAGTAACCCCAAAACAGCTTAATGAGGATTGAGAACATTCAGTGCTCAAAGGAGCATAAGGGAGTGGGATATAGAATAGGATATCCTAGAAAATGGGTTCGCTGGCTGAAAATCTCAGCAGAAGGTCTCCATCCCAAATGCAGAGCTTTTTGTTTTGCTTTGTTTTGTTTTGTTTTTGCTCATTTCTTTCTCCTGTTTATGACTCTGAGGTTTAAGTTTCCTGGGAAGCATGAGTAATACTGTGATGGAACAGAAATGCATAAGAGAGTACAGCTATAGTACATTTTTTCCATAGCAGAAGTAAAACATGGTATCCGTAACAGGTAAAGTGGTAATTCCCCAGAAGTTGTTGGGCTTCAGTTTGCAGAAGCCCCAGCCAACATGGTCAATGGTAAGGATTGCTCTGGAAGCCTATGGATGGGAACCATGGCCCTTTCCGCACTGGCCTATTAAAACGGCGCAGAGCGACCTCCAATGGAGGTCTTCTGCACCGTGGAGTGGACTGGGGCAGACTACTTTTCGTAGTTCCGCACCTCAGTCTGCTCTGGAGCAACCGGAACTGGTCATGCAGCATGCTTTTTAGAAACCTCTTTTAAGAGGTTTTTAAAAAGTACAGAGCATGTGACCCCGTGTCACTCTGTCACTGCACACCGGTGCAGATTTGCAAGCATGCACTAGTGTGTGCCTGCAGATCTGCTGGGGGTGGGCTTTCGGCTGGCGAGTTCTCCGGTTGGTGGAGAGCCTCCACCAACCGGAAGCCGCCATTTTGGATGCCGGAGCAGTGCGGAGCAATGAGCTCGCACTGCTCCTCGTCAGGATGGACCCAAACGGACCCACCAAAAAGCCGGTGAGTAGCGGCAGGGAGCATTTCCCTCACCCCGTGCGGAAAGGGCCCATGACAGCAAGTCTGTCCCAGCTCATGATTCCTTGGTAAGTTGGGCCATGAAACTCAAGCAGTGACCTTCATGTCCAGTGGTTTTGCTGAATGGGGGGTTCAGAGAGATGTAATCCAGAAGATATTGAGGAGGAGGAGGAAGAAGAAAAGGAAGAGGAGTTGTTGTTGTTTGTTTGTTTGTTTGTTTTCCAAGCTCTGAAACTCTGGTCTTCTCAGACACAGACATTTATCAGACACATTTTTTAAATATTTTTTTGTTTGTTTTAAGCTACCCTGAATCCCAATCTGGGATTCAAGGTGGCTTAAATAAATAAGTTCTGCATACAAAACTACACTGTGATACCTGTGGACTTTGCACTCAACCTCCCTTAGCCATTCTCTCCCTGGAAGGGGCAAAATCACAGAAGCATCTTCATACACATCATCTGATGAGGTCTGCAGAGGTGGCTGTTGTTATTTATTATTCTGTGGCTTCAGTGGCTCTGAAGTGGATCTACAGTAGCTCTGAAGTGGTCCCTACAGATGGAGCAAGGGCATGTTGACCTCTGAGCAATTAAAAATAGACATATGCAGGCATAAAGTAAACTTAAACCTGTGTGTGCCACTGACATGCCAATTCACCTTAGAGATATGGTTATGGCTTCTTATGAGGATGTGATTATATATTTTGGGTCAGTCCCTGGAAGGGAACCTGTCATGATGGGAAGGCTGTCATGATGAACTACTGCATTTCAAAATTTACTGCTACATCATGGTGTATGGATGAGGTGAAACTTGGAAGAATGACATAAGCCTTTCTGTAGGTGGAGGGGATACTGTTATTTGAATTAGAGAAACCAAGTGTGGAGTATCGAGCCCCAAAAAAGACACACCTGCAGGTATGCACACATGTTTTTGTGGGCAAATTTTCTTAAATGGCTTGCCCTACCTACAGAACAGAACCTTGTTACGAGATCCCCCAACATAAACTGAGATCCACCCCAGGGCAAGGTCAGAAGTGCTCAGGTTTCCTCTTAAGTATTTACAATGGGAACTTCAGGTCTCTGTGATGTGAACTATATACCAGTACAGTAGATATTATTACTTTCTGTTATCTATCCTTCCAGAGTCTCAGTGATAGCAGCCCAAACTCAGCAAGATGATAGAGTATTGATTTAGAATTTTTTTCCCCTTCAATTAGTGCACAAAGGCACCAGTTTCAGACTCCTGGCGGCCTCTTGCTTTCAAGAGAAACTTGGCGAGGATACAAACACTTACTTTAGGTGCACCCAAGGGCTTGGAATTCTGCATGCCCTATGGAATTTTTGACTTTTTGCTTTCGAATGCCACATCATCATGTCTGAATTTTTCCCTCTGTTTCAAAAACAGGCTTGCACCAAGTTACAGGGTTCTGCTCTGAGAAACAGAAGCCCAGAGTTCCCTTGAGTGCATAGAATTCGTGGCACAATTCCTTGGATCCTGGCCCAGAGAAAGAAATATGGGCAGCTGCAAATGATTCACTAGCTGTGTTCACACTGCAACAGTTATTCTAACAGTCATTCTATATGAACTGAGGGCTGCTCATAGCCCTCCTTTGTGTTCCACCAATGGAAGCAATACATCATGGAGGTTTGTGGGAAAGGGCCTTCATGCTGTGGCAACCCAGTTGTGGGACACCCTCCCTTTCAAGGCCTGTTTGATACCACTACCAGTGTTACTCTGGTGCCAAGAAAAAAAATGGTTTTGTTTTGTTTTGTTTTTTTACTGAAGCTTTTGGGACTAACTGATTTCATCCCAATGTGCACATGTACCTCATTTTGAATTCAGTTTGAATTCTTTTAATTGGCTTTAAACTTTTAGTTAGTTTTAGATTTGTCAAACTGTTGTTGTTGTTGTCTTTATTTATATCCTGTTTTTTCCTTGGAAAGACTCAAAGCAGCTTACAGTGCTTAAAAAAAACATAGTTAAAAAACCATAACATGTGGCTTTTGACACACCACAACCAACCACCTAAATTCTAAATAGCAATAGTATTTGTTGCGTGCCTTCAAATCATTTCCAACTTATGGAGACCCTAAAGCAAACCTATCACAGGATTTTCTTGACAAGCATTGTTCAGAGGGGATTTGCCATTGCTTTTGTTTAAGGTTGAGAGAATCTGATTTGCCCAAGGTCACCCAGAGGTTTCCATGGCCAAACAGGGATCTGAACCTGGTTTTTCAGGTTCCTAGTCTACTACAGCACCCTGGCCCTAGCAGTAGTATACCAAGCAGTAGTATACTAAGAGTGAAAAATGGAACATGACAGTTCATGTAAATAATGTTGATGATCCAAGGCCATCTCAATGGTGATGCTACTTTTGTGAAACATGTGAAAACCATATATATATATATATATATATATAAATAAATAAATAAAAAGGCTGGTTGTTACATATGCTGATCTTTTATTCATTTTGTTTCAGCAGCATAGCCTGATAATTACTTTGGTAAATGTACTTTTATGAATGGAACACAACTCCATCATGTTAAACCAATTTAATACTGTCAAGGCTCCAGACTCCAATATTCTGGGATTTGTTGTAGAATTTTCTAGTACACTCCACTGAACTTCAGCACTAGAGCTCTCTAGAACAGAATGCTAAGTATCTCACCAAGCTCCAAATTTCAGGATTCCAAAGTATGGATCTATGGGATTTTAAGTAGTTTCAAGGTGCTACAGCTGTGTTGTTTATAAGGATATACCCTTTAGAGACTGCAATGCAATGAAGCAAAAGTAAATCCCGTTATCTTCATTGGGGCTTACTTTCAAGCAGTGATGTAGACTCAAGTTGATTGACTCGGACTCAAGTTGGACTTAAGTTACTTCAGTGACTCAACTTGGACTCAACTTGGCAATGAATGACACACTGACTCAACTTGACTCATGACTTGTATATTTGTAGTGACTGACCTGCTGCCCTTGGTTCAGTAACATTCATCCAGAAACTTTATGACTTTGAACACTTCCATCTCTTTTTGCCTACTGGTCATGTCTGTCTCAAGCTCAAAGTATGGGCACATTTCTTGGAGGTAATAGGCTTGCGGTCTTCTTGGCAACTTGCCTCTTGTGTATATTGGAGGAGCCTTCTAAAACTTTTCCTAACAGCAGAAGGCAAGATTCACCCCCAGAGTGCAGGGCACATTTCTCGGAGGGGAACAGCAAATGTGTTAGGAAACAGGCTTGAGGAGGAAGGAACCTTCTTTCTAAAGTTTTTGAAGCTTTGGGAGTAAGGAGTCTTGTTAGATCGCAAGCTGAACATGAGTCAGCAGTGTGATGCAGCAGCCAAGAAAGCCAAAGCGATTCTTGATTGCATCAATAGGAGTATGGTGTCTAGATCGAGGGAGGTAATGGTACCACTCTATTCTGAATTAGTTAGACCTCATTTGGAATACCGTGTCCAGTCCTCAATTCAAGAAGGATATCAACAAGCTGGAACATGTCCAGAGGAGGGTAACCAAAATGGTGAAGGGCCTGGAAGCCATGCCCTATGAGGAACGGCTTAGAGAGCTGGGTATGTTTAGTCTGCAGAAGAGAAGGTTAAGAGGGGACATGACAGCCATGTTTAAATATTTGAAGGGATGTCATGTTGAGGAGGGAGCGGGCTTGTTTTCTGCTGCTCCAGAGACTAGGACAAGGAGCAATGGATTCAAGCTGCAGCAAAGGAGATTCCACCTGAACCTCAGGAAGAACTTCCTGACAGTCAGAGCTGTCTGGCAGTGGAATATGTTGCCTCAGAGTGTGGTAGGGTCTCCTTCTTTGGAGGTTTTTAAGCAGAGGCTGGATGACCATCTGTTGGGAATGCTTTGAAGTGTGTTCCTGCATAGCAGGATGGCCACTGGGGTCTCTTCCAATTCTATGATTCTAAGAAGGATCCAGTTCCCCACTTCTGAAGCTGCAGATTCTTTTATGCCCATTGACACAAAAGTCTCCAGCTTGGGGAATGGGGAGTAAGAAATATTGTATTCCTCACTTCCAAAGCTGCAGCCCCTTGTAAGCCCATTGACTCCAATCCTACACCCCTTTTCTGTTAAAGTTGGCTCCCACATTTAAGACTTGACTTGAGACTTGACTCAAAAGTACTTTGCAAGAACTTGAGACTCAACTTGAGATTTGAAGGCAGAGACTTGAGATTTGACTTGAGACTTGGTGTAGACGACTTAAATACACCACTGCTTCCAGGTTAGATGGGCATAAGATTTGTAGCCTTAAACATGTAGATAATTCTCTCCCACTGAGATCAGGAAGAATACAGAAGTGCTTCACTTTAACTAAATCATGCCTTTAAAATATTGCTATCGTTTGTATATATTTAACTTTTATCTTTGGCTTACTAGCCCATTTGAATGCCTTTTGTGATAGAATTGTAGGGTATATGATATACAATAAATGCAAAAGAGATGTAGATCACATGCCCATCTTGGTACAGGCAGAAGTGTCTTCAAAATCAACTGGACAGTATTTTCCACACAGCTCTGCCCTGTGAGGTGTCTCATCCAGATTCATAAACAGCTGAATGCTTCCTGGATTTTTGAACTCGCAGCTCTGGCTCAGAGCCCATGCATCACATGAAATTTTCATACCTTTTCTCAGATTTAAGAGTGACAGACAGGACTGTTTCCATATGATTTGGGATAAGGGTGCTGCAGCTTTATGCTATAAAGACTCAGAGAAAAGTAAGGCCTGTTCAGTCCTGTGGGACTTAGTCACAAGAAAGTAGGAATAGGATTTCAGCCTTAGCAAGGGTTTTTAGCTTTCCAGGATCATCACTGCAATAGCTTCCAATCAAAATGTTTGGATGTGCATTTCAGAATATCATTTATCTTTAGGAACGTCAGCTCTAAAAACATTAGCACTTGTCACTGTCAATGTAAATGCCAGAAATTAGCTTTCTTTCATCTGAAAAAGGAATAATTAACTTAGCAACTGTTTCTAAAAGTGCTAATTAATGGGTTTCACCAACTTGATCTGTCAGGATGCCTCTTGATCTGAACACCAACTTGGCTTCTCTCACCCACCCCCACCTCCCTACGCACGAGGATTATGTTTCCTTTTTGACATTTTTCCCCTGAGACACAAGTTTACAATGGGCTTCAAAATAACTTTTTAAAGTCATCATACAAAACATGGAAATGAGAAGAAACAGTGTTGCCAGCTAACGGTTTTGCATTTGTCTTGACTGCTTTTTCAATAAACACATTGGATTGGATCTAGGCTTAGTCATACTTAGGCTATTTCCACCCTACACTTTTATAGTGCTATTATTCCACTTTCAACATCCTGTGGAATTCTGGACTTCATAGTTTACTGAGGCCAGAGAGCTCTCTGGCTAAGAATTCTAAATACCCCTCCCTAAATTGCAAACCCCCGGATTCCATAGGATGTTGAAAGTGGAATAATTGCATTATAACAGTGTAGTACGGAAATGACCTTACAGTAGATGCATTGCTATCTCCTGACTTCAGTCCCACTGATTCCAATGAGTTTGTTCTATATCATAACAAATCTATGCATGTTGACTTAAAGTAATCTCTACCAATTATATTTACTTCCAAGTAAGCATGCATGAAGATTTCAGCCTAAATGACCCAAAGAAACTCTGTATAAGTGAATAAAGATTCCTGGTGCTATGGTGCATGTTGGAGCAATGCCGGTGAAGTGATGAAGGCCTGAGTTTCATCAGTATGGCAATGAAAAACCACTTGACTCCCACATTCAATGCCTTGAGATTTGTGAGGGTAGAAAGATAAATTATAAATGTCCCATATTTGATACATGGGCATTTAAAACCCTGGAGTGTTATGTTCTCAAGTTTGGAGAGTCACGAGTTTGGAGTAGTTAATTGCCATTATGGTTACAAGGCCTCCAACACTATTATCATCATAAAGTGCAAGTATAAATTAACTCTTTACTTTTCCATTTAAGAGTTATCCTCTCCTTTTTTTAAAAAACAACTTGCTGACCTGAGATACAGAAACAAGCTCCTCTCATCTATTCTATTATCTTTCCACATCCTCAATAGCGCACATGTCAGCAGTGTGAGGCACAACACAAGCCAAGACTTGAACCATGTGCCAATTATTAATTACTTCACCATGGAATGAGGTTGCTGACCCCATAATTATAAAGGCAACTGAAAGATACAGTTATAGAGCAAAAGAAGTTAAATGTCTTGTAAAGTTACCTGTATATCTTGGTTACTGTGGAAAGGCATTAATGATAAGAAACTAATTATTTGCATCTTCAGAGACACAGAAGGTATTCCTATAAAAAATAGGACCTTTGGAAGGTAAGCAGTTTTAGCAGGCACACAGGTTACTAGAGAAATAAAGAATATTCAAAGATATTTGAAAAATAATAGGAAAGTATGTTTTTCAACCTTGACAAGAAGAATCCTGATCTTACGAAAATGTTCACAGTTCAGGACTCATTCTGCACAAAATTCGCACATGGTTGTTTTGCATAGAAAAAAAAGCATTTTCTGCACAGAAAGCAGTTTTTCTGCATAGACAATGGTAAGAATCTTCTACATACTACTTTTATAAGATTATAGAATCATACCCTACATGCTAAAAACTGTGGCCAGGATTCTGCATCATTAGACATAACTACAGTAGAACTACTACATACATACCTGGTTTAGGGGCTATGTGGGGACCATGAAATTCTTCCCATGAAAGGGATTGTGAAAATCCTCATGAAAGTCCCCCAACACCATTTAAGCAGCCACTGAGATCAACAGGGGTCCATTCCGCTGTTCAAGAAGTAGCAGCCTGATGTGCAACCAATCTCTGGCACGAAGGGTGTTTGCAGCAGGTGTCCTTTTTCTGCCTGTTGCACTGAGATCACTCACAGAAGGAGATGGGAATGTTAAGCAGCCGCTTCTTGATCAACAGAAGAATGGACTCCATCTATGCCAGCAGGTGCTTAACAGTAAATGGGATTTGGGTGAAGTCTGACCACCGTCCACTATGTAGCTTGATATTTCTAATGGAAATATTATTTTGTGCACAGAAGAAGCTGTTTCCTGCACAACAAGTGCTGCAGTAGGGGACATTGCCTTCAAAATTCACATGTGGTTGATTTGAAGTGAAAGCAGCTTTTTCCTGTGCAGAGAAAAAGCTGTTTCGTGTGCAGAAAATGCTATTTTCTGTGCAAAACAACCACAGGCAAATTTGTGCCAGAAGAAAATCTCAAATTGCGAATAGGCTACAAAACTGCATGGTTTTCAAAGTCTTTCTTGCTGTTGGAAGAAAATTGCTAAACTTACTAGTGCATTGCTTGAGAAGAAAATTAGTAGTAAATTATATCCCTACAGGTCATCCAGGCATAGTCTTTCCCACTTCACTGAGATGCATTCCTATTTAAATGATAGCATCTTTTTTAGTTTGCATGCATAGATATATAAACAGGAGAGAGCCTTCCTAATGGCTACTCCCAAACTCTAGAATGTCCTTCTTAGAGAGGCTGGACTGGCACCCTCCATACTGCTCTTCCATAGAATTTTTGCTTTAGTTGGCCTTTTGAGTACTGATTATTCACAGGGAAAAGACCTTAAATAATAAGCTGTATTCCCTGTATTTGTTGCTACCCTCCTCCTTAAATGGGCATTTTTAATTGCTTTTAATTCTATTGATAGTTTAATTTCATTTTAACTTTTGTATGATAGGTACTTTTACCTGTATTTGCTTTAAATTTGTAACCCACCTTGAGTTCCAGGACTGAGTAAAAAGCAGGAGAAAAAGACAGAGAGAAAGAGAGAGACAGACAGACAGAGATGGAGATTATCATGTTCAAATGTTTATTCTCTTCTACAGTGATAAATTTCCTCTTTGGGGACAATGTGAAAGGGACCACCATGGCAGAAAGCCTATACTTTGCAATGCTAGACCTCAGCAGTTTGCAGACACAGAAATAGAACAACCAAGGATGGAGAAGTTTTGGCTCATGACTCCCACCAGACCTCCCAATATCTCCCACCAAGTAAAGAACAGAACTGCTGAATGCTGCCCAAGCCACAAATAAATTAGGATGAAAAAGCCAGACTTTTTAAATCTTAACATGTATATTTAGAGTATAGGCATGTGATCTACAGACTTCAGGCTTACATTCAATTAGACCCTTGTTTCCAATGATCATCAGCCAATTCCTTAAAATCCTGAATGCCCACATACCCCAAAAAAAGTTCTGGATGCCCACAAAGATTTGTAGATTGCTGACAGGATTATAGGATAATATCCTACACATTAAAAACTGCGGCCATGATCCTGCATCATTAGACATAACTACAGTAATAGAGTTCCATTCTTGTAGTTATGCCTGACCATGTCATACCCCCTCCAGAAAATCCTACTGTTTCAGCTCAGCAGTGCCTCAACCAAAGGTTTCCCAAAGCACTGCAGATTTGGAAGCTGGGCAATGATATCAGCAGCACTCTGTCAGTTGCAAGGCATTGAGAACAAACAGCTGTTATGAGAGTGTAAGTCCAGCTTATGATCTTGTACTAAACAGCATGCCTGTCAGTGTTTTCTACACAGTGCTTATCATTACAAGTTTGCAACCAGAAAACACCCCTATGTTTCCTGCTTCTTAGCTACTGTGGGATGATGGCTGAGAGACATTATCTCTTTAGTATATATTTGTTCCTTGCCTGAACATGAACTGATGAAGTGGCGAGTTCAATCTTTTCTGTGAGAACTTCTATGCAGATGACAGCTATTGTCCCTGTTTAGCAGTGTGCATCTTACAACTGTATTCTCCTGTCAGCTTTCTATCCCCCTCCTCCCTTCCTTACAGCTTGGGCTCATTTACTAAAAAATTCATTGGAAATTGTGCAGTGTGTGTATGGGGGGTTACTTTATTAGTGTTACATTATTTTTTTTTCTCTCCTCCTCCTCCTCCTCCCCCTTCCTGCATGATGAATTACCTTGTATTGAGATGGTAGCTTCAGCCCTGGGACTTAGCAATCTCCTCCTGGTCCCTTGCACAGACAGATGGGACAGCCCATGTCTTGACCATGATTGATTAGCTGGAGAAAGCCTGTTGAGTGGAGTTCCATGAAGATTGATGCTTCCTCCTTCTAAAAGCATTTCCAAAAAGTTTCTATTACATTTTGATTATGTTTATAGAATCTCACTAGTCTTCAGGAAGATTCAATCTTTTTTTGTCCTCCTCCTTCGTGCATATGTGTGTGTGTGTGTGTGTTAACAGAGAAGGCAAGTGCATGGGCGTATACTCACCTGCAGTACTCTCCAGCTGGAGAAAAATATTTCAGTCTTACTCCCTCTGCTGATCTACTTGTGCAGATCTGTTTGAAGTAACACCTTGTAAGATGACATCTGAATCCACTTCAGGCATGATACAGATATAGCTCAGTTAATGAAGTAGGTGTGTTTCTGGGCCTTACTTCTTTAACAGAAACTTTGGTACCAGAGGTAGAATGAACATGGAAAGAACAGGGATAGGTTCCTACACCACAAAAAAGAAAGAAAGAAAGAAAGAAAGAAAGAAAGAAAGAAAGAAAGAAAGAAAGAAAGAAAAGAGCAGTTCAACATGTTTCAGCAAACTTTTTATTCAAAACTAACATTTTACACATGTGAAATTAAACAAATAAGTCAGGTAAGCCTTGAATAGATACAAAAAAAGCATTTTCAATCTTCTAGCAACCACTTGAGAACTTCTTTGAAAATGCTTCCCAGGATAATTTTTTTTTCTTTTAACAGCCTCCACTTTTTTTACAATTTCGATTTTGATGGTGAAACATAGATCTGTGATTTGTCAAGATGCCAAAATGAAGCAAGTTAATCTGCTTTCCCCATTTCTGTCTGTTTTGCTCCTCACACATGCTCAGTGAATGATTCTGGAGGCAGCTGTTTACCTTGTCTCTTGTGTGTAAGCAAACACTGCTAAAGGAGGAGCTCCTAGAGCTCTAGAGTACAAGCCCATTCTTTCCTAGATAAAGCTTTAGTGAATTCTTTACTGCAGACATGTTCCTGCAACCCAGTACTGAAAGTCTACCTTTCTTCACCCTCCTTCACCACCCTCCAATGCTGCCAAATGCCTTTCAGCTGGACAGAGTACAAGAAAAGGGATACTGGGCTGGACTTCCATAAAAAGACTTTGTAAAAAGAAACTTCTTTGTCAGAGACTTGTATTTATCCCTATAAATACAAGCAGCAGAATGGGAGAGGTCAGTCTAGAAGTGGTGATCATATCCTCCGATGGTTCCTATCTCATAGGAACAGTCCTTATGTTCTGGTTTCTCTCTCTGGTAAATCCATATCCCAATCCTTTAAGTGAGGATGCTTTTTTAAATGCATTTATTGCAACTCCCTAGATTTGTCTTTCTCCACCACTTTCACAGGTTGACAGAGTTCACTTTAAAGTGTAAACAATGCATATTTTTCAAAAATTAGGCAAAAAAGGGACAGAACCCACCTCCTCAAAACAGAACAGAAAACAAAGATGGCCATGGACTGAACAGGAAGATGAGAAAAGAAAGTACTCCCAGATGTGGCTTTATAAATGGACACATCCCTACCCAGGATTACTGACTGTTTTTGGCTGAGAGAAATATCCTGGCCTGTATCGCTAGGGGTGGGTGCAAAGGCATCTGGTGAGTCCTATTCAGTGAGGTGATGAATCTACTCCAGCTTTTAGCTGACATTTAGGGAAGCTATCCAAGGTACTGAACCTCTTTGAAGGACAGGGCTCCACATCTTGAGTTTGTTGTTCTTGTATGCCTTCAAGTCATTTCCATCACAGGGTTTTCTTGGCAAGATTTGTTCAGAGTGGGGTTGCCATGGTCTCTCTCTGAGGCTGAGAGAGTGTGACTTGCCTACAATCACCCAGGGGGTTCCACAGCTGAGCAGGGATTCAAACTCTAATCTCCTAGAGTCTTGGTCCAACACTCAGATCATTACACCACAAGGGAACACACAAGACCATAGAAGGTTTCTTTAAAATTCCAGTTAAAAGCTGATTCACTCAACTGGTAGGCTTCATGACTTTAGTGTGTATGTGAATGAGGGCAGCATTTTATGTCTTGGCTGTTTCCGGATGAAAGAGAAGAAGAAGTAGAGATGGATTCTCATACCTATTTTCACGGTATCATGCAGTACACAGTCTTTCATTTTGCCTATTATCGAACACAATGTTTTTCTAGTATAACTTCAGTCAAAGGGAGAAACACATCCTTGGCCTTTAAAAGTAGGTGATATGCTATTGCTGAATTAATTAATATAATACACCCTTGATCAACCATTTTCAACCTTGCTCCCCCAGTTGTTGTGGGGTTTCAGTTTTTAGCATCTTCAGCCATCAGCCATGCTGACTGGAAATCATGGAAGTTGTCCAACATCATGGAGATTCTAGATTGAGAAAGGCCTTTCTAGATTTATAAAACAAAACAAAAAGCTTCACATATCAGAAGTAGAACCTAAACAACAGCAAAGTATACTGGGAAGACAGGCCTTAGGTAGTGATTCTTTTTCTGGAAAGAGATGCTTCACAAATATATCCCTAGTAGAATTCAAAGACATAGCCATGTTAGTCTCAATCAGTATGCAAAGGGATCTTGTAGCACCTCTGAGACTAACTGAGAGAAAGAAGCTGATAACGAGCTTTCGTAGACTTAAGTCTGGTTCATCAGATGCATGGAGTGAAATGCCTAGGAACAGATCTTTATAGCTACGAATAAGCAGCCTGTGTGTGTGTGGATAGCAACAGAAATGCAAGGCTTGTGGGTATGGTGATGAGATGCCAACTTCAGTTTTAACTATGGTTACTGGGGGACAAAGGCAGGAGGAAAGATGTTGCCTAGAGCCAAGTAGATAATCTTATGAATGGTGCAGGCAGTTACCGGAATGTAGTGTGGTACTGGTTATAAACCAGAAAATGGATGTGATAAACTGGCCAAGAGAGCCCTCATGAGGCTGGGGTGTTATGATATATATTGTGTTTCAGAAAACCACTGTCTCTGTTTAACCCAGTGTTGATAGACTGGAGTTTGTGGATATATTCCAATTCTGCTGTTTCTCTTTCCAATCTTGCTTTCTAGGTTTGTTTGTTTTTTCTCAAGGACTGCTGTTCTGAGGTCCCTAGTGTCGTTTGAAATCTGGAGGCCATGTTAAGTGGATTGCACCATGACAGTTTCTGGAAGGGGATGATTTTTAATGCCATACCCCCACCCTTGCTGCAGCAGCTGCTGCTGCTGCTCCTCCTCCTCCTCCTTTTTAAATCTCTAAGCAGGTTAAGCATAAGCATTTCAGGGAGGTTGTACACTACTCTTTTAGCTCAGTACGGTTTTGTTGTTGTTGTTGGTTTTGTTGTTATTTTAATATAAAAATATTTAATTTTTTTTAAAGGGATCCTCCACCTACAGTCAGAAGTAATACAGTCTATTTTACTGCTCAGGGATTTTATCCAATAGGTACAAAGGAGGGCGGAAACAAAACTGTTGCAGTTCTTTCCTTACTTATAATCTAAGTAACAGTAGTTCTTGGCCATTTTTCCCCAGACCAATTGAAAGTTACTAAAAGTCTTAAATGGCCATGTAAAGGGCGGGATAGCAGCTGGATAGCAATGATGCTGTGCAGTAGCACGGCTCCTGAATTGGAAACAACCCACTGCTACTGCGGGATAGCAAGGTTGTGTGGAAATGGCCAGGGACTTCAATAAAGTTTTAGGAACTTAACTGCAACTGATTGCTATCCTTTGAGAATTATTGCTGATTTTTAAAAAATATTTAAGTGTGTAGTATGGTAGCTTGATACCACTTTAACTGACATGGCTCCATACTACAGAATCCTGGGATCTGTAGTTTGTTGATGTACTTAAAAGTATCAAGGGAACTCCCTTGAACTACAACATTAGAGCTCTGTAGCAGAAAATTCTAAGTACTTCATGAAACAACAAAGTCCAAGATTCCACACGGTGGCACTATGGATTTCAGTCATATTACACAGTTTTAGCACTCTGATGACACTTTAACTGCCATAGCTGCATATTATGGAATCCTGGGATTTGAAGGAGGCACTAGAACACTCTGGATTCCACAAAATGGAATTCTGGCAGTTAAAGTAGTATCAGACTGCAGTAACTGTGTAGTGTGAAGCAAATCCTGATGCTAAAGGTAGTATCAAACTGCTATAATTGTGTAGTGTGGATACAGCCCAAGAAAATATCCCCAGTCTTACTGTCCACATTAAACTGAAAGATATTTCCCCACTTCTATGAGATGTTGTATATTTGAGGAAGGGATGTGAGTGCAGAGACATCACCTTTCCATCAATTCATTCCCCAATCTTCTCATAATGTTATAGGGAGAATTGTTGCTATCATTGTTACTATTATTAATCTTGCGTGACCATTATGTACAAAGTACCCCATGACTACACTGGCACATACTGGATTCTGGCCAGGCCCCTGCCAAACTTGACTTACAGGTAAGCGGACACTGAAATTGAGGGGGTTCTTTTCCCCTTTTGATTGAGAAGTAGCTGCCTGGCATTCCCACCCCATCACATTAGCAATCTCTAGTGCAATAGGCAAAAAGGGAGCATTGTTGCAAATCTCCCTCATGTTCATGTGAGGTGGGTAGGAACATCCAACAGCCATTTCTCAATAGACAGGGGACCAGATCCTAGTGGCTACTTACCAGTAAGTGTGTTTGGGGGACTTTCAGGGTCCCTGAATCACTCCTGCATTAAAATATCCCAGTTTTTGTGTCCTCCTCCTACGTTATCTTTTGGCCCTCAGTTTACTTCAACTACTGCAAACTGAGTTCAAATTGCAAAAGTAGTTTGTACTAAATTAACTCAGTAGAGGGAGAAGAGGGGGTAGAATCTTCCACTTCCCAGTAGGCTCAGGCAAAAATAAACTGCTACAGCCTCTCCTGACTTGTGTGTTCTTCCTCATTAATATTATTTGCCATCTTGACCACACACTAATGTTGTGTGGCCACATGTGCCCCAGTTTTCACCTGTGAAGTCTTGGAGGTTATGGACAGGTGGCTGACAAAGAGAAAGAATTTGAACTGGCTCATATATGCCCTTCAAATACCCTGAATCCCAGCCCTATAGGGCTTTATAGGTAGAAGCGTATCTGGGGGAGGGGGCACTGGGACGTGTGCCCTGGGTGCCAATGCCAGGGGAGTGCAAAAAAGGTGAAAGGCACCCCCACCCTCCTGCCTGGGCCTGGCACGCCACTGCCCCCCTGCCCCCACCAGAGTCCTTTCTGGCATGGTGTGGGGGGGGGCACCGGGCCAGCAGTGCTGAGGGATGTAACTTCCACATTTTCCGTAGGTGCTGTTGATCCTAGAGACACCACTGTTTATAGATCCTAACTAGAACTTTCATTTGGAAACAGAAACGGACCATTTGACTGGGAACTCTTTTATATCAGCATCCCTAATTAAATGGAGACCTCTACTTGTGTTCAAGTATATCTGAATAGACACCCCTTCAGAATCTCCTCAGTAATAAAGGAAGTGCAAGAACTGAGGATAAGGGAACACTCTTGTATAACTGAGCTGAGTACTTTCATACAGCTGTAGAAACTAACTCAAGTTAGCTGCAGGCAGCCTGTTTGACTTCTGAGGCCTTCGTGTTCACTCTCATTGCTTGGCTATCTTTCCCGTTCAAGCCTTTCTTGAACATATAAATCCAGGAATATGGGTTTTTTTCTCCCTTTTTTTTTAATTTCAGCATTTATTACACATGCAAATTATAGATGAAAGCATCAACTACACAAGCCATTACTCAGAAGAGTATCTTTCCAACTGCTGGACTTGGACTGAACAGCTTGTGGTTAATTTGCTATATAATCACTGCCTGCAACAGGAAAAGCAAGTGCTTCAACTGTGCTAATATTATGAAAGGGGAAGTTAACCATAGAGATAAATCCTGAAGAGCTGCAGCTGGGATGAAAGAGAGGCAAATCAGTGAAGCCGGAGCCAAGGCTACAGGCCTGCAAAAGTGGCCATTTGGATATTTAAAGGATAAAAGGTACCCACTAGTGCTGAAACATGTTTTGAAGTTGCTGTTGGCCTCATTTTAGAGGGGCTCAACCCTACAGCTCTGACTGAAGTGAAAATTAAAAAGAAACCCTGTAGTGTGTTTATAGCTGTGACTGCGACTGTGTGCGTGTGATGATGACTTTGTTTTCTTCATCCGTTATCTTTGAAATTCCAAATGTCTGCTGAGTTAACTACCTTTTCTAAGCCAGGATGGCTTCTCATGTTCAAGAGAGTGTAAATATTCATATGGAACTCTGGTTTACACTGTATCAGACTACTGGTCCATCCAGCCCAGTAATGTCTGTTTAGTTAGTGGGAGGTATCCAATAGAATCATCACTTGCATTTCTCTCTCTTCTCTCTCTCACACACACACACACACACACAGAGGAAAGATATCACTCCCCCCCTTCCCTTCAAAAAACGAAAACAAAAGAGAACACAGACTTATGTAACAGTTGTGCCTGCTAATATCTACATATAGATCTACAGATAGAAATAAATATTGTAGTTTAAATGTAAATATCGTATACAGTGGGGAAGGCAGTGGTCAGGTGAACTGCTTTTCTGCAACTGATTAACAACCTCTTCCTTTCTTAAGGCTTTTTACAGAGCTTGAAAAGTAATTCCTGTTACTGAGCTTGAAATGTCATCTGTTGCTGTTACTCATTACAGCGTGGGAAAAGTAATTCATTCTGCTATTCCACTCACCACACATGGCTTTTCCATTACTTTTCACTCTTTTGGAGGGGACAGATTTGTGGTGGATAATAGAATGGCATAGAACTTGAAAAGTTTCTGTCAACATGCCCTCTAAAAATAACATACGAAATAAATAAAAGTTACAAAAATAATTAGAAAATGTTACTCATTGCACCAGTGAAGAAACTTCACACTTCATCATTATGTTTTTTAATACAGCTTCTTTACATCCTAATTACTCTAAAAATAACTAGTTACAGGTAACTACATTTTTGTTAACTTGTTGCTTTCATTCTCTGGTTCCAGATCTTTCAGATGGACCTGCACTGGACAACCAGTCAAACAAGGGACACCTTCAATTACAGCAGTGCTTTCCAAACTGTCTGATGTGGGGGAGCAACGTGGATTTTGTGTGGGGAGTGCCAGGGACCAATATCCTATTTATGGCTATTAGATATAACTGTATCTTTCTTTCTTGGAAACATGCCAGGGACCAGCAGCCAATGGCCTGTGGACTCAATTTGAGTAACACTGAAGACTGTCCTTTGCAAAATTGGACTTATGGCCACCCTGATCTCCAGCATATCTTTCCAAGTCCTGCTCCCAGCAATACTTTAACTGGAAAAGCTGGGAACTTGGACCTGCAATCTTATACACCAAAAGCATTTATTTTGTTACTGTTGAAACAGTTTTCCTCCTTCCTAGGCAAATGGCCAGTTGAGGCAGCTTACTATATTATAGAATTGAAAAGAATAACAAAACCAAGTGAAATGTAATTGAATAGTTGTTCTGACCAGGAATTTCTTCCACATTTTCTTTCAGCCATTCTTATTCAGTTTGGTAGAGAAGAAATTGCCGTATTTTCTTTCAACCATTCGCATTCAATCCAATGCTGGGAGAAAGGTAGGATTAAAACAAAATAAAATAATCAAATAAAATAAAACTCATAGGGGAGAAAAACTTAAGAAAAACTGCTCACAGGAAATGAAAAAAAGTGGAGAACTTCTCAAGGGTAGGCTTTGTGGTTCTTATGCTGACCTTATAGGTTGGTCAATGGTTATTGGTGCCCTCTCTCATCTTCCTGGCAGCCTGCAATCACCCAGCCTTCCTACATTTCAGACAAAGTCCACAGGATGTAAGCATGAGAGGCCGCCATGAAGGCTACAGAGTAATGGAGCAATATGTTACAGAAACAGGAGACACCAAAAATGCCCAGTGAAAAACAGGCTTTCATCTGTTCCCCATGCTGTTCCAGGTTGCAAAGTCTGGCATAATAGCTGGGTCTTTTTTTAACTTTTTATCATGAATCCATAGGTAGAAATATAGCAAAGTGAGGGGGTTTGGATTATCCCCTTTTTTAAAACAATTTCTTACATTTTTCTTTCAGCCCCTTTCATCTTCTCTAAATTTGCTTTCCAAAGCTTCTAACTATCTTTGCACGGCTTTACATGCTGGGTGTCTTTACTATCCTACCCACTTCCACTGGATTGGGTTGTCCTATAAATTTTGTAATGTGCTATGTGTCACTTGAATGACAGCATTCAGCCATACTAGCCTTCACAGACTGTAAAGATACCAACAGAGGCCTTTCTCATTTGTCCATGGCCAAGGGTGGGTATATGAGAGAGAATGTTTTTGGTAATGGCACACCTGGAATCAGGTCCCACTGGGGAGGATTCATCAAGGCCATTCTTGGGAAAATTTCAGGAAAGCTCTAAAGCTCTAAAGTTCCACTTCTTCTTTTTGGTCTTTTCTTTATTTTGAGTTAGATGCTTTAATATGTAATGGCTGTTTTTATCAAATTGTATCATTCCAGAGAGCCAGCTAGTATAATGATTTGGGGTTTCTGGTATTCTCAGGTGCTCTGTTTTGTCTTATTTTTATTCAGATCTCCTGATACCATGGGAACTGGACCACTATTGGACTGTCTTCTATGAAGTAGGACATATGGCCACCCCAAATGTGATCTGAATGTAGTTATAACACCCGTAAACTCCATAGGTTAGCTAGGTGCTATGTTAAGAAGTACATGGTTTTATGCCTCCCGAAATGACTCTTAATCAACTTCACTGAGTAACAACAATCTGAATTTGCAGGACCAACCTTTACCAACACCAGAATTTGTACAGAATATTCCAGATATTTATCACCCTCCCCCAATGTTCTTCTGATAGACAGACAGACAGACCTTTATCTCCACATTACAGCTGCCTCTCTCTTAAGTCTAGATGTAGGAGGGACCAGGCACAAAACATCTTCTTTGCCTGCAAATTGTATTGCTTTCCTGGAAAGCCTCAAGGTCTGCCTGTCAGCAAAATGAATTCATGGCCCACCAGTTAATAATTGAACAGACAGGATGAGGACACCCCAGGAGTGTGTTTAAAGAACAACAAGTATAAAACACAAGTGTGGGAGGAGAATGGGAGGGGGCTGGGAGAAGTCCCTTCTGCTATTGAGAAACAAGAATGAAAAACTGAAAGGAGAAGTGATGGTGCTAGTTGATCTGATAATGGTCAGATGGGGATGCTAAAATGCTGGCTTAATGGTTTCTGTTCCTCCATCAAAATAAGAGACAAGGGCATGAAATCTGAGATCAATCAAGTAAGAATTCTAAGACATGCCAGAGGCTACACTTGAAAACACATAGTCCTCTTCCTTAAGTAGATTGAGAAGGATGCATCTCCATCTCTACTTTTGCATTCAACTAAGGTAAAATGATTAAAATGAGTACTGGAGACAATACATTTTTGACACATGCTTTATTTTTCCCGTGTTTTGGATTATGAAAACATATGACAGACCCAAAGCACAAAAAGATGCTTGCAGATTGGCATGTTGGAGAATACGCAGAGGATACAAGACACAGTCTGACATATCAGTCATCATAATGGCTCCGAAAGCCAAATTCACATGCTACGTTTAGCCAAAGATATACATGATTATATTAAAATGACAAAACTGGCTTGATGCAGACATGCTTTTTTCTAACTGGAGGAAATTAACAGTTTTTCCGGGTTTGCTTGTTTGTGGTGAAAACCTGTTTTCAAGCTTCCAGGACATCAGTAACCATTTCTCCATTGCAGATTCCCTAGACCAGTGATCCATTTTTTTCCCCAATTTGCTGTCATTGTTTGGAGGACCACCTATATGAATAAAGGAAGATGTATATGAATAGGTGCCTCTATGAAGTTTCAGCTCGCAGCCTACTTGTTGAATCAGTTGACATGAGTGACTCAATCAGTCCAATTAGAGTATATATATCTCCAGCACAACTTTTAATACTACAGATGTTAAGACTACAAACCTACTGATGGCCCTAAAGATCACAGGAGAAAGAAATGCATACTGAGTACTGTGCCACTAGTTGGGAAACAATCTGCTTTGGGACATCCGATCCATCTATCAAAGCTTAAAGACTAGGAAGAATGATCAAATTTGTTAAAAAATTCCAGTTCAGCAATTTCTAGAAACAATTACTTTCCAACACTGCAATAAGTAACAGGTCTACAAAGGACAATGGTATATCTTTTATGGTCTCATTCTGCTAATGTAAGAGTTGAATTCTATATAGGTCACCAGGGCATCCTATTCTGAATTCTGGCTCTACCTCTAGGTCCCTTTCACATTATACTCATTTTTAGCCCTATGATTCCACTTTTACTGCCACAGCTGCATCCTATGGGATCTTGGAATTTGTAGTTTTGGTGAGGCACCTGAGCTATATGGCTGAGAATTCTAAATGCCCTTCCCTCAATTGCAAATCCCAGGATTTGATAGGATGGAACTACAGCAAAGTAGCATGTAGTATGAAAGGGTACCTGGTTACACTCAGCTACTACACTCTTTGGAAGACAATTGTGTACATGGTTCTGATTAGCCTATCCTGCAGATCATTCCATACAACAGGGGAGGATAACCTCTTGTCTACAGGCCTAATCCAGTCTGACTAGGCTCCCTGGGCAGACACTTGCCTTTCTCTAAATCTCCCTCTCTATAAATCAGGAAATCAAGTGGGGTGGAGGATGGAATCACCTAGCCTTTTTATCTTATCATGTGATTTCATCAACATGCTTGGCAACAGCTGAGGTTAAATAAACTCTATAACATGTACTGTAGGTTGCTTTCATTTCTGCTGCTGTGAAGCAGACCTATGAAACTAAAGGAGGTGATCTACTTTTGAGGGTTGGGGGAAACTACGTTATTGAGTCCAGAATTTTAAATGGCCCCGTAGAAACCTGGAGCAGTCTGATCCTCTTGCTTCTATCTGGCAAGGGAGAACTTCAACCCAGAACTGTGTTGATAAGTTTTACTGTTCAATGTAACTGTGGAATATCAAGATGTTTGGGATTTTATGGAGGATATTTTTTTGGCAGATCCAGCAAGTCATTAGCCTGATATTTAAGAAATGAAGTGAGAAACTTGTAGCTGGAGAGATCATGGTGTCACGTCCAGCTCTCCCTCCAGGCTCTCATCTTCTCACTACATCTCCTAAAATTATGCACTGTAAAAGCTATATAGCTGTCACGTCAGGAACTTTAGGATTCGTACCATCTGGCAATGACAGTGTAATGGGGTGGTGTTAGGGTCAGAGCTGTACGAAGTGAGCTGGGGAGCCAAATCAGTAAAACAAATTATTTTAACAGTGTGCTCTCTCTGACTGACAAGGAATAAACTCTGTATAACTAGGAATTCATTGGCTTCTAAGGAATTTATAGTACAGGTTTAGCTGCAAAGGAGTAGTAGTAACATCTAATTTGATTCAGCTCTTTGTGTCGAGTAGCCCTCTGTTACCCTGATTTCTGGGGGTTCTGCCAGGGATACCTAAGTGCGCTCCAAATATTATAAAGTTGGGAATTAGCAAAGAGCACAAGCTAGCACTACGAGAGGCAGGGCAACGTAGCGAGATCTTTTACCCAATGTCTATGGGGGTCAGGCCAAGTCAAGGAGCAAACAGAAGTAAATAATAACTGTTGTTTTTATTGATACAGTCAAACACGTGTATGCAACACACTCATACAGAGATCTATAGAAATAAAGGTTGGAGCTGGATAGAGGGATTTTAAGAGGAGGTTTTGTATGGGAAATACACCTGTCCTGAAGCCCGGGTAGTCTGAAGAAGAAGTTCATGGTAGTGAGGATTCTCAGCATGAGGAGCTGAGGGGACGGCTCGTCAAACAAAGTGACAGCAAGGCAGGATAGAAGCCAAGAGCAATCCAAGGAAGCGCTCAAAGTCAGGGGGTCTTATAGGGGAAAATGTGGCTAGTCCGTTCCTGGGGATAACAATGGGTTTTGGGCTGGAGACAAAGCCTCCGAAAAGTCAGTAATTTACATGATTGAGTTATGACATAGTTGTCAATAGCTCAGACAGTATTCAAACTCAGAGTGCTTGACAGTTGAGTATTCGGCTCGTCATGTTGCCTGCTCGGGGCAGGGAGTCCTTTGTAAGTAGCATGCATACATAATGTGGTACTTGCATTGAGGTCTCCTAAAGTGGCAGTCTGGCTATTTCTGGCCTGACTGTATTTGCTTGGAATATTTCAGCTATTAGCGGCCGTGCCTGTGTGCGTGCTTGTCTGGGGGCCTCACAAGCACGTGGAGAGGAATAGGTATAGAAGGCCAAATTATTGATATCAAATGATATCTAATATCCCACAAGTCCAGGCTAGAAACTACGGTGACACCTCCATATTTTAGTAATGGGATATGTAGTAGGAGTTAAGTAGCAGCTTGCTTTAACAAGGTATGAGAACCAGAGACCATTAGATAAACAAAAGCTAGGAATGCACTGATAAGCATAGCCAGGCTGTACAAAAACTACAAAGTCTCTTGCAGGTGGGAAGATGTACTCTTTGTATTTTATGTTTTGAATCTTGCTAATTGCCTCCAGTCCACTCACTGAAGTCCTGTACGATGTATCACGCTCCTAATAAATAAATTGTTCTATTGGTGCGTGCAAATTCAGTTCATGACAGAGTGAATGAACTGCATGTAAAAATATTACAATATGTATCAAAAAACTGAAGAAGAGCCTGAAGAGGGAACATCCTGCAGAGTTGCTGAAGCTCCAGGCAATGGACTCACCAAAAGAGAAGAGACGGACCCCAGCCAGCCTCCTGATGCGAGACCCAAGACACGGCCCTCAATTCCTCCAACCACCCCGACTGGAGGTCAGACCTGGGCCTGGGGGGAAAGACCAGAAACTGCTCTGCACCAACGTTACCGGGCTACAAGATGGGACACATTGATTGTCGAGACCAGCTTGATGGAACAACTTCTAGCCAGAGAAGAAGAAGTGGAAAAACAATGAGAAGAAATTTCTAAATTGAGAGCTCAGCTACATGACTGGAGACTTCTGGTGCCTCAGGTTGGGCATGCGCCACCCCAGATTCCAGCAGCTGCTGCTGCTGCTCTGGCAGCTGCGGCACCCGCACCTCCCAGGATACCAGTCCGACAAGTGGGCCCAAGACCTTTTCAGGAATTGAAAACCACTTATGATGGTGATGGCGCCACCCTAACATACTTCCTCAACATGGCCTCTAATTACAAGAACAACTACAGGAACAGTTTCCCAGACGATGCCACCAGAATCAGATACTTGAGCCAGCACCCCAAAGGAGAAGCAGCGGAGTGGGTTGCCAGCCTGTTCAACTAATGAGCTGAAGAGACAGCTGATCTGCAGCTGTTCATGCATCGCTCCAGAGAAAGGTTTGAAGAGCCTTTCTTCCAAGAACAAGTCAGATACCAACTCAGAAAACTCCACCAAGGAAAAGGGACCATCGGGGAATACGCCCGTGAATTCAGAAAGTTAGCCACTAAAGTACCGGAATGGAAAGATGACATACTCAAGCTATTTTTCCGAGATGGATTAAACTCCACCATACTAGATCGCTGCCTGACACAAAGAGGTCCTGCCAGTCTCTTGGTATGGATGAAACTAACCAAAGAAGTGGAAAGCATCATGGAGAGTGTCCAGCTCACTCAGCAGAGACAAGCCCAAGAAAGTGGTCCCCGAACCCCGGCACCCCAAATAACCACTTTCTTAAGCAGCGAAGAAAAGAAAAACTGACTCTGAGAAGTCACCTGTTTCCATCGTGGGGAAAAAAGGCCAGGGATCTAAGAAATCTGCTGAAGAAAAGTCGGGCACCCCCACCACCTGGCCTGCATCCCGCAAAGCTGATACTCCAAAACCGCCAACCAAATGTCCCACCAGCAGAATTTCTGCTGGAGCTTGCGATGGCAAGGACAGCCTGCTGACCACCTCTGACTCAGACAGTGATGAGTGGGATCCCAACCAGTCCACAAATGTAAGTACAACTAAAACTCGTCATGTATATGTTACAGTAACTTTACAAGGAAATGATGGGAAATTACGAATGTACAGGGCCTTAGTTGACTGAGGCTGCACCTCTAGTTTATTGCATCCCACAGTGGCCAAAGAACTTGCAGTAAAGTTTGAACCGCTAAAAAAGGCCGTCAATTTATCTCAAATGGACAGCTCACCCATGGCAGGGGGCCCTGTATGGGAAAGGACCAAACCCATCCCTGTTCAAGTGGGGAATTTACAGGGGCGATTACATTTCCTAGTGCCCACCAAAATTGGGTTCCAACTAGTTCTTGGGTACAACTGGCTGAAAAAGCATAATCCCCAAATTGACTGGACCCAAGGATTACTCAAGCATACCCATGATGTCAATCTAGTGCCCAAAATAAAATCTCCCGACACGGCACTTAATTTGAGTCCTGAGGAACTGCAGAAAATCCCACTAGAGTACCAGGATCTGCAGAAAGCTTTTGAAGACCACAAAGCAGACAAACTGCCCCCGCACAGAGACTTTGATTGCAAACTGAGATTGATAGATGGAACTAAAATTCCCAAACCCAAAATATACCCTATGAACAACCAAGAACTAGAGGCTCTAAAAAAATTCCTGAACAAAAATCTGCAGTGCAGATTCATTAAGCCCTCATCAGCTCCCATAGCCAGTCCCATATTTTTCCGTAAGAAAAAAGATGGAGAAGAGCCAAGGCTCATTGTGAACTATAATTTAATTAATCAGGCAGTATTGCCTAATGCATGCCTGATTCCTTTGACTATGGATATTCTAAACCAATTAGTTAAAGGCAAATATTTTACCAAATTGGACCTCAAAGAAGCTTTCCACAGAATACTCATGGACCCTGAAAGTGAATGGTTGACCACCTTCTCTATCCTCCTGGGTAACTACCAATGGACTGTTCTCTCTTTTGGATTACAAGCTGGTCCCGCCACATTCCAAATGTTCCTCAACTCTGTGTTGCAAGACCTCCTCTATGAGGGTGTTGTTGTTCACCTAGATGACATTTTGATCTACTCAGAGGACCTTGAACAACACACCAAACTTCCACTGTATTACAAAGACTCATAGACAATGAACTTGTTAAACTTTCTAAATGCAAGTTCCACGCTCAAACTTTTGACTATTTAGGGTATTGAATTTGTAATAATACCCTAAACATGGACTCCTCCAAAATTTCTACAATTTTGCACCGGCCTGCCCCCAGAATTAGAAAGCAACTACAACAATTCCTTGGTTTTGCAAACTTTTACCGTAACTTCATAGAAGGCTTTGCCACAATTGCACTCCCTCTCACCGACCTGTTAAAGAAAGCACCCATCAGCCAAACTAACCAATGCAACTACATCCTCTGGACTGAAAAATGCCAAACAGCTTTTGATGCCCTCAAGAAAAAAATTACCTCCGAACTTCTATTCTTATTCCCGGACACTAACAAGGAATTTATAATTCAAACTGACGCCTCCGACTTCACCATGGGAGCTGTTCTTCTACAACAGGACATAGACAGCCACCTCAAACCATGTGCCTTCATCTCCAAAAAATTCTCTACCCCGCAACGCAACTGACCAATCTGGGAAAAAGAAGTCACGCCATCCATTTCGCACTCTCCACATGGTACCACTTCCTTGAAGGTGCTAGAATTCCTTTTCAAGTATGGACAGACCATCGTAATCTTGAAACACTAAAAACTGCCTAGAAGCTGACCTCTAAACAACGCCACTGGGCTGAATTTTTCCAACACTTTAGATTCAAAATTGTTTTCAAACCTGGAAAAACAAACACTCTGGCAGATCTGCTCTCCAGACTGTCTTGCCACAAACCGCCCTCCTTCTCTACTCCTACCAATGAAAATACTCTTTTTTCTCCAGACACTTTTGGATTACAAGTTACTACATGAGTGCAAAAACGAGCCCGTGCATCAACTTCAACGCTGCTTGATTCTGCTTTCCAGCTTCCTCTAAAATCTGCCTACCCGACAGACACCTGGCTACAAACACACAAAGACTCAGTTGCCTGGTTCAATTACTTGGCTTTCATCGGAGCTAAGATCTATGTCCCCGTAGCTTGCCAACCTGAAATTTTGAAAAGATATCATGACTCCAAACCTGCTGGGCATTTTGGTTTCCTTAAAACTCTACATTCAATCAAGAAGCTTTTCCACTGGACAGGTCTCACCAAACACATCCAAGAATACATAAAAAACTGTCCTGTTTGCAACACCTGCAAATCATCTACATCTAAATCACATGGAGTTCTCCAGTCACTTCCTGCTCCCTCCTCACCTTGGGATACTACTTTATGGGACTCCATTATTGGTTTACCCAACTCCCGCAGTTTCCATACCATTTGGGTCATCATTGACCATTTCTCCAAACAATCATTCCCCTTTAAAAAGTACCCACCACTGAGAAACTAGTCAATCTTTTCATCAATAACATTTGGAAACTACATGGACTCCCTTCCACAATCATCTCAGATAGAGAACCCATATTCACCTCCAAATTCTGGACTTCACTCCTTAAATCCCTCGCGGCATTTCTCAAAAACTCAGCAGCTCCTATCATCTCCAAATTGATGGACAAACCGAGCGCACAAATCAAACCCTTGAACAATACCTGCACTGCCTCACTTCCAACCAAAGCAACTGGACCTCCCTTCTGCCTTTTGCCAAATTTGCTTACAATTCAGCTCTACACTCCTCCACTGGCAAAACTCCGTTTGAGGTTGTCTTTGGCACCAACCTGAAGCTGTTTCCAGCACTCCCCGACACCAACTCTACAACTCAACCTCCCTCTCTTGCATCTTGCATTAAAAACTATCATCTACTTGGACTTCTGTGCACTCCACTCTTGAATCTTCCAAAGCTTCTCACAAACACTTTGCAGACAAAAAATGCCGCCCCGATCCTACTTACAAGCGTGGAGATCTAGTCTACCTCTCCTCCAAGAACATTGCCACTGATGGCCTCTCCAAATAACTCTCCCCCAAATACCTTGGTCCTTTCCCAATCAAACAAGCCATTAATGATGTCACCTTCAAACTTTTTTTACCTGACACTTGCAAACTTGTTCACCCTGTTTTTCATTCCAGCTTACTGAAACCAGCTCCTTCAAATTCTTCTTCGGAAAGTGACCCAACTACACGCACTGCTGTTCTTTCATCAACATTTTCACCGCTCTCTGTTTAGCTAATGCTTTTCATAAATCCATTTCAGTTATTGTCTCCCCCTTTCCCTTTCTAATCCAAATTTCCCAACCTTCCCCTTTTCCCCTATTCATTGTTTGCTATGCTGATTCAATCTAATTGCTCTTTCACTTCTTTTTTTTTTCTGGGACGGGTAGGATGTTGGGTAGCCCTCTATATTTTAGTAATGGGATATGTAGTAGGAGTTAAGTAGCAGCTTGCTTGTAACAAGGTACGAGAACCAGAGACCGTTAGATAGACAAAAACTAGGAACGCACTGATAAGCATAGCCAGGCTGTACCAAGACTTCAAGGTCTCTTGTGGGTGAGAAGATGTACTCTTTGTATTTTATGTTTTGAATCTTGCTAATTGCCCCCAGTTAACTCACTGTACAATGTATCATGCTCCTAATAACTAGTGTTTAAGCACTGTTCTATTTGTGTGTGTGAATTCAGTTCATGACACTTTGCAGGAATCAACTCCTTTTTGTCAAATCTAGGACATTTGAAGAGAGAAGCTAATACTGTAAATATTGTCCAGAATTCATAGAACCAAAGAATCATAGAACTTGATGAGACCACAAGAGTCACTGAATCCAACCTCCTGCCATGCAGGGATACACCATCAAAGCATTCCCAATACATGGCCATTCAGCCTCTGTTTAAAACCTCCAAAGAAGGAGACTCCACCACACTCGGAGGCTGCAAAAAACTGCTCATAAAGCGGCAGATGTTATTAAGATGCAGTGCATTATCAAAGTCTTTGCAACCAGCCCTATTTTCTGCCACTCTAATTCAGTGCTGTGTAGTTGACTAGCTGAGGCACAGTATAAACAAAGATGAATTCTGATATCTATCTCTTGAATGCACATCCCACTGAATGTTAATGGGTGCTGACAGATAACATTTGCATCTGAAGGGAATGTGGATGTCCTCCATTTTCATATCCACTGCATTGCTTTCAGTGTCACGTTTAGAGTTCGGACATTGGGAGAACTTTCATTTACTCTCGGTGAGGTCATTGTATAGTCAGATCACATCATCACATATCATGCTGACTGTCTGATCGCTGGACAGACAGTGTGGCGTAGTTGTTTGAATGTTGGACTACAACTCTGGCAAACTAGGGTTCAAATCTCCTCTCAGCCATGGGAGCCCACTAAGTAACCCTGAGAAAGTCACACTGTCTTGGCCTTAGAGGAAGGCAATAGCAAACTCTCTTTGAACCAATCTTGCCAAAAAAATCCCATGATAGGGTCACCTTGGGGTTGCCATAAGTCAGAAATGACTTGAAGACACATAACAACAACAATCTGATCTCTGATTGACTGGGGCCATGTGATAAAATAAAAAGGAAGTAAATATTTGGCATCCAAGGAGACAGTGAACAAACAGTTGCAAAAATATTGCAAGAGTAGAAGTAGAGTTTTTCCACAAACATTTCACACTGTCAAAATGCACTTTTTTGCAGCATTAACCAAGATTGAATAAAATTAAGGCAGATATTATTTCAGTATAAAGAGAATCAAACACTTTTAACATCTCTCAGGTTGGTGGGCTGCATTCAGTTTGTTGAGTCATAATTGGTGCAAGCCTACTCTACTGATATCTTTTAATAGTCTGGTTCTGTATGTCTCAGAAAGTAGTTGCATTGAGTTCAGTGATCCTGATTCCTAGATAAGTGGTTAACAGATTTTAGCTCAAAAGGAATTAATACTCATAGGATGGAAACAAACAATAATTCCACCTTCTGACCTGTAGCAGAAAGTTAACACACAAGAATTATCTACTATATAAAAAGTTTGTGAGTGAGCTTGTCTGTTTGTGTGTGTCAGGCAGGGGAAGACTGGCTTATAATTGGCTGTGTGAAGCGAAGACCTCATATGATTGGCTGGCTGTGAAGATTCTATGGAATCCTGGGGTTGGCAGTTCCGAAAAGGGCCTTTAGAATTCTCAGCCAGATAGCTCAGGCCAGTTACTATGGAGATGAGGCCTAGCAGCAAGAATGAGGGCAGTGTATTCCCTCAGGAACCCAAACTCTGTATGTTAATAACTCTGAATATAGATTGGATTGGGGAATATGGGGAAAAGTTACACATACTGGACAAGACAGTTTGGGGAATTAGAAACACAGGATTTCAAGTCCATGTATATTTCAACCGCATCTAATTCCTAAGGTATTTCTAACAAGTATTACCTATGAAAAAATAAAATCCTGGGCAACGGCAGGTAAATACACTAGTATAAAATAAGCCTGACTACTGCAACCCATAAACCTGCTCTTTTAGACTGTCATGTACTACAAGAAATGATTTTCAGATCTAATGATTTGTCAGTGTTTAACCTATGGACAGGATTATGACATTGGTTCAATGCTATTGTAATGACCAAAAGTCCCACTGGACTGGATTAAACTCTAATAAACAGGCAATAAGGGAGAGGTTTAGATATAAGATTCCTCTCTGTGACTGCCAACAATGAAGACAGTGACTGCATCAATGACATCAAAAGCTTCAAAAACTCTACAGACATCAAAGGATTCCCACCCACTCACAGTCTACTATGTCAGCAAGTATTACAACAACACACAGACTTGGAAGGAGTTGCTGTTGAAGGAAAATTTTGAATGGTTCTGCATCAGGCAATACAGGCAGGTGTCAGGCTTGGCATCTCACTGACAGAACAGACAAGCATTGTTAGCTTCAACTGCGGTCAGCTTCCTGAACATGGCAACATGGGGACTTCTTACCACAGCAGTCAGCAAACTGTACCTATTAACACTGAGTTAATTGTTAACCATACAGTCACAGCGAGGAAAGGAAGGACAGAAGAAGCCATCAGTGAAAGAAGAAGCTGAGAAAGATGGGCAGACCAAAATAGGGCCTTCTAAGCCTTTAAAATGTCTTTCAGTCCCATATGATGAATAGGCCTGTACGTACTATTGTTTCCCTCCAACTGCAGGTAGCTTGACAAGACCGGCAGTATCCCAGCAAACAATCCTATTCTTCAGTCCTAGAAGAAAACAGGGAGCCTCCTTGCTTGATAAAACCTTGTTATGATAACATTAGTTTTTAGAAATCAGAAAATTCATAGAGAGCTGGAAAGCTGAGTTGCAGCTAAAGATCAGATCAGATAAGATGGAAATAGCTGGACCAGGAACCAACCTGAGAAATAGATGGAAATGAAAAACAAAAAGAAAGGGATCTTTACCAATACAGGGTAATGATACCACATCATGCCTTGAACATCACTTTATATCATGAGGAAGAGGTAAAGAATGAGTCATAGGATTGTCTTTAGAATACTGTTATTTTAATCCCATCAATAGTATGCACTAATACAAATGAGATTTCATGAGGAGCTTCAGCCAGAGTTTTCATTGTGCAACTGTTGCTATTTTCCGACTGCACAAATGGAAGATTGTATATGCACTCTTGATTTCTCTCTGCAGATTCAGAGTTTGGTTTCTCATGGCAAATTCTCTCTCCAGAAAATGATAACCATTGACGTAGGTTACATCTGAATTTGGCCTTGAGTAGAATGCTTGAAAATAAAATCACTGGAATGATCTAGCCAATTGGATGGTCAAGAACATTACAAATGACTGACAAGGAAACGTCCAGGCTTTTATAACTTCATGGAATATTAAATAATATCCATCCAATGATAAGTAAATTCCACAATGATGAATTTGCAGATCTTTTCTTTGGGCAATAAATCAAGACACCCCACTAATGAGAAAGATAGGCAATGCAAATTACCATGATAAAAGGAGGACAGAATGTATCTGAGGAAGAGTTATTCTGTGTGTCCAAATGTCAGATGGATCAGGCCAGGGATGGGCAGACAGATCTTCTCCAGGTCTACAAGTTCTATGTCCAGGGGATAGTCACCAAAGATCCCTGTGCTGCAGTCAGAACTTCTGTGCTAGTGGTATTCTTAAGCTGATAACTCTTGGTTGATTTTAGATACTGAGATGAAATGTGAAAGTGATTGGGTACACAGCAGCATTCACAGCATCTGGAAATGAAGCAGATGGTGGCACCTGTATCATGATGCTTTTATCACCTATTTTTCTTTATTTCATTTTCAATCATGCACAGAACTGTTTGAAAGCAAAGCTGAGGATAGCGTAGGAGATTGAGATGGTGTGAAAATCACAGGTAACAACAGCAGTTCCCTTCAGAGTTTGTATTTGGTTTGGCACCAAGTTCAAAAGCCCACATGCCAAGAGAAACAAAGCACTGGGAAAGAGAAAGCTATTGGTGGCGGGGGGGACAAGAGAGATATTGAGAGAAGGTGGATTCAAAATTAAAACATCTTCAGAACTATCTGCAAATGGGTGGTATTTGAGACTGTGCATAGAATTCAGTTTCTGAAAACAGTTTCCAAATGGATGAATTAAAACTTATACAGTAGGTCTCTGGTATCTGCTAGACCGGTATCCATCTTTTCACTTATCCACAATCTACTCCAGGACCATGGTTGCTGCCACCAGCTGGGGTCCTTGCTCTGAGCAGCTGGGCCCCCTCACACTTCTCTCAACTGACAAAGGAGTCTCCCTTCCTCCCCAACTGTGAGAGGTGCACAGCTCCCCCCATGCATCTCTCTGACTGAGGAAGAAAGCAGAAAGAGGCACAGGGTGAGCTGTGCACTTCTGTCAGCTGGGGAGGGAAGGAGACTCCTTCCTTGGCTGAGAGAGGCATGGGAAGCCCAGTTGCACAGAGCCAGGTACCTCTCTCAGCTGAGGAAGGAGATGGATGCTTCTTCCTTGGCTGAGAAAGATATGAGAAGCACAGTTTCATGAAGCTACTCACCTCTCTCAGCCAAGGAAGAAGATGGATACTCCTTTCTCGGCCAAGAGAGGCCCATGGTTCTGAGTAGTCAGGCCTCCCCCCAGATTTGACATCCAAGTATTAGGCTACTTGGCAAGCTCCACCAGGAAGGAAGGAAGGATCAATTGATCCAGGTGGTAGAACTGCCTCCCTCTTTCACCATTTTTTCGGGCCTGAGGATCAAAATGTAACATTTGGTATTATCAGTGTTTTTCACCACGCACAGTAAGTTTGGGAATGTATCCCCCACAGATATGGGGGAACTTCTGTATTAAGAACAGTGGCAGGAGGGAACACAGAATTTCTCAATGTTAGGCAAAGAATGGGATGAACCTTACCAATATATTTAAACAAATATATAGTAGCACATTTTGAAGTTCAGGTACTTATCAGAAAAATCCTCGCACTTAGCCTCTAAGGAGAGTCTAAAAGTGCAGGCAGCTGGGTTGATCAATATCAATTAGCCACCACGCCAACCTGAACAACCACTGCACCACTGTGGAAACACATGATCTCCTTTCATTTCACAACAAGTTTGGGTATGATTAGCACTTGGTTGAGAGACATCAGGAAATACTAAGAATCTCCAGGCAGGGCTAGAAAAGAGTTCCACCTGAAATCATCATGAGCCTTAGCTACCAATCAGTGTTCATAATACTAAACTAGACGGCCAAGGGTATCAGTAAAGGCATTATAATGCCTAGATTCCCAACAAACCAAAAGTTTATATTTCTTCCAGTAGGAGGTCTTTTGCAAAGCTAATCTTAATTGCCCATTCAGCTAAGCCACTCCAAAACACTTTGCGTACAACAGAGGTGGTTCACAGCTATATGTTGATGCTTGGAAAACTCATGCCCCAGGGAAACAGAGATAACTGAAGGAGGTGGTAGCCTCACTATAAGCCTTAGCTTCACTTTTACATTTAAGGAACGTGGATGCTCAGTGCACACACATCCAGTCTCTGATATTTCATTATATGCTGCTTTCCTCCCATCTACATTGCTCGTGCAGTCTGTATTTATCGCAATTGATTCCTTCCCACCTGCTCATCCAGTACTTGATTGTAAGCACAGTGTGCAGTTAAACTCTGCAAATCCCTGCTACAAGATGGCTGACAACTTGGAGGGCTTTAAAAAAGATTGGATAAATTCATGGAAATTAGAGTCATTGGTGACTACTAGGCAGGACAGCTAAATATCAGTTCCAGTATCAGAAGCAGACTACTTCTTGTTATCACTTTTTTGGAGGGGAACACAGTAGGGATACCCCTGAAGATGACTCAGAAGCTGAAACTCATCCAAAACATACTACTCAATTGCTGACTAAAGTGCCATATAGATATTATATAATGCCTTTCTTAAAAGAATTGCATAGGCTGTCAGTATGTTTCCAGCCTGAACTCAGGGGGTGGTGGTGGTGGTGGTGGTGGTGGTGGTGAAGATGAAGATGATGGAGCAAGGCAAGTGGCTGGCCCCAGAATATTTAACTAGATCAACAGTCTGATTAGGCATGGCTCTTCTTAGGCCCTTTCCACACGAGGCAGTTAAAATGGGCCAAGGCGTCCTGGCATGAAGGTCGTCCGCACCTTGGATCGGACTAGGTGCAGACTATTTAACTTAGTTCCACACCTCAGTCCAATCCAACCCGCCCCCAAGTGGTCCTCCATTGTGCTAAGTAAAGACTGGAAAATTCTGGTCTTTACATTTTCTGGAACGCGCCATTGCGTTCCTACTTACCTGTGCAGATGCGCAGGCTCGCACCAATGCGAGCCCGTGATCAGTGGAGGGCGGGCTGTGGGCGTGGCCAGCGTCAGTGGTTGGTTCACTCCCACGAAGACACCGGAAGCCGCCATTTTGAGCTGGAAGCCACAGGAAGCCACCATTTTGAGCCGGAGCAGTGCAGATCCACAGACCTCGCACTGTTCCAGTTCACCCTGCACCAATGGAGGAGCCCTGCGGAAGGGCTCAAGGGACAGTGTGCGTTACTTCGGGCCCAAGAAGAGCCAGTAAGTAACAGCACGGAGCAATTCACTCACCTTGTGTGGAAAGGGCGGAAAGGGCCTTAGATGCACATTTAGAAACAATTACTGTTTTAAGTAGAAATGAAATATATGCCACATATATGCCATATATATATTAGGAAAGACTGTGACTCTGTGCCCTATGTGCCAACTAGGATAAATATTGAGGGGCAATTTCAAAGTTCCTGGGTTCTCCTTTTCTTCCCTTTGAGAAGTCATTTCTCTTCCTGCACTCTGAAATGGTACAGCGTAAACCAATTGTAGATACTCAAGCATGGAAATATATTTACCTGTAACAAGCTGCAAGGAGATATAAATGGCTTCATCTGAAGGGCTACCCAGTCCAAACCCAGTTTAAAGCCCTTTTCCCCCCTTAATAAATTCTTTGCAGGCAAAATATGTACACAGCATGTATCAGGCTAGGCTAGATTTTTTTTTCCCCCTAAAGTGCTAGCTCGCAGCATAAATTGGGACATACCTATGTTCCACTGAATTCAGTATGGTTTGCTCAGGTTGGGAAGTAAAAGATTTCATCAATTTTGAGTTTTGTTCATTATGAGGATATAGTTTAAAAATATATCCATTAGATAAATATCATTAGATCCCAATTACAATTCCGGTGTTAAAGAGCACTATCCCTTGGGTATCATTCTTGAACTAATCATTGAAAAATATAAAAATCATCAAATTTCCAGCAATTGAATATATATTACCTTTTAATAGCAAATTATTTTTGGGAGCACACAAAAACATAAACACAGAGCCTCAGGATACAGCAATAGAGAACATTTTTCTTCATGGTTCAACTACAGGTATTCCTCAATTAACAAAGCAGATGAGTTCTTGAATATTACCTACTTCTTTAACAGAAAATTTGGTACCAAAGATGGAAATAGAATGGGAAGACTATGGAGAGGTTCCTGCACAATACACACACACACAGAGAGAGAGAGAGAGAGCAGTTCAACATGTTTCAGCAGCCTTTTTATCCAAAATAAAAAACAAACAAGGCATGCATATGACATTAAACAACCAAGTCAGGTAAGCCTCGCACAAGGAATCACAGCATTTTGAACCTACTAAAGGCTTCTTCCAAAATGCATCCAGGCATAACATTTTCTTTCAGCAACCTCCACTTTTCTTATGATTTCCATTTTGGTGGCTCAACTTACAAGTCTATGTTTGTTTGTTTGTTTCTTTGTTCCGATGTCACCGTGGACCCCGGGCGCCCGTTGTGGCGCCTCCCCGCCACGCGGCACAATGTGGTCGGGGCGCACTGAGGACAGTCCGCCCCGGTTGACAGTCGCGCCGGGGGCAGGGGGGCCCAGCCCCCGTGTGGAGGCCCCCGCACTGCCTGCCACTGTGACTGAGTCTATGTTTTTTTAACATTCTGGAGGTAGTTGATGAGATAAGCTTATTTCTTCCCATTTTCTTTCTGTTTTGTTCTTCATGCACGCTCAGTAACAGATTTCAACTGCAGCTGCTTTTTAACTTGCCTGTTGTAGGCAGGGGCACACAGCTGTAGAATGATCAGCTAAAGCAAAATACCATTCCTTCCCAGCTCAAGCCTTATCACACCATTTACTGCAGGCATATTGTTGGAATCCTGCACAAAGGTCTGTATTTCTCCAGCCCACCTCCATCATCCTCTCAACTGCAATACTGCTGAAAAACTTCCAGCTAGATGGAGAGCAAGGAAGAAAAATGGAGGTTGGGTGGACACAAAAAGTCATTGTGAAAAGAAGCTTCTTTGTCAGAGACTTTGTCAACTGAGATATGCCTGTATGTGCATCTCCACTCACACAGAATCAAGAACCACAGGGTTCAGGATCTTTTATTTGTTGGACCAGCAGAATAACGAGTGCCACTAAGTCTTATTGGGAAATAGGAAATATGAATTATGCCATAACTGGTTAAAATTTAAAAAGATGTTTCTAAGCTCTAATAGTGCAAATCAACTTGCTAGGCCTCATTGGGGGAATGGAGGAACTAATAAACACATAATTAAATTTAGCTAGTTATTTCTTTTTTTATATAATCATTTTATTGAAATTTCACAAATAAAACAAACAATTGTTATTGCTATTTCACTTGAATTATTTCTTGATTCTTCCAAACTGATCTAGATTTCATTTCCAATATCTCTTAACATAGTTATATCATTGTACTGCATTTTTCAACTATTTTACATTTTACATGTTGGTTCATTGCATTTTATTTTCCCATATTCCTGCTTCATGGTATCCACCGTAATCATCACAATAAATTTTTCCACATAATACCATGAATTATAGACTTCTATCAAACGTCACCAAGCAATCACCTACAATTTGCCATTCTTTCTGAATTTCATCATCTGATTTCCCTTTCAATCTTTGAGAGACTATATCGACGTTTTTATTTTCAATAAAGGTTCCCCACCATTGTTCTATTGTAGGTATTTGCTGTGTTTTACATACCTTTGCATATTCAATATGTGCTGTTGTTATCATATATAATAGTAATCTCCGATGTTTCTTTATATTCATACCGTCTACTAAATCTATCATATTTAACAAATACATTTCAGGAATCACAGGAAACTGTAGCTTCAATATTTCACAAATCCTGTTATGCATCTCAGTCCAATATTTCTTAACCTTTGGACATGTCCACCACATGTGATATATCATACCCACCTCTTTTAGACATTTCCAACAAAGCCCAGTACCTGTATTGTAAATCTTTTGTAATTCATCTGGTGTCAAGTACCATCTATAAAACATCTTATAATAATTCTCTTTTAGATTCTGGGCAACCATAAATTTATTTGTCTTTTTCCAACTCTGTTCCCAAGAGTCCAGTTGAATTGTATGACCAATATTCTGTGCCCAAGAAATCATTACTACTTTGACTGTTTCTTCATACTTCTCCTGGTGCAATATTTCCTGAGTGATTTGGGCTAATAAATGAGGAGGATTTTCAAATAGTCGTTTAATCACTCCAATCTTTCCTTTATTTCAATTCCATATGTCTTTAAATCCATCTGAAACCTTTCAGTTAACTGCCTGTAAGAAAACCAATTTAGAACTGTTCCTTCTTGCTCTAACTTATCTCTTGATTTAAGCTGAAGGCTATTCAATTTTGACCTCTCTATTATGTCATATCGAAGCCATTTTTCAGATTCAGTCCATCTACCAAAGAAAGCTTCTTAAATTTAGCTACTTATTTCGATGAACTGTTATACATATACATGTTTACTCAGAAGCAAGTTCTTTTTTGTTCAGTAGGGCTTATCCTCAAGTACATGTGGACATAGGACTGCAGCTTCAAGATATCAGATTCCCAGGAGCCAAGAGTGAGAATATCTTGTGAAGACTCATTGGTCCAAGCTCTATTAGCCTGCTAGTAGTGGCTTATCCTTCCAAGGACTGCATCTCTATCTTGCCACTTTGAGTTCCAGCTGGCAGACCTTGCAGAAGGCATGGGCAACTTGTAACCCTCAAGATATTTTTGGCCATCAGCTCCCATCAGCCACAGACTACATGACAAATTATGAAGGATGGTAAGGGCTGCAGTTCAAAAAACATCTGGAAAGCAACAGTTGACCCAGACCTACTGCAGGATGTGTCTCATAGGACTTGAGTAACAAGGTGGAGGATCAGTTCTTGGAAGGGTAAGCCACATCTGGCAAGCTAGGGATGTGAATCTTCATAAATTTCATTCTTGTGGAAAGAACAAATAATGTAACCATTTTTCTCTTCACTGTGGGAAAGTCCTTGAAAACTGTGCTATTCATAGTTCGTAAGTTCTGCTGCAAAACAAACACATGTTTTTCCATGAACAAAACATTTTCTGCACAAGAAATCTGCTTTCTGTGCAAGAAATAATGGTTCTGGGCAGAAAATGCTTTTCTTCTGTGCAAAACAAAGTCCAATGTTCTTCAGAATAAGTCTCAAACTGCAGTTTATCTCATCCATTCATGATTCTCCTAGTCATGGTTTCCTGACATTTGGAACAAACTTTCCATCCCTACTATTGGCAGAGGATTGCCCAGACCTCCTTTACAGCTTTTTGGCCTATTTCTGGTTCAGCTTCCTGGAAGCCATCAACATTTCATCCTACCCTCTCCCAAATCGTCTCCCCAGCTTCCTTTAACTGCCATTCATCGACATTTGCTGTCTGTCTCAATATACCCCTCAACTGATAGGGCACTGCAATCATCATTTCACAGTGCTCCAGTCTACAGTGCCTTGGAAACTCTTTGTTTAGGGCTCTATCTATCTTATGAGGTAGATTTTTGGAGGGTAGCATTGGCAGAAGTACCTATGATGACAGTGCTGGTGCAAGATCCCAGCAGTAGATAGACAGACAGACGAAGACAGCCAAGATTTTATACTGGGAAACACATTGTAAAGTTCTGCGCAGGCAGAACATCAGTATGTGTCCTCTCTCTCACACACCCTCGAAACCTACTTTCTGATTCAGATCCACCTCTTAACATGTTTAGAAGGCCCAGGAAGAGCAAGAAAGTAGAAGAGAAGCCTCTAGCTATGTTCCTATAGCTGCCCACACAGCAACGTGACATACTCTGTCACCGCTCAGGTCCTCCAGAGGTCCTGGAGGATGATTTCAGTGCCATGCATCCTGCTGTAAGAATATTGGAGGACACTTCTCTGCTGCTCTCTTCCCCCAAGCACTGTCTAATAAATGGGCATTGAGAGGAGCTGCGGCACCTAAAAGGTGAGTTGTGGAGGGGAGAGTCATTGTACAAGGTTGGGAGAAAATGCCAACCTACACAATGACCAAAATAATTCATGCAGTCATAAGTTGGCCACTAACAGGACACCAATAATTTAGACAGACAGATCAACAGATACATACATATGCATACATTTATGATAGACAGTAGTGTACCGAGGGGGGTGGTGGAGTGGGTCGCCCTGGGTGGGATGCTTTTGGGGTCAGCGCTGGGCCACCCTCCACACGCTGGCAGATGTCCAGCAATTAGATGGGCACTGGAGCCTCCCAGAGAGGTCTGCTAGAGGGGTATGCCACTCCAGGAAAGGGGGCTGTCCTTCCCCCCTCCTCCCTTCCCCTCCCTCTCTCCCTCCCAATCTGGAGTCAAACCTGTTTCCAGCCAAAGCAGGAGTGCCGACACCAGCAGAGCTCCAGGTTGGGCAAAGGGGAGGGGAGGAGGCGGAGAGAATCACCCGCCTTCCCCCCAGCCCACCTCTGAGACTAGAAATGAGCCCAGCCCAGCCAAGAAGCGGGGGAGAGACAGAGGGCGCTCACCACCACAGGAATGCTGACATGTCTCTGAGCAAATGCAGAGCACCCCCTCTGAGTGTGAACTGCCAGAGCCCAATCACCCAATGCCAATCAGGCAGTTTTTATTTGGTATTTTGGATAGGTCCTCCCTCTCCTGAGAGCGGCAGCAAACTTAGGGACCACCTTCCAGGCGGCAAAAGTTCTAGCTACGCCACTGATGATAGATCACATATGGTAAAAAGTGTATTTAGAAAAGGGAAAGGAGAAAGCAGACAGCTTGCATAACACACAATAGAGGTAGTCAGTTTTTACAGCAGCTCTGGGTTATCCAGTTTAGGCATCTTCTAAAACCGAACTGTGTTTAGGAGGAAACACACAGTATAAAAGTATCGGGGATGTTAAATTATTGGAAAAAGTTTCAAATTAATAACTATGAGTTATACTGCCAAAAAAAAAAAAAAATCCCAGAGCTGAATACATTTAACTTACTTTTTTGACAATGAATGTCAGATAGTTATCCCCAGAATACACAGGACATGCATTAATACAACTTTATAAAACTTTACCATTTCATCACACATGATTGTGTGGGAGCTACCACAGTTGACATCTGTGGTGTTGTAGCACTATATTTGTGAAAGCTACTATGAATTAATGAGTGCAGTTAATTAGCCATATAAACAGATGCTAATGTATCTTTCCTTTATTACATTAATCAATTAATGAAGAAGTAGACTTTTTAAAATTATCTCCCACATGCTTTACACACACTGACAGCACAACAGAGAATTAACTACAGATATAGAGAAATTGTGCTTGCCTATATACAATGCAGCAGAGCTTGGAAAAGTTACTTGTTTAGACTACAGCTTCCAGAATCCCCCGGCCAGGATGGCCACTAGCTGAGGGATTCTGGATATTCTAGTACAAAAAGACAGAGTGAACCAATGCATGCCTGATGAAGTTATTTTGCTGCTATTTAAATATTTCTAAATTTGCAGCTATGCATATAAATCAGTTTGTGCAAATTTATTGCAAATCTGATTCCTTTTTGGCCTCTTTTTGGTGACAGATTTGTCCTTTCTTGGTGATGTGTACATTGGATGTCACCAGCAGTTTTTTTTTCTGCCCTGTTCTGCTTGAATGATTTATTTTTATTTGAAGGGTGACTGAAGGCCAGAAAATTTTTCCCCTGTTATTGATAATACCATAAGAGTCCCCTAAAGGTGATTCAGATTGAAATATTTTAATGAAAGTAAAACTCATTTGTTGTTACAAATGAGTCCTAAAAATAAGAACAGTAAAGCTGCTGGTCATTGATAGGGTTTAATGTAGAGCGGTAATGGCATAAACATGATTTTCATCATAATCTCAATGATTTCTATGCATAATTCTGCTTATATTACTGTGGATAGGTATCTGTGAGTGCAAATTTCTGATCAGCCAATCCCCACACCATCTCCATGTTACTATATGTCATACCCTCCAACATTTCACACATGTGTGGTCAAGCAACATCAAAGTGTCATCAAAATGGCAAAAGTCATTAATAAGGGATAACATACAAGCTAAAGGGGGCTGCAGCAGATTGCTTTTGCCTGACCCGACTGGAAAGGGCAAGATTCTACCCCCTCTGTCTTCTTTCCTGTGCTGAGTTAACGAGTACAAACTACTTTTGTACTTTGAACTCGGTTTGCAGGAACTGAAATAAGCTGAGGACAAGGGAGGAAACCGGGGAGAGGAGAGAGAAACTGTAACATTTTAAAAGCAGCTGGGAAAGGGTGAGAACAAAGAATTATTCGGAACTATCCCTGACAAATCATGACAGTGGAAGGACATGATATGCATCTGCAGTCATGCTTTTCCCCAGGACTGTTGTGTGTAGACCATTCCAGAAAAAGCAGGTTGCACAATGACAACATCTATCCACACAGACAGATTATGCATGGAATAGCCGTCACTTACCAGAAATGTCCAAGAGGATTGTATTGTGACCAGCATGAGACCAGTGGAGGAAAAGAATGAGTGGGCTATAGGCTGTATGACAAGTTCCTATATACAGGGGGGTGGACTACCCATGGCCCTGCAGATCTTCTTGGATTCACCAGCAAGGAAGCATGGATGATAAGAGTTATAGCCCATCAAGCCCTTGAGACACACAGTTTTCCCATCCCTAATATAGACTGTTCTTGCTGTATGCAAAAAAGACATGGGGTGGATCCATGCAGGTAGAAGACTGTTGGAGGTGTTTTTGGACCATTTTCAAAAGATCTAGTTTCAATCCCTGGCATCTCTGGTTAAAGGATGTGACAAGAAAGATACCTGGACAGCTTCTGCCAGTCAGAGTAAAGGTAGATGGGCAAATAGGCTTGCCAGCTATAATGTACCTTCTTAGCTAGGAATCAGATGGTTGAAAGCAAAAAAGGGACTGTAATATTTTCATACCTTCAAAATTTCATAGATGAAAACTAGGCCAGATGTCATCAGAAAGAAGTTATCAGAACATCAGAATGTACTCAAGACTGCCAAAGTTATTAGTCAGGAAGAACACAGAGACTAGGAGAGATTTCATCAACTCTGCCCCCTCCTCTCCACCCACTGAGTTAATTGCTTGCTAACTACTTTTGTGCTTTGCACTCAGTTTGCAGCAACTGAAGTGAGCTGAGGACAAAAGGGGGAAGTGGGAGGAGGACAGGTAAACTGGAATATTTTAAAATCACCTGAAAAAGTGGCATGACAGAGGATCAGTCAGGACCCTCTCTGCCAAAGTGGCTCAGTTGGAAGGTATATAAAAGTGCAAGTGATCAAAGAGAAGGCTTCACCTTCATGTGTAAAATGGCTGACTGTGCCTGTATCGGCTAGGAATATTAGCCATTTCACTTTCACCAAGTGATTTCTCTCAGCAGCTTCCTGTCTCCCATTGTCCAAATGACTCCAACTTTGATCTTGGTGGCCTCTTTTGAAGGTTGCACGTATCTTATTCTAGGCATGCCTCTGTGCTTGTGACTCTATATTAGTCTTTATAGGAAGTCAATGAGATGGAACTCAATAGAAAAAAAAGGAAGGCTTAAGGGCCATTTGAAGACAAATGGGAAGGCCTAGCACTCAATAACGTTACTGAATCATATTTTTCAAGACTACACAGACAGATCTACCTAGTATGAACAGGAAGAAAGGAACGCAGGCCTACTTGCTTCCAAAGGACATTCACTTTCTGCTGCTCAAGATCGAATGTTTTATTCTTGTTTTTGTGTAAACACACACTCAGTCCTGTAGGAGACCTTGAAGAAGAATGAATGAAGGGGACTCAGTTCTGTAGGAGACCTTGAAGAAGAATGAATGAAGGGGACTAGATGACATCGAAATCAAGGGGCATGTAAGCTTTTATTCCCTTCTCAGTCCTTGTTCTGAGTACAAAGTTTACAGAAATAAATGTGTAGCTGGGCTTTACTTTACCTGCCTCATAGCAAACAAACCTTTCTCTGATTCTCATAATTCCCATACAGTGTTGCTTTTCCAATACTGTTCTACTTGACTTTCTCTTTGGCTCTTACTCAGCTAGGAGACCAAACTATAGAAGACACTGAGCTCACAATTAGAAGATGATGGCACAGTGTCCTGCCAACAACGTAATTCCTTCAGCCTTTCCTACCTGATAAATCAGACCTGAAATAGGAACTGGTGTTTATCTTCTAATGCAATCACCAAAGTAAGCTGATTTGCAAAATATGGAGGTGCTTAGGCTGGGACAATCAGGCATCCTTCTTCCTTTCAGGGAGCACTACTTCTGAATGAGGAGCCAATCCTCTTGTCTGATTTGACCCTTGTTCATTTGTATTCCCCTTTTTCTAACCATTTGTTATATTTCTTTATATGACACTGTGAGAACAGAGAAAGCAGCTAATAAATTGTAATATGGAGAACATATCCCATGCCATATACAGCCTTCCAATTATTTAAGTTGAACTTGGAAAAGTTCTTTTTTGTAACTTTTGCTTCCTCCACTATCATTCTCAGTATACCATTCTCATTGAGCTTTGTCTACATAGAAAATCCTTCAAACTTCAGACAACACAATGAGACTAACTGTCCCAGCCAAGGTTTCTGTTGGTCTACTGAAGTTATGCTGAATCCATTGAGATACAGATGCTGGAAATTATTTAGGATTAGTTCACTCTGGCATAAATGTGGCGGTATCTCTGGGCTGGAGACAGTATGAATCTGATATAACAAAGCTCATCACTTTGTGGTATAATAAAGCTCACCCTTCTCTGCCTGCTTTCTGCCAGCAAACCTTAAAACAACAGAGCAGTCCTGTTGGCAGATTGCTTTGGTAGCAGATCTGAGATTCACCTGAAGAAAAGTGGTCTGGTATCAGAAGGGCATTTGTATCAGCATTTCTACCTAATCCTAATACCACTATTGCCAGTTGCTTAGGATTTCCATATTAGAAGCAATTAAAGAAACTACTCTAAGAGAAACTACTCTCCCATCCTGTATTTTGTCTATGATATGATCTACTACTTCACCTTTTTTTTTATTCCAGTACACACACATGTAGGCCAGCATTCTGATGGGGACGTTCACAAGTGTAAGCTTCCCTTACGTGTATAGATGTCCATTTTTGTGCACTGTGGGGGTTGATATTCCCTTCCTCCCTCTGCAATGCCCAAAGATCCCATCCCATCAGCTTACTGAAAATCTCTGAAGATGCTTCATGACCATTCCATGCAGGGCTTTTTGACAAGACAGTGGGAAGGTATATGGCTCAGTATAGCCTAAGTCCTTATGTGGATATTTACTCTACGCTAAGAGGATGCAGCGATAGTTTGAGCCACCTCTCATCCTCTTGGTCCTTCTAATGAAACAGCCTGTTTGTCATTCTCTTTTATACACAAACTCCATTGAACATGCTAATGAAGATGATCTGTCCTCCATACATCATCCCACACTTAATTAGTTAATAATTACCAATTATTGTATGCAATTTCAGAAACACATCATTATGAATGCTTTCCCTCAGCAACATCACTGTACACAGCACTGTAAACCATGGAAATATTAGACTGTATTTTGAGCTAAGAAGAGTGGTAATTTCATAATTTTGGCAAATACTAGAAGTCAAGCTTCTTCAGTCTACTTAGGAGTTACCATTATAGCAATAGCAGTTAAATTTCTATACCGCTGATCAGTGCTAAGCATTTACTGACCTACGGAAGATTATGGAAAGCTGAGTCAACCTGGAGCCCTACAAAATCAAACTCACAACGTTGTGGCTGCAATACCGGCATTGAACCACTACACCACCAGGGCAGTAACAAAGTCTGAGTAACAAAGAGTTTTACATTTATGAATTTCATTACAGTATTTATTAATTGCTTTTCTGTCCACCAGTGTCTCCAAAACAATGCACAATAAAACTGCAATATAAAAAACAGAGACAAGGATGATTGGAGCCTGAAAGTTCCAGCCATCTATGTGTGTGTTCCTTCAAGTTACTTTTCAACTCAGGGTGACCCCATGAATTTCATAGGGTTTTCATAGTCAAGGAATCCTTTGAGGTAACTTTGCCAGTTCCTTCCTTTGAAATATAGCCGAGAGCACCTGGTGTTCCTTGGCAGTCTCCTATCCAACCATCTACTGGTCTGAAATTACCAGTAACCCACCAAAAGATGTACTGCTAAATTACCAAAAAACTTGTTATAGAATAGCAATGGTGTCTGGCTTTTAACCACAACAAAAACAAAAGACATATCTCACCTCTAATAACTGAAATATTCCTAATATGTCTACCTAAGAGTTTTAATACATTGAGCACGTAAATGGACTCAAGTCAGGCAAGGTGTCTGTTCTTGGTGGGCCTCACCAGAAACAGGAAATGTGGAGGTTTTTCAACAGCTAGAGAAATAGCTGCTCCCATACTGTGTCCTTCCAGCAACACATATTAAATACAGAGGTTTAGGCAAGGTCACCACTTTCTCATCCCCAACCTAATGCCTTCCTACCTTCATCATCCTACAGCCATCATAACAATTGTTGATCCAAGGCATCTGGAGGCAGCTGAAATGGGGACAGTGGGTTAGACTGTTCAAAACCCTCAAATAAGTGAAGGCCAATGGGGGAGCTATTGCTGACCAGGCACCCATTATTTCTGCTACCTATATTTTGTTTCAGTTTAGCTTTTATATATTTTATATATCAAAATTCACATTTTTTCATATTTAAGATGGAAGCAACATGAACATTTTGTTAAAAACATTGTGTTTTTACAAAAGTAAAACAAAAAGGGGAAATGGAAGAAGATAAATTCATCTATCCATGCTGAGGGTAATGGCCAAAATCCTATTGTTAGTCCCAACTAGAATAGACCCACTGAATCAATTGAATTGACCCATATGTTCACTCAGCAACAAACATTTGATTTAGTGGGCCTGATGTTTTTGGTACCAACCAATAGGCTTTAAGCCTTTGAAAGTTTTGCTTTTTAAATTTCACTTTGAATCTCTAAATATTCATCCTTATTAGGGCTACTTCTGGGGAGGCATCTATAGGATTGCATGCTTAAAGAGTCTTGATCCAAGCAACTGGGACTTACTTACAGGTAGGGGTATACAGGACTGCAGGCTGAGATCTCAGCTGTGGGAAGTATTGGCTAGAATCCTGCTAGTGACATGAGTGCACACACATGTGGCTTACACATATAGCTTTTCTTATACACAGCACTGGTTGCTTTTCTGTTCCCTTTTGTGAAATGTTCAAAACTTCACAGCAGCCAAGCCCTGGCACAGGCTTCTGCTGCCACTACTAACCATCAGGGAGAGAAAAGAATAGGGAGGTAACCCTAAGGGGATGGGATAGGAGGGTGCACTCCATTTATGAATGCACACCCATTTCCTTCTTTCTCCAAGATGAAATGAGGCAGGATGAGACAGTTCATCTAGATCTGAATTGGCCCCTGCACTCTCCCTTCCCAACTGGCATAAGCAGCAGCAGGAGCAGTGATTCTTCCCAGGGGTTGAAGGCTTGGGAGGGGAATATTTGAATGGGATGCAAAGAGCTAGAGCAGCAATGGGCAACATGCCAGATATAGGTTGCATGCAGCAAAGGACCTCATTTTTGTGGTCCCTGAAGCCCCTCACCAGTCTACCAAAGCCCTCCATTCCCATTTTTTAAAAAATTGCCATGACTTTCAGGTAATCTATGAAAGCCTTGAAATGAGGTGAAAACCTGTGAAAATGCCACCACCCCACTTCCACTATCACCCCGAAAACATCTCTGTGTGTTTGTGTCTGTGCCTTCAAGTCATTTCTTGACTTATGGTGAACCCATGAATTTCATAGGGTTTTCTTATGCAGGGGATATTCAGAAGTGGTTTTGCCATTTTCTCCCTCTGAAATATAGTCCACAGCACTTGATATTCTTTGGCAACCCCCCCTCCAAGTATTAATCAGGCCTGGCCCTGCTTAGCTTCTAAGATCACAAGGGATATGGTGCCTTTGGGGTGTTTAAGTGCTTGAGAAAATTGTACTACCTTCAAATACCTCTGTTTTTCTCTGCAATCTCTCCCAAAATGGTGGCAGAAGGGAGTTTAGGGGAAGCTAGCAGGGGTGGGGAAACTGGCCCCTAAATAGTTGACCACTCCTGGGCTAGAGGATCTCAGCCATAGCATATATTTGGATTCCATGTAAGGACAATGCCAGTCCTCTATCTATGGTGCTACTTCTGTCCTCACCTTCTGTTCAGATATCATGCTATTGTTTGGAGTCACTGAAATTTCCTCTCTTTCTTTGACTCCTTCTAAACTTCTACTATCTTTAACTTTAATAACATTAAGTCTGTTGAATAAACAAATGAAACTAGGAAATCTGGGAAGCTGCCGTCTATCTTTCACCACAAACATTTTAACAAGGAAAATATAGGTGCTAAGTAGTGTTTTATTTTTCCTTTCTCCATATGTACTGGTAAACACAAGCAGATTGAAACTCTCCACAGAAGTCATAAAAACAACTTGAAACCCATACTAAGTACCAGTCGGTGACAGCATTTGATATATTGTAATCATATTTATTGATTTCCTCTAGTATTCTGTATTGCAGTTACAGATTTGTAGTCTAGAGTTATGGATCCATAGCTGCTCCATATTCAGTAAGATTACATAGTAATGATCATGGAACTATTACCATGATTGTAAATGCTCCTCCCAGGTCACCTTAATAGCCAATAGCCACATTGAGCAAAAGAAGTCTGTTCAGCTGCCAAACTGTGTACAAGGAATAAGATGTTTCCAGCCCCCTCCCACCAGCAAGTGGGGCTGTAAAAATCAGAAGCAGGACCCCTGTAAGCAACTCCTTGTCACAACATTTCTCATTGGTGGGAGGGGACTGGAAATATAGGCCATTTCTGCACTACATTATTATAGTGCTATTATTCCCTTTTCAACATCCTGTGGAATCCTGGGGTTTGCCATTCAGGGAGGAGCATTTAGAATTCTCAGCCAGAATGCTCTTTGGCCTCAGTAAACTACAAACCCAAGAATTCCACAGAAGGTTGAAAGTGGAATAATAGCACTATAACAGTGTAGTGTGGAAATGGCCATAATCTTTGCACCTTAATCAGCAGCCGAAGATAGCACAGCCCAATCTCACTGTTGGCTGTTAAGGTGGGCTTGTGGAGGGAGGTCAAGCTGGGAAATGTTACTTAGTTATGCATTCATAACTAAGCAACCAACGTAGAATGTTGGTGTTCACTTTTATCCTACCCTTCTTTTTTTATCCAAGGGGATCAGGGTGGAAAATACGGATCTCTCCCCTATCCCTGTCCCACCTTCTCCTTCCAACAGCCCTGTAAGTTTAAAATGGAGAAACGTTGAGTTGATTTCTGACTTAATGTGATTTAAATTAGAATTTATACACAACTAACATTCACCCCTTATTTCAGAATTGCTACTTTGGGCCATATCAATTTAATGGTTTGGAGTATTGGGGGCCATTTTTGCGTGTGTACCATAAAATAAAATTAGATCATTAAGCCAGTCCTTATGCATGTGATTGTACATTTTAGATGCTTATATAAGGAAGTATCAAGTACTACTCATTCCTCATTCACCCTTAATGCAACAGACTAGCTTAAATGGAAATCCGTTCATTTGCATTCTTTCCTGTGTTATCCACTGCTTTTAGTTGAGAGAGGTGTCTGAAAATAAGAAAATGACTAAAAGTTTGAAAATATCATTTTAGGACTTCCTAGAAAGTATTTGGGGGCATTATTTTGCCCTCCAAAAGTAACAAGATAATAACATCCAGGCCTAGTTGTTGGCCCCTGAAAGAGTAGGCCCCCTGAAGCAATGTGAAGTTGGATAATCAACATATAAATGCCATTGATTCAATGAGCCTGCTCTAGTTGGAACTAACAATTGGATTAAGACCAGATGTTCCTTGTTACACAGAAACAGTAGCAACATCATCATTTGTTAACATTATTTTAAGAAAGGAAGATCAGCATACCTTTCTTAACCCCCAAAGTAATGTGGTTTATCATATCCATACATGTAATTTATTTCTTATAAATGTATTTAATTCATAAAACACCTTTCTTCTGATGTGGATTCCAAGGTGGCTTACAGTGAAGTTTAAAAGAAAACACAATTAAAACCATATATGATACAAAAGTAGTAGTTAACTTGAGAAGGGCAAGGAGAGGGTGGAGTCTTGACTCAAGTCAAAGCTAACTTCTGCAGCCTTTCCTAGCTTGGATGTTCTTCCTTATTAATTACTTTTGCCATCTTGGTCACTCTCTGATATTGCTCGGCCACACATATTTTCATCTGTGAAATGTTGGAGAATATGATATTGTCTATTCCAATTGGGCTTTTCACTCCAGTATCTCAACTTCTTTCTCCTACCATTCTACTGATCCTTTTATCTAGAGATGCCAGTTTAAAAGCAAGATTCCTGCATGAAATCGATGATCTCTTGTCACCGAATTGTGATCTCTAACTTCAACTTTAACACTGAACTTGAACACACAGAGCGTCTTCTCACTGCAGTCTCTCTCAATGCCATTTATTTCTAGAAACTGCAAACTTCAATCTATAAGGGTCCTGACTCAGAGATGAAAGAAATAAATGCTGTCCTGAGAAGCTCTCTCCCTCTCTTAGCCTTCTCTTTGCCTTCTCCAAGTCCTAGAACAATTCAATAAATAAATAGAACATGAGCAGACAGAGAGCTGACAGTGCAATCTACTTTGGTGAACCCTTGGCTCAAATTAAGCCCAGTTTCAGTACTTGTATGCAACTTCTCTGACTCATTTCCATCACTAAACACATGATACGTGGTCCAGTTCTCTCCAGTCAAAAGAACATTAATGATCCTCTTAATATTCTCCAGAGTCAGGAGTCAACTCTGCTTGCACAGTTACACTCCGATTAGACCCAGAGTGCTGGTAACCTTATGGTCATAAATGAGTGGCACATATATAGTTGGACAATTATATGTATTGTGACTAAATTTCCCCCTGAAGAGCTCATTCAAGATGTTGGAGTGAAAGGATCATAAAATGAATTAATAGCTGATTCACTGTATAATTTCCTAGTTCAATATACTTTAGTGTACCAGCTAAATGAGGCATACACAGCATTCAGCCTGGCCAGTTAACAGCTTTATCATTGAGATTTCAGGCATAGAAATAAAAGCGATTCCTCTGAAGTAATTGCGTCTAATTAAAAGAAACATTTAAAAAGTGTAACCAAAAGGAATTCATTTCAAATGGAAAATTAATGCTGAAAAATCGCCCTAAGCTCTCTTGTCTCTGCTAATAGCTAAGCATTCTTGGAATAATTAAACTGTTTTGAAATGTTGATACCTTGCTCAGTTAGAAATTATGCCCACTGCTGAGCCCATTAGGAAGTTGTCAAGGAGTGTCTAACAATAAAAGGGGCAAGGTGTGCAGGGCAGTCTGAGATGGGATGGGAGAAGAGAGCAAGAGTTTGGAATATGAAGTTGTGTACATGGTCTTGCTTGTTTGTCACCATTTGATCCTTATGGATACGTTGGGACACATTTAAAAACAAACAGGATCATCAAGCACCAAATGCAAACAAAACTCCAGTATAAATTGTCCCCAAAAACAAAAGGGAGGAAAGGCAAAAGTAGCCAGTCAAGGAAAAACTCCTTATAAATAAGCAGAGATAGCTACACACAGCTATGGAAGTGTGCCTAGCAGCAGAGAACACCATTAGCAGCACATGCACTAAGCCACTCATCCACTCCTAGTTGTAATCTTCCAATACGGAGGCTCTTTATTCTTTGTTACAACATATATACAATATTTACAAAGTCCAGATGGCAATCCAGCATATCTAGCTTGCTCTGTCCGGCAGAGCCCCCAGCAGACACATTTCAGGCAATGTATGCATTGTTGGCTGGGTGTCATGAGCCAGGCTGAGCATGCTGCTGATTCAGACGGGGACTCTGAGTTAGACTTGGTCTCCCAGCCGGGGGAGGATCCCTTGGAGGGAGAGGGGGCTCCTTCAAAGTCAAGGGAGGGGCCTGCCAGCAACCCCACAGCAGTCCCAGGGCTGGATCTCGAGCCAGTACCTGCATCAGATGAGACCAGTGCTTCTGGCTCGACAGAAGCTGGTGTTTCTGACTCCAGCCCAGAGTTTGTAGCAGACCTTCCCCCCACGTTCCTCCAGAGGTGACTGGAGAAGGAAGCCGTTCACAGCGGCTGTGAGAGAAGCATCTGAGGGCTGAAGTCCAGCTGTGAGCTGGGCCAACGGACATTTGATCAGCCCCAGCTGGACTAAAGACTATGTTTTTAAGACAGACGCTGGGGGGAGCTGGGCATGGGGCAACAACCGTCTACCACCCAGGAATCTGCATCCTGTATCATGGGCTTTCTGTTCCAGGCTAATCCTTGCTGTTGAGTTTGCTGCCTCTGTTTGTTTTGGGTGACGTAATCTTTTGATTACTTTATTACTAAAAAAAGCCATAAACTCAGCTCCTGCCTCTGTGTCTGCTTAAGCCGCTGCCTGACATTGACACTGGGATTGTGCTACCTTTATACACACACCTAGCCAATCCTGGCCAACCCTTGTATGGTCTGCACTGGCACTCATCAGCATGACTCAGCACAAACTAGGTTGAGTCACATTCCTTCCCCAGGTGCACTTAACAGTTAAAGCAAAATTAAAGCAACATGACAGTTACACTTACTTCACAAAGTATTTTCTAGAGGTTTGATCCAACCATCTCTGACATAAATGCCTGAAAGCCACGCTAGAGACACTCTGTTGTAAAAGTTCACTGGTGAGATGCTGTAACAACAAAGAATCTTGCGGGACCTTAAAGATGAACAAACCAAATGGATTACATCTCACTGTATCACATATATTATCATAACTTGAGTAACAAATATCTATGCACTCATGGTTGAGGGAAGATCTTGCCAAAGTTGTTTTTTTTGTTTGTTTGTTTGTTTTGGACTACAGCTTCCAGAATCCCACAACCAGTATGGCCACTGTCAATGCTGACTAGAGTATTGTGAGAGTTGTAACTGAAAAAGTAAATTTCCCAATAACTGGAGGGGTAGTGTGTAAAGAACAAAAGGTAATTGAAATAATGAAAGCATAGACAGAATCCCATAAATATTTAGTAATGTTATGCTGTTTAGTTCAATCAACACATGGAAGCGATGACATGCAACTTCCTGCTTTTTTGTATTCTGGTACATTAGAGGATACCATTAGGTCCACTCAACATATATAAATATGACAAACCTCCAGAGAGCACATAAAAAAGGAGCTTTTTTTTTTCCTTCTCTCAAACTGCTCAATAAAGAATCACTCTAACATCAGTAGTAATTTCAGCTCTAAAGCACGCTCTTTCTGCAGGTCCTGGTGCACTAAAGTGGACAGAGAAAGCGCTCAAAGAAGAAAGAAACTTCAATTTTTCAGAGCAGTTCCCACCTTCTAGAACAGTCTGCAGCTCTTTTCTCAGTTCCTTCCCTCTTCATTGTCATAGTAGTATGATTCTACTTTAACTGCCATGGCAACATCCAATGGAATCCCGGGATTTGTAATTTGCAGAGCGGTATTTAGAATTCTCAGCCAGACAGCCCTAGTGCCTCACCAAACTACAAACCCCAGAATTCCATAGAATGTTGTCTTGGCAGCTAAAGTAGAAACATTGAACTACAATTGTGTAGTGTGGAAGGGCCCTTGTGGGCCATTTACCTATAATTTTCCTAACAAAATCTGTTCCTTTTGAGGAATTATGTTTTCATAAGTACACTTACATCTGTGGGAACTAGAATTGGGCAATTTCATAGCATCTGTACCCAGAAGAAGCTAGTGTCATGTTACTAGGTGGCAGAGCCGGTAAACTGACCATTCTGCAATGGTATATGCATCTCATCAGCCCCAATATGCATCAGGCAACAGTATGCAACAGAGCTCTTGCATTATCTTGTTTTCTTTCTTCACAATTCACTGACAGGATTTCTTAGCATCTCTGCTATGTAGCTGTACATACATAAATTTACGTAATATAAATGGTGATTCTGGTGAGTGTCTGCACAAACATCAATTTTGCTAGTGACTAAGTACATACACCTCCTGATTCCTATGTTGAATCATCTATGTTTGCTCCACTCACTATTGTCTGAAATATAAAATCCAGTAGTGAAAATCAAGTTATATTAAGCAATGAGCAAATGTTAGCAGAGGTCATCATGTCTATATATTCCAGGTATCGGAAAATAAGCGCTGCGAGTTTAGGCATAAGTCTCCAAGTGACAGCTGGCTCTAGTGTTAGGCACTGTGAAGAAGCCACATCAAACAAAAAAATTCTGAGGGTCGCAGAATGTCTAGAGCTGTATGTGATGTGTGACCTGCTCTGCACCCTTCATTGCTGCTTTCAGGTACATCGAGTGTTGGGATAACAACCTTTGCATGCTTAGATTTAACTGCCCAGTTTGTTTGCATGTTTATTGTAGATATAGAGGGAGAGCCTAGACTAAACTTCCTGTTTGTTTTGTCAACACTCACTTCCTCCTGCACATACACATTCTTTGTTCCAAGAAAAGCCTTCTCTTGCTGTTTACAACTCTCTCTTTTGTTCTTTTGCCTCCTCCTATAAGCATGTGCTCTGAGATGCTCTCAGAGAGTTGCTTACTTACAACCATGTGATTGCTTATTTTCTTCAAGAATATGAACCTGTGTAGACTACGCACAAGTACCTGTGAGTAAACGTTTTACATACTTTTAACCAAACTGTTTTCATGTTTACTTTGAGCTAGAGTTAAGTGTGTTTGGGGCAGGGGCGATAGAGGTGGGATTAGTGATCTGTTCATCTTCTGTCTGTGCATTACCAAATGCTCTGCTAAATTGGGGAGAATTACCAAATCTATCTCAATTTCCAATATTGAGGACACTGTCCTGACACCACTGTTGAAAAATTATTCAACTGCCAACAATTTTTTTTTCATACACGGACTCAGGAACAGGGTGAGGCATCATCTTGCTTCTTGCCTCAGGAAGCAAAATATTTCGGGTTGTCCCTGCAGTGAGTTCTCTTACTAGATGAAGCCCTTAATCTTCGATAAGACCCAAAATCTTCATCCATGAACTCCATGATAGGCACAGCTTTTAATATGTGACATTAATTACCTTTAGCATGGTACGCAAGTGTTTAATAATAATATTATTAGAAAGATTAAGATCTGGTTTATATCATCCTTCACCCTTAATCACTTTTGATTAGGATGAGCCATTGAAAATCAGGTGGGGCATGTTACTCACTGGTGGCTGCTAGTTGCCATTTCACTGGGGTGTTGAATCCACTCTTAAAGTCAGAACTTTAAAGCAGATATTTGACATTCTAAAATAGTATTATTATCATTTCTGTTGTTGTTGCTTGTTTATTTGTTTATATAGTGCCATCAGTGGACTTGGCACTGTGCATGAGTAGTTTATAATTGTTAATTTGACAGTTTCCTGCCCTCAGGCCTAGAGTCTAAAAAATCCACTAAATCTAAATCTACCTTGGGGGCCAGCATTCAGCACTTTAGGTAGCTCCTTTAAAACTTGGCTAAAAATCTGTAATGGCAACACTACCCTGCTGAGATGGAAGCCTCCAGCTGCCATTTGAGAAGACTTGTATGTACATTATTTGCAGAAAAGGCCCAGGAGTAGTGGTGTGCAAGCGCGAGCCACACGCTCGTGTCCTCCTGCCCCCTTTGGCGGGCACGCGCTCCTGCCTAAGGGGGCAGGAGCGCGTGCCCGCCAAAGGGGGCAGGAGGACACGAGCGTGTGGCTCGCGCTTGCACACCACCACTCCTGGGCCTTTTCTGCAAATAATGTACATACATTATTTTCTGCAAATAATGTACTGCCTAAGGGGGCAGGAGGACGCGAGTGTGTGGCTCGCACTTGCGCACCACCACCAAGGAGGGAATGGAGCCTAAGACCATAGGAAATGCGTATTTTCCGATGGTCTTAGGCGACCCCTGTGAAAGGTTGAGAACCGCTGATCTAAACCATCCAATATATTCAAGAAAAAGACATGAATACATTGGAATTTCTTGCTTTAAAGTACGCTTTATTAGAACATGGATCCTCTTCCAAAATTTCTTTGCTTCAGAACATTGCCACCTCATATTATAATAAGTCCCAAAGAACTTGACTGAATATCTGATTGAGCTATACTAGATTTGTCTTCTGCACCAAATCAGAGAATTCAGTGGTACTTTGACACTAATTTTTATATCATGTGGGTTACACATCAGGATCACTACTTTACCTCAGCACGCTATTTATTTGCGTTCTTATTTATTTAATTCAGGTCTCTCTATCTTCCTCCACAGCCACAGTGTAATGGTAACAATACTAATAACAATAACTTACCATAATACAAGGCTGCTGCTCAAGACTTAAAATAGATATGTGCTGAACAAAAGTTTGAAATCACATGGGATCCTAACTACAGGCTCAACAGGTAAAGGTTTAGAAATGAGAAAAAAAATTACGAGAAAGTGAGGGGGAAAAGTGGATAAGTAATTGGAGGAGAAAAAGAAATAGTACAATGAAGAATGAAATAACTGAAAGGAGTGCATTTGGAGATGCTTCTTTAAAACTGAGAGGGATCTGATAGATCAGATATCAGCTACCAAAGCATTTCAGATATAAGGAATAATGGATATGACTTATAGAATGAGCATGCAGCTAGTTTCCATTGCCACTCCTGTGTATATTTAAGTGAAGTTTGTTCAAAAGCAGTTCCCAATGGATTGTGCCCCAGCTCTATGTACAGTGTGCACGCGTGTGCGAGTTTAAAATCCCTTGGTGGTTCTAACTGAGCTAACATTATTAGATTGTGTGTGTGTGTGTTTTAAAAAGCTGCCCAAATTCTCTTTGCATCTCAGCAGCTCCTTAATATGCAAGGCAGCAAAAGACGAGCTTGGCCTAATTATGAGTCCCAGGAGTACCCAGTCAGAAAATGAATTGATGCCTTCTTCCTTATGAACAATGCATGTACCACAAATTAGAGGCACCATCACCAGAGATTTAATTACAAAATATCATTACTTTCACACATCATTTCAGATTTGGCTGATCAAATCAAAGTTAGGAAGAGGGGAGGGCAGGGGGAGAGAGAGAGAGAAAATTGCACCACTAGCAGGGTCATTCGTTCAGGGGTAAGTTGAAACCAGAAGGGAGCTGGTGTTATTGAAGGTTCCCAAAAGGCACCTTTGCAGAGAAATGGCTTGGGGAGAAGTAGAAAGAGGGGAAGGAGAAAAGACTTATTTCTTTTTGAGGGGCTCTCAAGAAGTTTGTCTTGACCAGGTAATCATATGGTAAAATGGATTGGGTGATTCTGTACAAAAGAGGACAGGATGTTTTGTGTCTTTACAAGAGGGAATTTCCTAAAGTGTCACTTGCCGGGAAAACCTATTTCTGCTGAAGTTCCCTATTAAGCATGGGAGTACCCAAATAATCTACTTTTGTTTTACTGTTTGCTTATTTTTTTTAGAAAAACACATCTTTTAGAGCCAAGGTGCCTTGCAAAATAAGAACAAGAGTTTAAAGCATTAAAATAACATTTTAAAATCTTTAACAGCATGAGAAATTAAGAGAAAGTCTGATGGAGTAAAATTTCTATTCAAAGGTCCGTTTAAAAACTGCTCAAAAGGTAGGGTTGCTCTATTTTGCTTTCTCAAATCTGTGCATCTAATTTACATATTTTGTAAATTATTGTAATGGCATGAATTACTTTCTCCGATTCATCTTGTGTGTTTGCAAGGCATCCCTCCTTGCTCCTTTCCCTCTGCCACTCCACCTCTCGCCCTCCATTCTCTCCTGTCCCTTCCCTCACTGTAATCCCCTTTCTCTCCTCAACTTGCACCCTTGCAATGCACCCCTACTTTCTTTTGTGCTTACACTCATCTGTTTGCACCAGTCACTCTCCCTTTCCTATTCTCTCTCACACACCTTACCTTATGCCTTCAAAATGGACCTCTGTCTTACTTCTTGCACTCTGTCACCTACACTGCTCACTCTCCTGTCCCTTATGCTTGAAAGGCAAGGGAGGATTTGTTTCTTGAAAAACAGTTTGATAGAAAAGTGCCTACATAATTTGCCCTATGTTTTGGCTCCTACAAAGGTAGAGATTTTTTTAAAAAAAATGAAACTTGGAATCCCAGTCAGATGATGAGCCGAACAAGCACTGAATGGCATGCCTTGAAACTGGATAAAACTTGGTCAGCTGGGTGGTATAGCAATCCTATAAAAAAGACCAAGCAAAGTTCATATGGAAAGGAGTTCCAAACGTGTAAGGCCAGAACCATAACCAAAGAGGCCCTGTGAATCCAAACAGCTAAACTGGTCTTTCTTAGGACTTAGCCAAAGAACAGGACCTTTTTGGTCCATCAGGCTATACAAGGAACCACAAGTGATAGAATTACCTCTCTGGAGAAGGTGGGGTCTCCACTGATTTTGTTTGGTGGGGTAGACTTCATCTCTCAGGATTCACTCAGCTTCTCCTCACCAAAGTAGCTTCCAGTTCTCAGGACTCAACGGATTTTTTTAAACTTTTCCTCGGGAGTATTTTTGTCCCTATGATGACCTCCCACTAATCCATATGTTGAGTTAACAAATGAGGTAGGAAGAGATTCATGCCAAGAAACCATGCTGACTAGTGGTTTCTGGAGGTTGTAGTCCAAAAAAAAAAAAAGTACTAGAATTCTTTAGTTTGATTTTTGCCATTATGGTTTCTGACAGAGATTAAATGTATGCACATTTCCACTGGCACCTGCTCTGTTGTTACACAGATCCTGGTCTTTAAATAGTGTCGTGTTTCCCTATAAACAAGAGTGAAAGATAGAGATGGGAAGGGGGATGTGAATGGCCACAAACCCTTGAGAATGATTTACAGCTGCAGCTTTCAGAGCAGGCCATGGGCTGTGATTATTTCTCCAGCGGACGTGCAAGCCAATCATTTCAGGAAGCAAAAACGCACTTCAAAATTGATGAGGAAAATGACAGTTTGTTGAATACACGCTGTTGCGAGATATAGTTTTACATTAACTTAAGAGGTACTTATGGGGCAATATTCATCGTCCCCATATTATGATGCGTATAATAGCAAAGCACGCTACATCAGCAAGTTCTTATACCTGATTCTCAGAGAGGCATTGCAGTGGGTGTGACACAGAACAGTACGGTGATGCCAGTGCAGTGAATGGGAGATCGATTAGTGTGTGGTTTAGATGAAAGAAAAATGGTAGTTTACTGATTACATCTGCATTGAGCATAAATCGGGTAAAAATGAATTTATATTTCTCTCAAATGTTACATCTGTACAGGAAGTTACCATGTTTCCGATGTGTATTTTTATTTTGGTTCATATTTGCTTGTTTCATATTTGGATCTAGTGCTTCCATATTACAAACACACTTAGATATCAGTGCATAATATATGATCCTGGAACAATGTGGCAATCCTTAGGAATGTAAGAATGCAATTTGGCTTCTGTATTCTTTCTTTGGATTAAGTGTGTGTGTGTGAGAGAGAGAGAGAGAGAGCGTGTGTGTTGTCTGGCCAAATACTGTATTTGCCAGCATATAAGACACACTGGTGTATAAGACACACCCCATTTTAAAATGTTATTATCTGGGGGGGCTAGTTTTTTAAAAAAGCATGGCTTCTCCTGCCTCCCTTCCCCTCCATTTTGCAGAGGAAAAGAAAGAAGGCAGCTCGAGAGGCAAGGAAAGAAAGTTCCTTGGATCTTTCTTACCCTCTCCCTTTCCCCTCCATTTTGCAGGGGAAGAGAAAGGAAGGCGCTCTGGAAGGGCAAGAAAAAAGCTGCACGAACTCTTCCCCCCACCCACCTTGTTCCAAAAAGCATCCAGGGATGACTTTTTCTTTCACCAGCCTCCACTTATGGTTTCCATTTTGGTGACCAAACTGAAAAATCTGTGGGTTTTTTTTAAACAAAGGTTTAAAGGTAGGTATGAGGCAGGCTTATCAGTTATCTTGTTTTCTCTTTGTTTTGCTCTTACTGCATACTCTAGTAAAGGATTCTGGAGGCAGCTTGTTTACCTTGGCTGCTGTAGGCAAGCAAACACAGCTATGGAAGGATCCTCTAGAGTAGAATCCCACTGTTTCCCAGACCAAGATTGATTGCATTGTTTAATGCAGACATGGTCCTGCAACCCAGTACCAGAAGTTTGTGTTTTTCTAGCCCATCTACGTTTTCCTCTCCATGATGATGCTACTAAAAACAACCAGATAGACAGAGGAAAAGAAGGAAACGTAGATTGTGTAGGCATAAAAAGACTTTGCAAAAGGGAGCTTCCTTGTCATAGGCTTTGTTAAATGAGGTGTTCTGATGTAAACATGGTACAAAATGAATGGCAATGGATGAGTGGACAGAGATGCACTGCAAAATTCGACAATGAACTTTACTAGAAAATCCATCATCTTCTCACCTTTGTTAACTACACAGTCTTAGTAGCCATCAACCTAAAAGACCAATTGTACTATGTGAAAAGAGCACTTTCCGAAGATGCCTTGGAAGACTGAGACAAAATCTTCTGGATGCTGATGAAGGGACAGAGGCATGACGTATGGCGCCCATTAGTCTGAGGCAAAATTAAAAGGATTGATTGATATCAATTATCGGGAACCATTTGTTGCTGTGCAATTGACACGTTAATCACCCTCCCATGCTGCATTTTGGCATGCTGGATTTTTGACCAATCTGAGAGGTTTACAGCAACAATATGATGCTGATTTATCTCTCCTTAATAAAAAAGTGATCAGCTGAAACCTGCATCCATCATTCTGTTTATCACTCATGGTGATTTATTAACTAATTATACTTACAGTGGGTCCTTTCCTATAAGTATGGATAATAGAGTGATGTACTAGTGGTCCAAGTCATAAATAACACTGCAGTACAGTCTGTTTAATACTTAGACGGAGGACCTGCCCATAATACAGTGTTTTGATTAAGGTAACCAGATGGCTTTGTTTGTTAGGAATTCATACACACACACATACACGCACACACAACTACATTTCTAACGATTTACAGTATGGTATATAAAAGAATTCTACTGATACAGATACTGATTTCAACAGAGTGTTACACTTTATATAAGCAGCCCTGTTTATCTCCTCTATTATACCAAATATGACTGTCCACAACTTAGTAAAAGAAGAAGAAAATATTTTGTGGTCTTCTGGAGGTTTGGGGGAGCTTTCAGAAATGGTTACTGGGATCTTTGTTGTTGTTGTGTTTCTCCAAGTCACTTCTGATTTATGACAAACCTATCACAGTTTTTTTTCTGGGCCTGAGAGTGTGTGGTATACCTAAGGTTAGGTCTGTTTAAATTGGTTTCAAACAAATACAATGCCAAAGTAATCTTAATTTAAAATTTAAAGTTTACAATGCTTTGTATTTCAACTGTATATTTACTGTATAATTAGTCAGTCATTAATTGTATATTTTAAAAGATACATGTATTTTGTATACAACTTCTCAAGGCTTGAGGACCATTTCTAGCCTCCTCTAAACCTCATAAGAACTACATCCTAATGTCAAAAGTCTAAAGAACAGCAAATAACACCTCCAGAAGTGTTGGGAACTATTTGCTATTTAAAGACAGGAAGTGACTTCCAGAAACAGGCTTGGGGAAGGAAATAGCTTGCCCTCCAACTCTTCAGATTTGGTAGGGGCAGTCCTTATTACTCCTCTGTCATCTCATTTTTTCAGTGGCTATTAAAATGTCCCAGTTTTCTCTTCTCCTCCCACTTTCCTGTTTTGTCCCCAGCTTATCTCAGTTGCTGCAATCAGAGTTCAAAATGCACCCACTGAGTTTCATGGCTCAGTTGTACTCAAAGATATTTTGAGGGTGAGATCAATAGTAGTAGTACTAGCAGTGGTAGTAGTAGTACAATGGCCCCTCCACTTTTGTGAGGGTTCAGGGTGCAGAATCTTTGTGAAAGTGGAAAGATGCATGCACACGCGCACACACACACGCACACACACACATGCAATCTCCCTCCCATTTCCTTGCCTTTTGCACTCCAGGGCCAGGTAAGGGGGATTGAATCACGATAAACCACCGAACTTCTCTCTGCCTCCCAAGTCTTGGCTGGTGCTGCACAAAAAAACACGGTAGGCAGAGCTGAGAGAGATTACCACCACCACCCCCGTCTCATCCAGCTAAGTTTCTATGATATTTGCCAGGTCCACATATTCATCCAGAATCAATCCCAAATGGTATTTCACCAATTAAGCATGTGGTTTAAAAGACAAATTAAAAAGAGTGGGATTTTTAAATGCTTTACTTCAACTGAATCATTCAGGTTCAAATGGTCCATAAAGTATTCTTGCTTTGGTGAAGTGGTGGAAAAATAAAGGTATGCAAGTGGGAAGTACAAACCTCTCTCTTTCTGCTTAGTAAATGTGATGAATGCTATTTGCAAAAGTGTCCCCAAAAGATGTATGTTGCCCCATCTGATGGAGAGAAAAAAAACCCAAGAACTTCTGAGCCCCTAAATCTCTCGTTAGCTTCAGCTTCATCCATCAAAGTAGCTTTATAAAGTTTATCATGCAGTAAGCTCGCCTGAACACATATGTAGATGATCCCTTGTGGGCATAAAGATATGTGGTCAGTCACCTTGTCCTGCTCAAAGGCATTTTGATGTGAATCTATTAAATAACCATGCCTAATTATGTAATTCTCAAGGAGAGAAGGACATCTCTGAAAAACTCAGCATACTCATGTACTCAAAAGGTGTCTTCTAGGGCTGGATCTAGGCATTATCTGGGCAAACATACATCCCAATTCCACATTTGCTGAAGCAGCAGGATTGCAGGAATGAACACTTTATACAAGGGGATCTCTGTGTGTGATGGAAGACGGAGGGCTTAATACCTCTTCTTTAGAGTCCTCCCCTAAAAAAGATTCCCACATATACCCAATCCTCACTGGATCATTCTCTTCCCTCCCTTAGCTGGGCTTAATTTCGGCGCCGAAAAATGATAGGAAGGAAATAATTTAAATGATTGGGAGGGAAGAAAACTGCAGTCATTCATTCAGCCACACTAGTGGGGGGGTTGGGGGGGTTCAAAAAGATAACTTTTTAAGCTCTTTATCTCCCCTCCACCTACTACATTAATTGGCTTCCATATGTCACATTTAGTGTCCCATATAGTGGGAGGGGTGGGAGGGAGGAAGGAGTCATCCTACTTCAGCTATGTAGCCATGCAGGGAGTGGCAAAATGAGGACACTGTCCCTCCCAAACAATAATTCTGTGCCCTGTAAAATTTTCTTTTAGTCCTGGAAATTTCTAGCATTGCAGAGAATGAGACACTGAGAAACTGTTCACATCTGAAACTCTTATATTTGCTGTGTTTGCATTCTCTCATGCACTTTGCCTATCCCTTTACTTTGGATGCCTAAAATGCATTTCTAAATGCTCTACTGGAGTTTTCAGTTACTACAATGCTAGAAATTTGGCAACTGAAGGTAAATTTCATTTGAGGGAGGAGAATTCTTATTTGGGGATGGCGGTGCCCACATTTTGCCCTCGCCTTAGGTACACTCCTGTCCTGCCCTTCCAACGAGTTGGACTATGACAATCCACAACCCACAAAGCATGCTAGCTGTGGATGATGGGGTTGGTAGATCAACATGTCTAGAAGATGCCATGTTAGGGAAGACTACCCAAGCCATCTGGGACTGTCATAAAAGTTGAAAATGTAAACTATCTTTTCCAGACCAAATAATGAGAATGTCAAATACAAACACCATTCCTTCTTTGCTTTAGTACATGGGAGCTGAATGTATGAGGTGAAGCCTGATCCTGAAGAGTATTATTATTGGTTGTAAAATGTGGATACTGATAATTAATTTCCCACCTTATATCTGTCTGTAACCTACAGTACTATCTTCAGTCATTAGGTGGCAGACTTTCCTAAACCTCCTCTAAGCAAAAGCTGCAGTCAGGCGTAAGATATCCTTTTCTCTACAGAGGAAAAGTGAGGAAGAGAGAGTGAAAAGTAGGAAAGGCTGAATCAACACCATAGTGGAGAAAAAGAAAACCAAAAAAGAAAAGAAAAGAATGGAGTGAGCACATAAAAAGACTGAAGGAGACTGGGAGAGAAGAGAAAGAGCAATGGAAAACAGCCTTGTAGGGAAGTTGTCTAAGAGGTTTCTAACACCTGGAAAAGTGAGTATTTCTCCTAGTAATCAATCATATTGTCTTTAAGATGCCACAAAATTCTTGATTATTGTGGTTGTTGTTGTTGCAACAGAATAACCCAAATGCCCCATGGGAAATTAGTGGAGAAAGTAATCATGCCAAGCAACTATGTAACAGAGAGTTTGAGGAATTGAGGAGAGTGTGCTTCAACCTTCCCAGCCACAAGATCAGATCAAGGGGATGTTATTATGTAGTAATTCCTGTGTCCAGCTTTTGCTTCATAGGCAATAAATCACTCCAGCACCAACTCAGGTGCTCAGGTTTGTTTGGTAGCCTGTTTTGTGACAGCTATTGCCTGAGGTGAGGGGTATATTATCTACTCATTCCTTTACTGTTGATTGCATTACACTTTCTTAAAGTTATCATTCACATCCAAATTTCAAGGGTTCCCCTAATGAGCTGCAATTAGTTTCCATGCCCTTTAAAAAATATATAATATATTTTAGGATATCTTTCTGCTATCAGTGTTAATTATTTAATCATCGCTGTGATTACCACAGCCTCAGTATCTTAGCACGATAGTCAAAACAGCCTAAAAGCAAGCAACCAAAATGATGAGCAGAGTGCATGAAGAAGAAGTGGAGCATGCTGAAAGTGTTAAGATCATTTCTTTCCCTGTCTTCTCTGCCTCCTTCTTCTATATGGTAAAAAGCTATGAACAGGGCATCAAACTGTATTTGTATATCAAAACAATGGTTAAAATCCTGTGGAGGACTCAGGGTTATATGCATGTTCTGGAGAGTGTGAGTGGCTTTCAGTACCGTCAGCTGTAGCATCCTTCTGAGCCACCTTACTAGGATGAGACCTGGGGCACTGTTTTCAGTGCCTTCATTTATTCCTGGAAGGGCAAACCCAGAAAGTGATGCTGAAGAACTCCTGTTTGACTTCTTGGCCATCGGTGTGCTTAAACATTGGTGTGTGGGCTCAGTTTTGGTCTGCATGCTATTTAATATATACATGAGGCCATCTGGAGAGGTTGTTTGGAGATATGGGGTCCAGTACCATTTGTATGCAGACAATACTCAATTCTGTAACTCATTGTGTTGGCTGTTTTTGTACATCACTTGACAGAAAAGCATGAACTCTTATCTTTTAACAAAAATCAGTCAATAAAATGAGTTCAGCAAGGAGATGTATTTTGAAAACCACTTAGAGCATATTGTGAAGTATAGAAGCATAGCTTTAAAAATAAATATAGACTAACAGGCAAATAGGTAGTGAGAAATGAAATGAAATTAAAATAGGCAGAGTCTTTCATTTCTGTATCTGGAGAACTCTTGCCTTACTCCCATATCTGTTCCTATCTATTCTATGTCCTTAGGGTAATTTAAGTATCTCTTTCTGTTTTCTGGGGAGAGAAAAATTACTCTTAATGCACAAGTGCTCTTTAAGTACCTAAAGATCCTCCTTCGAAGTGCATTGATGTAGGGGGTCAAGTACTTTTGCTGAAACATGTTTCCATATTACAGTCATAGGAGCCAGTTACTGTGACATGGTGGGTTATTATAGTATTAATTCTGAAATCCAACCATGAAATGCTTTGAGAAGTCTGCACATCATAGAAGTCAATAACATACTGCATCTCTTCAGAGATGATCCAGCTACAAACTACAAAAAGGGGAAAGAAACTTTAAATCAGATTCACAGGATTAAGAACACATGGGCCTAAATGTCATGAGAAGACAGGCATGAATGGACTGACAGGTGGGGTTTGCAGGCTTGAATTGGTGGATTAATTGCAATGGCATAATTATGGTGCAATAGATCTACTGGCTAGTTTAAGATGGGAGATGAAAACTTAGGTGCCAGCTTGATTCAAGGTTTAGTGAGGGCAGTGGGCCAAGAAGTATGGCACAATTACAACTTCTTACTTTTTGCATGCAGTCTCCCAGGGTAAAACACATTCAGCCATTTAATACTGCTAGTGGAAGACAGGAAAGCCAAATTTGCAAAAGTGAAGTGTGGGAGGATTTTGCACAGTAGCTGCAGAGCAAGAGCTGTCTCTGTAAGCAGTAATACTGGTTTTTATGGCACTTAAACAAGTTACTGTCACCTGAATCAGATTACCTGAAAGATCACCTCATCTCAAATATATTTACCCCCACAGTGAGATCTTTAAATGCCCTGCTCAGTGTGCCCTCACAAAATTAGCCAGATTCCTGCTCAGGAGAAGCCATTCTTGGTGATGATGCCGTAGATGTCAAAATAATCTGACCAGAAGAGAAGGCACAGCAACATCTTCATTGTCTTTACAGTTCCTAGTGAATATCTTCTTCTTCACCAAGTCTTTTAAACTACTGGCATTTTAAGCAGATTCTGGGCTTTTACTGCGTAAACTGTTTTGTTATATAGAGGGATTTTTTTCTTGTATAAATGTAATTAATTTTGGGGGTTTTAATTATGCATTTTGGGGGGCTTTTAACTAATATTATTATCGATGATGATGATGATGATATCCTGCCTTTCTCCCAAAACTAGATCTCAAGGCAGCTTAGAATTTAAAAACACAATACAATTATTAAATTATTATATTCTAATTTATATGGTATGCTACTTCAAAAAAAAAGTGGCTGTTTGGAAGAGTTAATGAACATTTTTGGGTGCATTTTTCTGGTAGTCCACATTGTTTGCATTTATTCACCTATTGAGAAAAGTGTATTTATATGCATTTTTGAACTGTACTGTTTTTTCTAGGGCTGTTATTCAGAAGTGTATATTTTATCGGACATATTTCTTTAAAGTCTTGAAATGTGTAGATTTCCAAATGATAGGATATCCAGTCTACAGTCATCTCTGGGTGGTGCACATTGGCAGGATGGATCCAATGAAACGAATTCTTCTCACATTCCTACTATTTACTGTCCCAAAATGCTCACAATGATCTGTGACTGTAAATCTAAATCCTTTATAATGCTCAAGGTCTAATGCAGAATAGAGGTACAGAATGGCTGCTTTTTACATCTATAAGAGTACAAAACAAAGCTGGCCACAACACTGAACAAAATTTAAATGATAAACATCTAACTATCAGTCTCCAGAAGAGAGAGCTGGGTAGATAGTTCTGGCATCTAGACTAGCTGGTTGATTTGCTTTCTGATTCTTTATATTAACATAAGGTAAAGTGAATTATACCAATCATATATGATACAAAGATAACTTTTATACTAATACTATTATTAGTCTTACAGTTGTAGAACTGAGAATTCCATACAAGTAATTAACAAAGGAAGTCCAATTCAGATAGTATTATAATTATTATATCCCTGCCTTCTTTCTCACATTCTAATGTAACTTGTCAATTATGACATAATAGCATAATCCTATCATTTTTTCTCTTATTCAGCTAATGACTGAATGGCCAATATTCTCTAATTTTTTGCGTAGCATACTCTTGCAGCAGTAACCATGTATGAAATTAATTCATGATAGTTAGCTGGTATTTCCCTTGAATAAGTTAACAAGAAGATTAATGGATCTCAACATATTCATAAGCCTGTGATCCTCTCAATAGCAGCATTAATTTTATTCCAGACTGTTGCAGTTTTTAACTGTGTAGTATTATAAAGCATGGTTGCTTTAAAATTGTATAGCATAGTTGGGTGTCTAAGAGTGCTGCTTAATTTTGTATTAAACCATTCTATCATGATCTGTATTTGTTTCGTGAGTAAGCAATGAAGCATATGTTCCTATGCTGGTTGTATTACCCATGAATTGATATCACTGCTACAATGCCAATATCCTATTGTAGGGAGATCTCTCCCACCCATTTTAGGGCATTTATTTCTATGGATACCATGTTAGGATTATTCCAGGTCCTAAGATTTTGGGACCAAAATCTGAGACCCAGGGATGACCTCTTGTAATGTTACAGGAAGTGATACTACAAGGAGGATGTTACAAGAGGCAATCCCCAATGATGCGATTAAGCATGGAACATTAAGCATCCATCACAGACACACAGAGTATGCCATTTAAATTAAAAAACAACAACGAAACCATTGCTTGGAATCCTACATTGGAATTTTTTCTTTGTAGGTGGACTTATGTATGCAGGAATTAGAACTGATCAATTTTGTAACATCCCTATCCAATAGAAGGTTATTGTTATATATATTACTATGTAATATATTACAATAGCCTTCTGTTGGATAGGGATGTTACAATCTATGTAATATATTACTTTATTACTATGTGATAGACATGGCAAAGTGCCTGAAGCACATTGTGCACTAAGTGCATTGCATATGGTGTGCATCATGCACTGATGTGCATCTTCAGAATTCACTAACAGGGTTTCTTAGATCTTCTGTTACTTAGCTAAGTAAACATAAAGTTACATTACCATTAAGGTAAAATAGGATTCCAGCAACTAAGTCTAACAAATGATGGAAATATGTGGGGACAGACCTTTTATGGTAGCACTTTCTCCCTGAAATTCCTCCCACTCTGAGAACAGCAGAAGAGGGGCCAGGCCTTAAAATCTGACAGCCTTATAACACAGTTTTATTTAAGAAAGGATATTCATCCAAGTGTCTTCTAATGTATTTTATTGCAAAGTTTCAAAGTTTTTTCTTGGAAGCAGGCAGCGCAATCTGTATGCACATATAATGAACACATGAAGGATGAGTGGGATCACAAAAGCAGACCCTGCTCAAGTATCTATGCTTTATTTATAACTTGTTCATGAAGCCTACATGTATACAGAGAGAGAGGGAGGGAGAAAGAGAGAGGCAGACAGACAGATTGAGAGAGACTGAGACCGAGACCAGGTACATGTGGAAAATGCACATGTGGAAATTATTGCCTAATGTGTACGTGTGGAGGTATGATAAAGCAAAGATGGACAACTGCACACAGCTGGTGCCAATTTCACCCCAGATTCTTCCACAGGCTACATACAAGCATGCCAGAGTACCTCTGCTTTTATTCAGGGTTCCCCTCAAAATGTGGTAACTGGAAATGATGTCATATCACTTCCTGTCACTACTTTGAGAGGGACTCTGATTAAAACAGACATATTTGGAGATGGGTGAGGCTCTGAGGTTGGTGAGCAGGTGGAACATATGGGGAAATTCTGTGTGGTTTTCAGGTGAAAATTGCCCAAAAATCTCACTGATCTTTTTTTAAAAAATTGGGGGTGTTTTGAGGGTTGGGGGTCCTAGAGGGGGCTTCAGGGACTGCAAAAGTCAGGTCCAGAGGCTGTGTGGTGCCAACAATCTGCATTATCATGGCCCTTGTGCAAAAGGAACAGGGGGCATCTACCAATGCCTGATAACTGCAGTTTCATTGCATGTGTCCACCATGTCTAGATTTGGAACATCAGCCTAGTCAAGGGGCAGAGAACATGTAGACCTCCAAAACCTATTGGACTGAAGATCCCGGAAGTCCCAACCTACTAGTATGGCTAATGGTCAGGAATGATGGTGTTCCAAAAACATCTGAAGCCCATAGGTTACTAATTTCTAGAACTATTGTTAGAATCAGAGAACATATCAATCAACAGGGCAACTTTATCCCATCTGGCATCCTCCAGATGTGTTGGGCTGCAATGCACACAATCCCCAGATGGCACAGATGCCTGCGGATTATGTGAACCATAGTCCAACACATCTGAAGGGTACAGAGTGGCAGACGATTGAAGAAATGTACTGACAGGTGGACACAATTTTTTTAAACTAGAGGAATAAGAAATATAATAGCAGTACTTAACCATTTGCTGTCTTCACTGTGAAGAAAAAAACATTTCTGAAGTGTAGAAAATTACTAATAAATCAATGCATTGGCAGCAAAATGCCTCTATCTTCAATCTTTTGGATGATAACAAAAACTATAAACGAAAAATATGTGTAGAATATGATAAGGGAAGACAAATCCAGTCATAAAATGTTTTGGCATTGAACTGAAACTAGAATGTCATATCAAAATACTTACACTTTGATGAACTTCATATTGTGTTATTAAACTGTATGCACATTTGCTGGTTGTAGTTTTTGTTTTCCAAAGTACAGAATTTTTTTCATTTGGAGGGATAAAGAAATGAATACAATTTACTCTGATTTCCTAAGAAGCTGTTGAAACTCCTCATTCTATATTGTCTGTGGTTAACTCAATCATCCTGCAAGAGCTCAAAGAATTTCCACCCTGGTATATTTCATGAAGACAAATATGGAGAGAAATGAGAATAAAACTTTGCCAATTGGAAGTAAGCTCTTAGGTACACTTTTTGAGATGAATCAGTGCCCAAGACGCATTTAAAAGAACCCTGCTGAGGTGAGACAGCTGATCTTATTAGAGGGCAATGTGGTTAATGTATTTTTACTACTATTTTTACTACTCAGAACAGCAAGGAGAATGTAATATGTTCCAGGGATGCAGCATTTATTGAACTCATTTTCTTTTAGAAGAGGTCAGTGGGAGCTTCAGAACTTGAAAGAAAAATTATTCTTTTGGACTAGGGTTCTCAGATCTCCCAGCTAGTATCGCCACTCGCCATGGTGGCTGGAGGATTCTTGATCTCATTTGGCTGCAGTGATCTACCCTTTGGTAACCTCCAGACTGAACTGATTACTGTAATGCACGATTGTGGGGTTACCCTAGAAAATAGTCCAGAAGCTTCAACAAGGACAAAATCTGGCTGTAGAAGTGTGGCTCGTTTGTCTAGCCAGAGTGAGCTGGGTTATATCATGTCTGAAGGAACAACATTGGCTGTGTGTTGACTGCTAAGCCCAGTTCAAGGTGTCATACCTGCTTTTGTTCACAATCTAGAGAGACTTCCAAGAGCCACAGTCATCAGTTGCCCTACTCAGGTGTTGCAAACTCAACGATGGTGCTGTCTCCATTGTATCAATCCACCTTTATCCATGTTAACCATTTTTAACTATTTCAATGTCTTTTTTTATCCATTTCAAAGTCATACAAATTATCTGTGGTCATCAATTTTGTCAGTTGTAACCCTATTTTTGCACTTTCTTCATAACTTTCTTTAGTAGTTGTTGTTTCCGCAAGAAATTTGGTGTCATCTCCATACCTTAAATTGTGGTTTTCGCATCCTCCAAATTTCCTGCCTCTTTCCTCTAAGTCTAATTTTGTTTTCCATTTAACATGTTCTGCATGTAAATTAAACAGATAGGGATATAAAAGGCAACAACTTTGTCTGACACTTGTCTAACCTCATTGCCAATGGGAAACCATTCTGTTTCTCCATATTGTGTTCTGATAGTGGTCTTTTGTCCAGAGTACAGGTAAACACATCAACACAATCAGATGCTGTGGCACACCTCTTTCTCTTTAAGATAAATCAGAAAAGATCCTTTCTTTCCTGCATGTACTGCACACTTATACACGTGATGTAAAGCAAGATGACTTTGAAATGCCCTCCCAAGCAGTCACTGGTGGTGGCTCCACTATCAATGGGGCAGTGAATCCCTTCCAAAGTGCAAAACCCTATCCTCAAAATAGGTTCAGCATCTTGGATAAAAAGCTCTGTCCAAGATATTGAATCTCTTTTGGGGGAAAGGTTCTGCACCTTGGATAGCTCCTTTAAAGTTCAGACTAAAACCCAGCAGGGACTCGGTATTCCATTGGCATAGAAGCCACCATTGCTTTTCCAAATTACAGACCATTCAGTGTGAAGACATTAAAGCCTTTTTATCTCCACAAATATTTTAGAGCAGAGATGGGCAAAGTGAGGCCACATACAGCCCTCTGAAAGAGGTTTTTGTGACCCTCAACACCCCTAGAGCCCCCAGGCGGACTTTTATCTGGCCAAAAAGAGAGGGGTGAATTGCTGCTCCAGGAAATCCAAGTGTAACAATTCCTTCTTAAATAGATTTCAAGGAATTTCTGTACTGTTTAACATCAAAAAGTACTCATTTTTGAGAATCTCAAGTGAACTTCCATCCATTTGGGGGAACATTATTTTTGCACTAGTTAATGTGGCCCCTAAAGGGTCCCAGAGCATTACAGTGGCTCCCAGATCTGACAAACTTGCCCACTCCTATTTTAGGGTATTGCATTTCCAACTGGCTATATAGTTTTTGCCTCTCAGTTTTTACTGTATTGATACTTGGATTATGTTTTACTATCACATTGTTTTCTAAATTCTTATGTACACTGCCCTGAAATCCAGTTTTGGATGAAGTTCTAGAAAGGCAGAATAAATAAAAGATTTTTTTAAAAGATCTACATGAAAAAAAGCAAGAGTCAACAGGGTTCCTGTCTCAGTGACAACCACCATTTCAATATGAACACCTTCAGCCCTTTAAATAATGAGCAGTTTCACATATATTCCTGCCGGGTTCAGTCCTCACATATCCTTTTCCATGGGAAATCTGTTGCAACTAATGAAGTGGACTAGAATTCACGGAAGTTTATGCTAAATAAAATACATTAGCCTTTAAGATGACCCAAGATGCTTCATTGTTTTTGTTGCACCAGACTAACATCTACAAAATGTGACAAGATTAAAAGATATTGTGAGTTACCCACGTTATGATGCTAGGACTTTATAACAAATATTATGGATAGGGAATTAAGCATGCAATTTTTATCTCATTTTTACACATACTTATCTCATGTCCAGTTTGGCATGGAGAGACATGGGGTGTTCTAAGGCACTAACTCTTCTAACATGAGAATAAGTTGCATTTGTCCTTGCTCTTAATGTTGTTGAAGGTCTGGTCAACTCAAGAAACAATTTGTTGTTAAGAAATAAGTGAAAGCAATTTAAGGATGAACTCACAGTCTAAACAAAAAGTTGTTACGAGGATTTAAAAAAATGCCAAAACCTCATTCTTGGTCTTATTTCTCTGAGAAACCCCCACACTTTTGCTATCTGGGGTACCCAAAATCACAGGGCCAGACAGAACTTGAAGCTTTTTTATCACCACACTGAGAACAAGCCATGGTTGAAGAAGGAAAGCAATGTCTCTCTCGCCTTTCCTTGCTGTTGTTCTGAAGGACAAGAGTGCCACCTGCTGGAACTTTTTTCTAATTTTTCTTCTTCAGGCTTTCCAACTATATCCCACACTATCAGGCTGGTAATTATGCATAAAGGATGCCTGTTGATAGCAAGAACTACACAAGGGAGTGATGTGACCACTGCCATATCCATCAATCTTTTTATTCCCCACATGGATGAACTGCCTCATCCTCTCCTGACTGAAAGCAGCCATCCATGAGAATAGAGATGCTATGCAACTGATCGCCTTCTCACCAAAGACATTAGGATGTGAGAGTGTGTGTGTGTGTGTGTGTGTGTGTGTGTGAGAGAGAGAGAGAGAGAGAAGCCTCTTTGATCCTCAGCCTGAAACATCTGTCTGGCACGGATGTGAAGGATATCATACAGAAACAATCTGAACTGTATTGAAGAACATAAAGAAGTGCTGGGACAGATCACTGGCCTATGGAATCCAGAATGGGTTCCATCAATGTCCAAACACATATGCCAGTGGTGACTTCAATGTCAGTGGGCAGTGAATACACTCTGGATTTTAGCTCCAGATTATAAAGGAACTATCCAAAGTGATGAAGCTATTTTGGGAGAGGCACTGGACTTATCTGGCTGAGAATTGTAAATCGGTTGTTCTTGTGATATGCCTTCAACTTGTTTCTGACTTATGGTGACCCTAAGGTGAAAATGCATATTTCAGGATTCCGTACAGTATCATGACAGTTAAATTGGAATCATAGCACTATAACAGTGTAGTGCTAAAAGGTACTGGATTCATCTCAGTGTCTGGGTCAAAACAAGAAGTGCTAATTAGTTGTATACCAGATATTTGCAATCAGTTAATTCATAATTCCACAAGGTTGTGAGTTCGATCCTGCCTGGCTCCAAGGTTGACTCAGCCTTCCATCCTTCCGTAGGTCGGTAAAATGAGTACCCAGCTTGTTGGGGGCAATTAGCTAAAATACATTGTAAACCGCTTAG